>CM016618.1:68988341-69483169 GCA_005393395.2 Gossypium australe | reverse complement strand
CATATGCATCCGGGACCTTTATATCCTTCAACACCGTACAGAACACTTCTTTCTCCGTCTTTGACATTGAAAAAATAGCAGGCGGCAACCAATATTTCATATTCGGAAGTTCTCAGGCATGAAGCTCACGCCGAATTCCCATGTGGACTAAATCAAGTCGACTCTGAAGATTATCTTTCGATTTTCCATCGACATTCAAAATAGTCCCAATGATGTTCTCGCAGACATTTTTCTCTATGTGCATGACATCAAGATTATGGCGTAAAATCTGATGCTTCCAATAAGGCAACTCGAAAAAAATACTTCTTTTTTTCCACAAGTCCGCCTCATGAGGATCATCCTCTTCATCAGATTCATCCCTAGATCTTCTATTTCTTTGCGGGTTAGCCGGTTGATTCATCTTCCCATAAATGAAATTCATATCTTTCAACATTAAGAATATTTCGGATCCACCGGTCTGCGGAGGAGCTGGTCTGAACTCTTGAGTACCATCAAACTGAGCACTCTGAAATCTAAATGTATGATTTTCCGGTAACCACCGACGATGCCCCATGTACGAGAACTTCTTCCCATTATATAACCATTGCGAACATGTCTGCGCAGCACAACACGGACAAGCATAACGTCCCCTGGTACTCCAACCAGATAAATTAGCATAAGCCGGGAAGTCGTTAATAGTCCATATTAAAGCCGCACGTAAATTAAAGTTCTCTTTTCTCATTGCATCGTATGTCTGAACACCAGCCCATAGTTGTTTTAACTCCTCAACAAGTGGCTGCAAATAGACGTCAATATCATTCCCCGGCCCTTTCTCTCCAGGTATAATCATAGACAAGATAAAAGAAGATTGTTTCATGCAAACCCATGGAGGCAAATTGTAGGGAACAAGCACCACAGGCCAAGTACTGTACGTTGTGCTCATGAGTTTGTAAGGGTTAAATCCATCGGATGCTAGCCCAAGCCTCACACTCCGAGGATCGCTTGCAAAGCTTGGAAATTTGGAGTCAAAAGATTTCCAAGCTAAAGAATCTACAGGATGCCTTAACAACCCATCATCTGTTCGTCCATCACGGTGCCACGTCATTGATTCGGCTGTCTTCGACGACATGAAAAGCCGTTGAAGCCTTGGTATTAGCGGAAAATACCGTAAAATCTTAACTGGCTGCTTCTTTGACTGCGTATCGTGTTCATCCTCGTTACCGTCCTCTGTATTTCTATTAATCCAACGGGATTGGCCGCATACATGACAGCACTGTTGGTTTATCCGGTCGCCCCAATACAACATGCAGTCATTTGGGCAACTGTGAATTTTGTTGTAGCCAAGGCCCAAATCCTTTATCAATTTCTTCATATCTTTGGAAGATTGAGGGATTTTTGCAAATGGGAACATTTCTTGCAGAAACTCTAACAGCATTGTCAACGAGTTTCCGGTCCACCCCCCAAACATTTCAAGTGAAAAAGACGAATACAGAATGACAGTTTGGAAAATTTTGATCCCTCATACAGTTCTTCATTCATTTCACCAAGTAACGTGTAGAATCTTGCCGCTTCTTCATTTGGCTGTTCATCTGGTACACTTCTTCCCCCTTCGGTGAAAGTATTTCCAACAAAATTATGACCACCGGTTGCATCCAAGTCAGGTGGAAATGACCCGAAACCATAACTGTGCATATTAAAAGCATCCCGCAACATGTTTTCCATGTTATCGTCTCTAACATTCTGATTGAAAGCACTATGAGGATACCCCAGATTCATCGATGAAGATGCTCCACTAGATGTACACTCTCCATGAAAAAACCATATTTTGTACCCCCGGACAAAGCCATCAACAACTAGATGTTCGTAGACCACTTCACGATAATGCCAGTTAATATTGCAACACTTCTTACACGAGCAAAGAATCATATTCTCTTGGCTTGCATTTTGAAATGTGAAATTCAGAAAAGTTTCTACTCTATTTCGATAGCCGTTGCTTACCCTTGAAAATTTCATCCAACTCCTATCCATTTTGTTGTTGTTGAAGTCTAAAGTTGACAAGAATTTGATTTTTAAAACAAAATTTTCTTTAAGATTCATCATACATGGCATTGTAAGTTATGTATTCTTGAAGATTCATCATACGCGGCATTGTTACACCTGGAGAGGATCCGCTATATCTTTCAGTGAGATATAAGGCAACTCGTCAGGTTTCCAGCCTATATACTTTGAATCTTTTTATTTTTATCTATACAAGTATTATGTAAGTTATGTATTATGTAAGTTAGATAATTTGATGAAAGTTATGTAAGTTATGTATTATGTAAGTTAGATAACTTGATGAAAGCTATGTAAGTTATGTAAGTTATTTATTATGTAAGTTAAATAATTTTATTAATAAGTTATTTATTATGTAAGTTATTTATTATGTAAGTTATATAAGTTATTTATTATGTAAGTTAAATATACAAATAAGTTTTGAGCTGATAAATCAACTTTACCAAGTGTGCAAGTTTAGTTTAGTTTCAATGTAATTAGTGGTAGTAGGTAGATGTTAAGGGAAATTTGTTGTTTTTTATCACCTTATTATTTGTAATGGCATTATGCCTCAATTTGTGTTAGTTCCAACACAGCCACGCATCCTAGGCTTCAAAATTCAATTACAACTTTCACAGCTATAGGCTTCAAATCGCAACATTCTTAGCAAAATGAAAAGAAATCAAACAAAGCAGAATACCATAGTTTAAAACTTCATTTTACAGCATTTAAATTGATCAATTTGCAGCAAAAAAGGGATATATATTCACAAAATGGTTTAACAACCTCCAGCAAGCAACAACATGATCTACTTAACAAGCTCCAGCAAGCAACAACATGATCTACTTTATAAAATTATTTTTATAAAGTAAGGATTTTTCAAATGATTTTATGAAATCATTTCTATATTTTTAGAATTAATACTCAATTATATAGTTTTTTAAATTAATAATAAATTTGCAAAAATCTTACTGGCATCCCCCACTGATTATAGTTGCATTCATATTTTTTTAATTCATATTACAAATTGCATTCATGTTAACCTTTCAAATTTTTATATCATGCATCTTTTTTATTTGTCCTAAGTTTGACATATTCAAGTAGGTTAAACAGCATATACATACCTCTAAGAAATGCTTAGAGAACACAGAAAATGCCAAATGAAGACAGCCCCAAATATCTTCTTATCTACAAACATCATTTTATAAAACAATAATGGTTAGATTCTTGTCATTAAGAAACATTAATCAAACACATAATTAAATTTCAATATAATTCAGTTTTTATTGATTTTATATAAAAGGAGATAAAAATATTTTCATAATCAAAAATAATAAAATAAATGAAAAATAAAATGGTATAAATAGCACAAGTCAATTAACTTACATTCTTGGTTGGTGAAAATGTAGAGATGAAATTCAATAAAACTTAATGCTTTCCACAAAATTTGTTAGCTTACTATCTGAACTAGGCATTCCAACCACTACAAGCGATATCCATACAAAATTGACAACCTTAGTTTAAACACTAGAAAAAAAAATAGGAAGGATGATTTAGTAAATAATATTTTCAAGATTATATTTTATTGTATCTACTAAATAACAAAATATTGCATTCAAAATACTTGAATCAAACACAATAATCTAACATTATATTGATAATATTCTATGTAATTTAAAATAAATAATGTTATTGCTAATCAAACATTATCCAAACCAAATACTGATTGAAAATTATAAATTAATAAGTAATGAAGGAGAACCATATTCAATAGTTACAATCTTGGGTAATTTACATTGCTAATCACTGAATTTAACGTAGAATTTTCATTTACATCACAAACCCTTCATTTCTTATTAATTGCTCCCAAAAATAAAAAACATAGGTGGCATTTTTAGTTCTTTTCATGTTAGCATTAAATAAAAAAGTTGAACTGACAGTTGTTGGCCCAGCCAGACAAACAGGCCACAAATACATGATTATCCAGCCTTTTTTTTCATTAACTTTATTAACTTAAAACAATGAGAAAAGTACAAGCCACTTATTAAATATTAAAAGAAAAATCAAATGCATTAAAACACATTTCCTCTTATTTAAGAGTTAGGGAATGTTTATGGATATATGGATTTATTTTTTAAGGAGAGAAAAGAGCAATCTTTTATCCAATTTTTAGCATATAAGACATTTCTCGAAGCCTAATTTCCATGTGAGCAACACTTTTCCCCCTGAAAATAACGAAGACACCCAACACTTTCCAAATATGGCTTCAAACATCCCCTCTTCCTTATGGGTGAACTTTCACAAGCATTAAGTTTTATACAAACAAGATGATAAAAAATTTTAACCCAAATTCAGATAATCATCACTAAAAAGAAACCTTCAACTCATTTGGCCTTCAAATCTGTATCACTTCCCTATCTGTAGGCTATCGCCTCCTTTGTACAATGTATATGTATATAATGTAATGCAAATTTTCAGGTAAATAGATTAATTTGTAACTGAATGACCCTAAAATCATTCAGGTGTCAACTGTAAACAAAATACAGGGTCACAGCACAAGCCTACCATAGCTCCATTAACCTTTAGAAACAACCAAAGTTCCATAGAGTACCAGTGAACATCTCTACCTTAATGTTTGATAGGGACCAAAACCATCATGCTGAAGCAGTTGCATCTAGTTTGTTCTATTGCTTATGAAATCAATGTTTAAAAACACACACACACAAATATATTCGAGGTCCAGCTATATTAATTGGAGTTTTGCAATAATATAACCCAACCTGTGGTTGCACAATAGTTTCCACTTTCCAGGGACTAAGAATTTAGCAGGTTTAAGAGGCAAAAGAACTCATACCTCGCATCGGCCACTAGCCAGCCACGACGTTTTGCCAATCTGGAATTCCAAAATGAGGTGTTAGCAATGAACTAGTAACCGAGAAATGACAAGTATATTCCATTGACATTCAGCATAAAGAAGTATATCAAATGAAATGGCTACCTAGTATTCCATAGTGCATTCCTCTAACTTACCCAGCAGATGTGACATACAATATTAATATGTGTTCTACAACTTCAATACCATCTAAACCAATACCAACGGGCAAGCAACTCATCTAATAATTTCAATGCAAATGTCAAATTTTAGCACACAAATAATTTTTCTACAAACTAGATCAGATCTGTGATGCAAAATTAAGCAAAAATTCCCAAAAAAATTCATATTAAAGAAAACCTAAACTAATTAAAAGTAGAGAAGAAAAAGAAATGAATCAAAGAGTACTTTGAAATACGGTAGCTTTAGCGTTATTGACAGCCAATTCAACGAGAAATTTAGCCAAAGCAATAGCTCTGCAATCATAAAAAAAAGCATAAAAAAGTAAGAAGAAGAAGAAAAGAAGATTCTTCAACAGACAGATGAAATAAATTTGATAAAGTAAAATATATTTTTGATATGTTATTCAGATTTGATAAAGTAAAAGCATCAATTTTCTCAATTTTCAACCATTAAAAAATTAATCGAAATGCAAATCAGCTGATAAGAAAAATCAAAGTTATAAACAAACTTACCAATAAGAAAAATAGAAGTTGAAGCTCAAAATCTCGTAAGCAAAGCAAAGGGAAAGCTTGAAACAGATCTAAGGCTATAGATACAATAAAAGATGAAGGGGATTTTACTGAACAACAAAAATAATTTTATTTGTATAAAATAGTTTGGGGATTTTCTATATGGGAAATCAATGGCCGATAGGAAGGGTGAACTTTTGGGATTTGAAATTGGGGAAAAGGGTGAACAAGAGAGCAAAACGGATGTCAATGGGGGAAAAATGGGTGAAAATACTTAGGGATTTAGGAGTAGGGAAAAGGGGGGAAATGAACCAGGCAGAAGGAAGGTTATCGTGTGGGTAAAAAACAAGAGAGCAAAACGATACCATTTTGCCCAAATAAATTTAACGTTTGCGGCGTTTCTAACCAAAGCGCAGCTAAAAAACCAACCTATTGCGGCGTTTTACAAAAAAGCCACTAAAAATCTAATAAAACGACGCCGTTTTGCTTATATCTTTTGCGGCGTTTTTTATAAAAACGTCGCTAATGCGTTTAAAATTAAATTATTTAATATATAAAAAAAACAATTTAATTTTTTTCATTTAAATAAAAACAATATTTAAAAGAATATAAAATTATTTAATAATAGTATTTTAATTTTTCATTTAAATAAATAATTTTTTAAAATTTAAATAATATTTAAAAGAATTAGATCAAATTTAAATCTTGAAATTATTTAAAATTTGAATTTATTTATTAAAACAAAGCAGTCATATACCCAAAAAAATTTTAAATTTATTTTAAAATTAGTATTTGAAATTGTTAACATATATTTTCACACAAAATACCCTAAACCCCTAACCCCTATCCTATTAACCCTTAAACCCTAACCTTATCCTCTTAACCTTTAAACCCCTATCATCTAACACCTAACCGAAAAACCCCCATCATTAATCCCTAATCCTTAACCAAACCCCTAAATATTAAATCATAGACACTAAACCTAACTTTAAATATTAAAATCTAAACCCTAAACTCATATCATTTTAAACTATATAAACCTTAATCCATAAACCCTTGCCATCGGCCCTAATCACTAAACTCTGAACCTTAAAGCCCTAAACTTCAAATCCTAAACCATAAACACTAACCCCTAAACATTAAAACCCTAAACTTTAGAATCACAAACCTTAAAACTCTAAACCCTAAGCTTTATCCTCTTAACCCTTAAACCCATAACACTTAACCCATAAACCTTAAAAATGTATCCTTTAAACCCTAATCCCAACAAATAAGCCTAAACCTTAAATCATAGACTATAACCTTAAACCTTAAATCATGAACTAAACACTAAACTCATAACCTTATAAACTTATAAACCCTAAACATTAGACAATTGAACCACTAAATTATAAACACTAATACCGAGTTTTTTTTCCAATTTTTATATTGATACCATAATGGCGCCGTTTATATTCTGGAATAAAATAGCTATTTGCGGCGTTTTTGAACAAAATGCCACTATTTTATTTTTATATTGATACCAAAACGGCGCCGTTCTATTTAGAAATCAAAATAGTTTTTTGCATTGCTATACATTTACTGGCATTTTTGAACAAAACGCCACTACTGTTGATTTTTTTTTCAATTTTTATATTAAACCGAAACGACGACGTTTTACTTTTAAATCAAATAGTTTTAATAGATTTTTGCGGCGTTTCTACAGAAGCGCCGCTACAGATCGGACTTTTACCGGCATTTTTAAAGAAGCGCCGCTACAGATAGGACTTTTAGCGGCGGTTTTAAAGAAGCGCCGCTACAGGTCGGACTTTTAGCGGCGTTTTTAAAGAAGCACCGCTACAGATCGGACTTTTAGCGGCGTTTTTGAAGAAGCACCGCTACAGATCGGACTTTTAGCGGCGTTTTTAAAGAAGCGCCGCTATAGATCAGACTTTTAGCGGCGTTTTTTTAAAAAGCGCCGCTAATTTTTTCCAAATTTTATATTGTTATTGAAACGACGTAGTTTGTGTTTTGAAAAAAAAATTATTTTGTGGCGTTTTTCTGAAAAGCGCCGCTATAAGTGATCTTTAGCGGCGTTTTTTTAAAAAGCACCGCTAGATTTTTCCAAATTTTATTTTGTTATTGAAACGACGTAGTTTCTGTTTTGAAATAAAAAATTATTTTGTGGCGTTTTTCTGAAAAACGCCGCTATAAGTCATCTTTAGCGGCGTTTGTCTAAAAAGCGCCGCAAAATTTTTCCAAATTTTATATTGTCATTGAAACGACGTAGTTTCTATTTTGAAATAAAAAAATTATTTTGTGGCGTTTTTCTGAAAAACGCCGCTATAAGTCATCTTTAGCGGCATTTGTCTAAAAAGCGCCGCTAACGTTTTCCAAATTTTATATTGTTATTGAAACGACGTAGTTTCTGTTTTGAAATAAAGAAATATTTTGTGGCGTTTTTCTAAAAAATGCCGCTATAAGTTATCTGTAGCGGCGTTTTAAAAACGCCGCTAAAAGTCTGTGTACATAGTACTAATTTCCAACAAATCAGGCATACAAGTCATATCAATATCATGTTCATACAAAATAAAGGATAATGCAACCCAAACCCAAACCTATTTGTCCATCTGCTACACACCACCCGTACCAACTTGTACACCGCGGGGACTACTAAGTCGACCCTCCATCCGCTACACACCATCGAAGGCAGTCGCTGCAGTCGACGTGCTCATCGCCCGCTTATGTTGTGTCATTAGACACTGTATTCACTGGATGTAACTGAAGTTACCACTTTTCACTTTATGTGACCGTAGTCACCACTTTACGTTGGTGAGACCGTAGTCATCACCTTCACTTTCTTCCTCCACAAATATCCCGAATGCCCCAATATTTCATAACATATTTCACATACTTAATTTTCATTCATGTTACTAATCACATGTTCAAAATATATCACATTCACAATCCTATCAAAAGTAGGAACGTACCTGGGTACTCCTTACCACATTTGTGGTGCTTAGCCACATTCACATACTGTTACATATTTACATATCTAATGATTGCCATGCAATTTATTGAAAGTTAGTAAGAGTACACACCTTTTTCGCTTAATAGTTTCCGTGAATTCCCGTAGAGCGATCTACCGATCTAGATCTTTCACTCCTATATTCGGCCATTAATTAAAACATATAAATAAACCTATTTGGTCTTAAAACCAAATCCTACTAGAAGTAGAATTACTTACCTAGTTGCCGAATTGATTTAATCAAGTCCCAACAGTTGCTAGAATTCCTCTTCCTTGAAATCGGCTAATACTAGGTATGTAACCAGTCAGTTTTCGGTTTTTGAAATAATGGAAAACACTTAAACAATTTATGCCTTGGCCGAATATCCCTTACCTTATGATGGGATTCCAAATCTGAAGAGGATTCCTTTATAAGCCTGTTGAAATCCTATAACTTCGTGTTAGATTAGATCTAACTTTGAAAACGTGAATCATAATCTTTAACCGCATATTTATATTTATAATCCTTACCTTAGATCCTTAGATTTCCCGAAAAATCCCCTTTGATGTTGTGGATGATTGCCCTCTTTCTTAGAATCCACAAAGATTCAGCTTAACAGTAGAACGGAGAAGAAATAGAAGAAAAAGAGAGGGATTTTTGCTTAATGAAAATTCGGCAGAGAGGGGTTTTGCCTAGGGAGAATTTCGGCAGAGAGGAAGAGGGAGCAAATGTTGATGAGTAGCCCTCCTGTCCTCCTTTTATAGCCAAAGTTATCAGCCTAGGAGTCCTTTACTTGGCCACACTCCTCTTTTTGATAATATTATCTCTTTTATTTAAAAGATAAAAGCCTTTAATCCATCAATTATCTCCTCAATTATCTCATTAGAAAAATATCCTTTATTTATTCTATTATTCACATATTTATGTGAATAAAACTCTTTATTTCTCTTATTATTCACATATTTATGTGAATAAAACTCCTTTATTTTCTCTTATTATTCACATATTTATGTGAATAAACCTCTTTATTCTTTATGTGAAAAACTCCTTATCTCTTATTATTCACATATTTATGTGAATAAAACTCCTTTATTTATCTTATTATTCACATATTTATGTGAATAAAACTCCTTTATTTATCTCTTATTATTCACATGTTTATGTGAATAAAACTCTTTATTTATCTCTTATATATCAAGTTTCCCAAAATGTTCAAGTTTCCATTTTTGGATCATTTCCAAAAATGTTTAGGTTTCCAAAATGTCTAAGTTTCCAAAAATGTCTAAGTTTCCAAAAATGTCTAAATTTACAAAAATGTCTATGTTTTCAAAAATGTCCATTTCCATTTCCATTTTCATTTCCATCTCCATTTTCATTCATTTCTAGGTTTCCAAAAGTATCAAAAATTTATTCATAATACTTAAGACTTGTCATTTCATACAATTGATCTGGAAAATGCATAGGCCCTTCCTAGGATGTTACAGTTCTACCCCCTTAAATAAAATTTCATCCTCGAAATTTCCTAACTAAACAATTGAGGGTATTGCTGTCGCATTGTCTCTTCTGGCTCCCACGAAGCTTCTTCCGATCCATGATTGCGCCATAACACCTTGACTAAAGGCACCGACTTCTTTCGTAGTGCTTTCACGTCACGTTCCAAGATCTGAATCGGCTCCTTCTCGTAGGATAGATCTGGCCTTAACTCCACTTCTTCAACAGGTACCACATGATGGATCCGATCGATAGCGACGTAGCATGGACACATGAAATACGTCGTGCATTTGATGCAACTCTGGTGGTAACTCCAATTGGTATGCCACTGGCCCAACTCGCTTCAGTACTTGATAGGGCCCTATAAACCTTGGGCTTAGCTTCCTTTGCGACCGAACCGCATAACCTTCTTCCAAGGTGAGACCTTTAGAAACACTTGGTCTCCTACTTCAAACTCAATTTCTTTCCTCTTAAGGTCTGCGTACGACTTCTGTCTATCAGAAGCTTCTTTCAATCGTGCCCGAATTAATTCCACCTTCTCCTCAGTTTCCACCACTAACTCTGGACCCAAAACGCGGCGTTCTCCTAACTCGGTCCAACAAGTTGGTGTTCTACATTTCCTTCCATACAATGCTTCGTATGGTGCCATCCGAATGCTTGCCTGATAGCTGTTGTTGTAGGCGAACTCAGCTAGAGGCAAGTAATCTTCCCAACTTCCTCGGAAATCCATCACACAGCCTCTTAGCATATCTTCCAACACTTGTATAACCCGTTCAGACTGCCCGTCTGATTGTGGATGAAAAGCCATAGTGAAGTCTAGCTTAGTGCCTAATGCTTGATGAAGTGCTTTCCAAAATCGAGACGTAAACCTTGGGTCTCTATCGAAGATGATCGACATCGGTACCCCGTGTAGCCTCACGATCTCCGCCACATATAACTTGGCTAACTTTTGAAGGGAATAGTCGATCCTCACAGGGATAAAATGTGCGGACTTGGTCAAACGATCCACTATCACCCATACCGAGTCCTTCTTAGTGGGCGTAAGGGGAAGCCCACTAACTAAGTCCATGGTAATTCTTTCCCACTTCCATTGGGGAATCTCAATTGGTTGAAGCAATCCTGATGGGACTTGGTGTTCAGCCTTTACTTGCTGACATGTCAAACATTTCCCCACAAATTCAGTCACCTCTCGTTTCAGGTCTGACCACCAAATTTGTTCCCTTAGATCTCTATACAGCTTGATGCCTCCGGGATGCATAGCATAAGGACTACCATGCGCTTCCCGAAGAATCCGTTGTCTCAACTCCTTATCCCTCGGCATACAAACCTTTTCCTTGTAGCACAGTACTCCTTCATCATTGACGCCATAATCCTTTAATCCTCCTTGCCGTACTTGCTGTAACTTAGTACTTAAGTCCTTATCCGCCAACTGTCCCTCTTTCACCTCCTTCAGCCAGGTTGGCTTGACTTGTAACTCTGCCAACAGGCTTCCGTCATCATACAAACTTAAGTGAGCGAACAAAGCCTTTAAATCCGACACAACCTTCCTACTTAGGGCGTCAGCTACCACATTCGCCTTGCCCGGATGGTATTCTATCGAACAGTCATAATCTTTCAATAACTCCACCCACCTTCGTTGCCTCAAGTTCAACTCCTTCTGAGTCAACAAATACTTAAGGCTTTTGTGGTCCGTGTAAATTACTGACCTTTCTCCATAAAGGTAGTGCCTCCAAACTTTGAGGGCGAAAACCACTGCCGCGAGTTCTAAGTCATGAGTTGGGTAGTTCACCTCATGTGGCCTTAACTGTCGAGATGCATAAGCGACTACCTTTCCTTCTTGCATTAGCACACAGCCTAACCCTGTGTGTGAAGCATCACAATATACTACGAAGTCCTTACCTGCCTCCGGCTGAATTAACACTGGAGCTTCTGTCAGCACCTTTTTAAGCTTTTCAAAGCTCTCCTGTTGCTTATCCGTCCACACAAACGGTACTTCCTTCCTTAGTAACTTTGTCAAAGGTGCGGCTATTGACGAGAATCCTTCTACGAACCTTCTGTAATAGCCTGCCAAGCCTAAGAAACTTCTGATTTCAGCCACCGACCTAGGTGGTTTCCAATCCAACACTGCTTCGATCTTCCTAGGATCCACTCTTATTCCTTCTGCGGATATCACATGTCCTAGGAACGCCACTTCCTTGAGCCAAAATTTGCACTTGCTGAATTTGGCATAAAGCTTCTTTTCCCTTAACACTTCTAACACAACTCGGAGATGCTCATCGTGCTCCTCCTCTGTCTTGGAATACACCAAAATGTCGTCGATGAACACCACGACTAATCTATCCAAGTAGGGTTGGAAAACCCTATTCATCATATCCATGAACGCGGCCGGTACGTTCGTCAACCCAAACGGCATCACCACAAATTCAAAATGACCGTACCTTGTCCTAAAAACGGTCTTATGAATATCAGCCTCCTTCACTTTCAGTTGATGATACCCCGACCTTAAGTCGATCTTTGAGAACACAGCTGCCCCTTTCAGTTGGTCGAACAAGTCATCTATCCTTGGCAAAGGATACTTGTTCTTGATGGTCAGTTTGTTCAACTGAAGATAATCTATGCACATCCGCATAGTTCCATCCTTCTTCTTCACAAAGAGAACCGGTGCCCCCCACGGAGACACACTGGGTCGAATGAACCCACGATCCAACAACTCTTGGATTTGAGCCTTGAGCTCCACTAACTCCTTTGGTGCCATTCGGTAGGGAGCGATTGACACAGGAGCTGTTCCTGGTAGCAAATCTATTCCAAATTCCACTTCTCTATCTGGGGGTATTCCGGGCAACTCCTCCGGAAATACATCCTCAAAATCCCTTACTGTTCTAACTCCCTTGACACCTTCCTCTTCTCCTCTTAACACACTCACGAAGGCTAAGAATGCCTTACATCCTTTCTTAACCATTTTCTCGGCCTTCAGTGCCGAAACTATGTTAGACAAGTAGTTCCTCCTTTCTCCGATCATCACTACTACCTCATCTTCCGGGGTTCTTAGTTCCATACGTTTAGCCGCACAATCCAACACGGCTCGATGTTCTACTAGCCAATCCATTCCAAGTATAAGCTCAAACTCTCCGAGGGGTAATTCCATTAAGTCAGCCCGAAAGTTCGCTCCCTGAATCTCTAGGGGTACATTCTGAAAGATCCTATCTATCCTCACCGTTTGGCCTAAAGGGCTTACTACAGTTATCTACCTATCAGAAAGTTCAGAGTCTAGGCCTAGTGTTTCAACCACACTACATGCAACATAGGAATGAGTTGAGCCCACATCAATAAGAGCAAAATAGGGTTTGTCATGAATAAAGAACGTACCGGTTATAACATCCGGCGCGTCTCCCTCTTCCTTCCGGCGAACCGCGTAAACCAAACCCGGTTGCCTTGCTTCGGCGTTAGCTGCACCTCGGCCCTGAGCTCCACGGCCTCTGCCACTACCTCTGTTGGCGGACCCACGACCTCTTTAAGGCTGCTGTCCGCCTCTACCAGCCTGGTTAGCATTCTGAGCTGCTGGTTGGCTCTCATCTAATAGCTTAGGGCAATCCTTAATCATATGGTCCTTGGACCCACACTTGAGACATCGTCCCGCCTTTTTCCAACACTCTCCCCCGTGCTTCCTTCCACAATGTTCATAAGGGCGAAATTGCCAGCCCGTACCAGCCTGTTGACTTTGTGGCCTGTCAACTCTAGGCCTCTTGTGGCCTTTTCCAGATGGCCCAAAACCTTTTGGGCTTATTTCTGTCCACAGCCTGCTTGGTGGCGTCCTTAATTCCCTCAGCCACTTTAGCCTTTTCCACCAAGGCAGAGAATTCCCGCTCCTGATGCGGTGCTATCAAAAGTCTCAAATCGTCCCTAAGTCCGTCCTCAAAACGAACACAGCGTTCATGCTCAGTCGCCACTACTCCTCGGGCATATCGGCTCAACCTCAAGAATTCCGCTTTATATTCGGTGACAGACTTACTTCCTTGTACCAACCCCAGAAAAGCCTTCCTTTGCTCGTCTATATACCTGGTTCCCACATACTTCTTCTGAAATGCTTCCTTAGCATATTCCCAGGTCAGATCTTCCGCCGTGGCACCGTCCCGAACGGTTAACCACCATTGATACGCTTCATCGCGTAACAGTGTCGTCATCCCTTTCAACTTCTCCTCGGGGGTCAAGTCGAGCTCATCCATGATGCGCTCAGTTGCTTCCAACCAGTACTCAGCTGTACTGGGTGCCACTCCCGATACTCCTCTAAAATTTCAGCTCCATTAGCACGGAGCCGCTCAGGCACAGACTTACGATTTCCTGAATTGTTTCCTGCACCAGCCACCAATTCCAAAACTCGCAGCACAGCCTGCGACACGGCATCTTCCCCTGTCTGAGCCTGCTGCTCAACATTGACAGCTGGGGGTGATGGTGGTGGTATCTCATTGTCAGAACCTTGTCCCGATCTAACAGTCATCCTTCCTCTACCTCTTCCACGACGACCACGTCCTCTTGAGCTCATTATCGACGAGATCTGATTAAGGAATTTTATGTATTAGTATTCTTGTTTCACTTATTACCCGCGATGATATCTTATGAAGAAGAGTTTAAGCGTGGTTCTTTCGTATTCATACATGCATACAGTCTTGCATTCATTCATTCATCCATCAACAAATATGAACTTTCGTTCATTCAAAGAAACGTTGTAATTCTTGTTGTTGTTTTCGTTATTTTGCTTTTCCACTACCCAGGGGCATTTTCGTAATTTTATCCTACAGGGGTATTTTTGTAAATTTTCAAAAAATAAAAAGTTCCCTGGTGATTTTGACGAAAGTATTTTGGTACTTCTAAAGTTCCGGGGAAATTTTGGAAGAATTTTGAAATCCAGGGGTATTTCGGTAATTTTTGATCTCAGGGGTATTTTGATAATTTTTCCAAAAATCAGGGTAAATTTGTAAAATTTATTAAGTTAGGGATATTTTCCAAGATTGTAAAACATTGAGGGTTCCTTTGAGAGTTACACTTTTCAAAGCAATGATATTGCAAAAATTTTGGAAATCAGGGTCGTTTTGGTAATTTTGTAAGTTAGGGGCAATTTTGTAATTTTCCAAAATCAAGATAGTTTGATATTTTACAAATTAGGGTTTTTGAACATTTGATAAAGTAATGAAATTTTGTTAAAACTATGGGTGGTTTGGTCATTTTATAAACCAAGGGTATTTTTTTTTTAATAATAATAGAAAAACGGCTAAGTCCCTTTCGGGTTTTATTCTTTGTGTTTAGCCTATGACCGAGCCCTCTTGGTCAGGGTGAACCAAAGCTACGCACCAAGCAGGATTCGAGTGGAGAGGAGGTGAGTCACGCGGACTGCTTAAATACCAAGCTCCCACCGAAACCATTCCTAGACATGCGCACAGAGGTTGCCACACCACTGAGCCCTCCGAGTTAGGGTGAACCGAAGCTACGCACCAGGTAGGATTCCTGCGAAGAGGAGGTGAGTCACTAGGACTGCTTAAGTACCAAGCTCTTCCGGATCCAATCCTAGACATGCGTACAGGGGTTACCACACCCTAGCTCAATGACTTAGCCATAGGTTTGTTCAGTGCATTAAGTCTTATGTAATTCTGTGTTTGAGTAATCTAGCCCTAGGGTTCAAGTTCCTATCATCTATTCTACGTTCCATGCCTGTTCTACCCTTACACAGTTCATAAATCATAGAATCACACATAAAGTTAGGGTACCTACCTGGTGGACTGCGGGTCGGAGACTTAGGTGCCATGCCATAAAACCTGCTTATTTCAAAAAAAATTCATTTGGGCTCGAATTGAAAACGTTTTGAGCCTGAGCCCACAGGCCGAGAGTTTTAAAACTGGGCTCTGATACCAACTGAAACACCCCACACCCGGCCCACGAGCCTGAACCGGATCTGGTATGTTCCTTAAATAAATCGGTTTTCAATGTTCTAAATGACTTAGAGAAAATTTGTGTAATTTTAAAAAAAATTGTTTTGGGTTGGGCTTAATTTGAAACCTATTTAATAAATTCTGGAAATCCAACTTAAATAAGGTGACAAAATAATTTTTGGGTTTATTATTTTAAAAGAAATAAATTTACTTATCTTTAATCAAACATAAATTTTATCATATTCAAATAAAAATAAACAGAAATAAAGAAAATCCAACTGGGCCTTATGGCCTTATTACATCATTCAAACCCAAAATAAAGTTTTAAAGTACTAAAATTTCATAAAGTCCATATTCCAAATAATTTCTTCAAGCGATGCATGGCCACCTTTAGCTCCTGCCGACCCGGTCCATTACTGCTCATCACCTGAAAAATAATTCCCCAACGGGGTGAGTCAACAGACTCAATGTGTACATAGTACTAATTTCCAACAAATCAGGCATACAAGTCATATCAATATCATGTTCATACAAAATAAAGGATGATGCAACCCAAACCCAAACCTATTTGTCCATCCGCTACACACCACCCGTACCAACCTGTACACCGCGGGGACTACTAAGTCGACCCTCCATCCGCTACACACCATCGAAGGCAGTCACTGCAGTCGACGTGCTCATCGCCCGCTTATGTTGTGTCATTAGACACTGTATTCACTGGATGTAACCAAAGTTACCACTTTTCACTTTATGTGACCGTAGTCACCACTTTACGTTGGTGAGACCGTAGTCATCACCTTCACTTTCTTCCTCCACAAATATCCCGAATGCCCCAATTATTTCATAACATATTTCACATACTTAATTTTCATTCATGTTACTAATCACATGTTCAAAATATATCAGATTCACAATCCTATCAAAAGTAGGAAACGTACCCGGGTACTCCTTACCACATTTGTGGTGCTTAGCCACATTCACATACTGTTACATATTTACATATCTAATGATTGCCATGCAATTGATTGAAAGTTAGTAAGGGTACACACCTTTTTCGCTTAATAGTTTCCGTGAATTCCCGTAGAGCGATCTACCGATCTAGATCTTTCACTCCTATATTCGGCCATTAATTAAAACATATAAATAAACCTATTTGGTCTTAAAACCAAATCCTACTAGAAGTAGAATTACTTACCTAGTTGCCGAATTGATTTAATCAAGTCCCAACAGTTGCTAGAATTCCTTTTCCTTGAAATCGGCTAATACTAGGTATGTAACCATGTCAGTTTTCGGTTTTTGAAATAATGGAAAACACTTAAACAAATTATGCCTTGGCCGAATATCCCTTACCTTGTGATGGGATTCCAAATCTGAAGAGGATTCCTTTATAAGCCTGTTGAAATCCTATAACTTCGTGTTAGATTAGATCTAACTTTGAAAACATGAATCATAATCTTTAACCACATATTTATATTTATAATCCTTACCTTAGATCCTTAGATTTCCCGAAAAATCCCCTTTTGATGTTGTGGATGATTGCCCTCTTTCTTAGAATCCACAAAGATTTAGCTTAACAGTAGAACGGAGAAGAAAATAGAAGAAAAAGAGAGGGATTTTTGCTTAATGAAAATTCGGCAGAGAGGGGTTTTGCCTAGGGAGAATTTCGGCAGAGAGGAAGAGGGAGCAAATGTTGATGAGTAGCCCTCCTGTCCTCCTTTTATAGCCAAAGTTATCAGCCTAGGAGTCCTTTACTTGGCCACCACTCCTCTTTTTGATAATATTATCTCTTTTATTTAAAAGATAAAAGCCTTTAATCCATCAATTATCTCCTCAATTATCTCATTAGAAAATAATCCTTTATTTATCTCTTATTATTCACATATTTATGTGAATAAAACTCCTTTATTTATCTCTTATTATTCACATATTTATGTGAATAAAACTCCTTTATTTTTCTCTTATTATTCACATATTTATGTGAATAAAACTCCTTTATTTATCTCTTATTATTCACATATTTATGTGAATAAAACTCCTTTATTTATCTCTTATTATTCACATATTTATGTGAATAAAACTCTTTATTTATCTCTTATTATTCACATATTTATGTGAATAAAACTCCTTTATTTATCTCTTATTATTCACATGTTTATGTGAATAAAACTTCTTTTATTTATCTCTTATATATCCAAGTTTCCCAAAATGTTCAAGTTTCTATTTTTGGATCATTTCCAAAAATGTTTAGGTTTCCAAAAATGTCTAAGTTTCCAAAAATGTCTAAGTTTCCAAAAATGTCTAAATTTCCACAAATGTCTATGTTTCCAAAAATGTCCATTTCCATTTCCATTTTCATTTCCATCTCCATTTTCATTCATTTCTAGGTTTCCAAAAGTATCAAAAATTTATTCATAATACTTAAGACTTGTCATTTCATACAATTGATCTGGAAAATGCATAGGCCCTTCCTAGGATGTTACAACTCAGTTTTCTGAAAACATTGCATTTGTTTCTTTGATTTCTCTAGTTTCTGCTCTAGTGTATTTTTACTAGATTTCCAGTTATGATTATCATCATCCCGACAACTATAACATCTTATACCCGATCCGGTCGTCGAGTTCAAATATCAGGATGTCACACCACTGTCACACATCACATGCAAAACAAATGGTCTCATAATTAAGTAGATATCTTCTGATTTAACTTAAAACGAGAATTAAACATGCTTTTAGACCACCAAACAAAAATTCAAAATTATTCACATAGGTATCGATATTGAATCAAAGGTATCGATATTTCTTTCAAATGGTATCGATACTGCTTGGAAAATCAATATCGAAACAACATTTTGTTTCTCGCTTAAAATCAAAATTTTAGAATTTATCGGTACCTTTCATAAAGTATCAATTATTCTACCTAGAGTATCGATACTCGTGATATGGTATCAATACCAATTTATGTTACTAACTTCCTACACTTTAAAAAATCATTGAGGTATCGTTTTTAAAACACGAATATCAATACCTCTGTTCCAGACCACAAGAATTCAGCAGTTTAAGGTATATTATCCATTCAAAATAATAACTACTCAACATGTAACTTTTACCTTATCAAGTAATCAACAAAACAACCACAATAACGGTTTAATCATCGAAAACATGTCCGAGTAAGCAAATGATATAATAAGAACAATATCCATAAATCCTAAGAACAAATAAGCTATGAAAGTAATCAAAACATTATGCCAAAGTTCATGCAACAATTCTACCACATTATTCAATGTCCATTGACCATACATACCGTTCATGACACTTCAATATAACAAATATTCAACCCAAAACAATATCAGTAAAATAATTATATCCATCAAAAGTACTAGAGAACTAACCCATAAAAATATTATGAGGACCACAATAATAATCGATCAAATTCTAATCACATTACCTTATCCCCACAGTTCAAAAAATAATACTAATACCACCTACGCAAATACAAAAGCCTAACTTGGATCACTTCCTTGGTATCCCCGTACCGCTCACACTGTAAACGCTACATATCTGCAATGGTTAGAGAGAGTGGGTGAGCTTAAACAAGCCCAGTAAATGTCAAAATAACCACAAAGTATACACAATATCAAAGGTTAAACAAGAGCATACTACAACACATTCACAATCATAATCTAACCATGCCACTATAACATATTCACACTTCATTAAACCATAAAATTAGCATATACTCTCACATACGACTACATTCAACTCATATTCAAATAACTCATTTTACAATAATTCATCAAGAGTAAACAATGTATATATGCTTTAATAACTCACAAGTCTAGCTTATATATTCACATGCATTCACAAGTTAAATGATAACGACCAAAACTACAATTACATACACAACTTACCATGAGAACTGTTAAGTATGAATCCTATTTTAGTTAAATTTGAGAAGTAATCTTCTAGTTAAACTCTGTTTATTTGTTTCAAACAAACACTGATTAGTTTAGATTATTTTATTATTATTTGACCCATGAATTTAGCCTATAAATAGGCTCTTTTACAACCTTAGAAAATACACCCATCAGATATTAGAACTCATAACACATTTATAGAAATTTGTGTTTACGTTTTGAGGGTTCTTTGTTTTCGAGTTTTCGGGGTTTAGTTTTTATCTCCATCTTTTGTACTCTTTGTTTCTTTTGCCATTATAGTAAAATTATCTTTGCCCGTGGTTTTTTATCCTCTTTGGAGAAGTTTTTCCACGTTAAATTTGTGTGTTCAAGTTCTCAATTTCTTTTGCTATTTTTACTTGTTCGTTGCTTAATCGGGTCGATTCCTAACAAGTGGTATCAAAGCTAGTTCAGTTTTCATATATCAGCCCATTCAGATAAACAAAGTTTGAAATTGAGAACTTCAATGGTGAGACAAATTTTAATCTGTGGCAAGTTCGGATGATGGCAATTCTAGTTCAAACCGGCTTGAAAAAGGTTGTTACCTGGAAAAAGCTTGAGAATCTAAATCAAACAGAATGGGAAGAGCTTGATGAAAAGGCCTTGTCTGCAATCCAGTTGTGCCTCGCGAATACGGTATTGCAGGAGGTATTGATGGAGAAAACCTCATCCGCCTTATGGAAAAAGTTAGAAACTCTCTATGCGACTAAGTCTCTGGCTAACCTTTTAATGTTGAAATAACGTCTATTAACGTTTTGCATGAATGAAGGTGAGCTTTTTAGAGATCATATCAGTCAATTCATTACTCTTTTAAATAATTTAAAGAATGTTGAGGTTCATATTGACAATAAAAATCAGGTTATGCTATTATTGTGCTCTTTACTCCCTTCATACAAGTCTTTTAGGGAGACCCTGATTTATGGCAGAGACAAACTCTCGTTTGAAGATGTGAAGGGTCATTTGTTGAGTAGAGACAAACTAGACAATGAGTTTGGTTTGGATAGCAAGGCAGATAAGCAAGCTTCCATTTTGGTAGCATCAAAGAAATGAGGCAAAAGGTGTTGCTATTCTAAAAAGTTAGGTCACGTCAAAGCAGATTGTTATAAACTACGAAATAAAAGAGCTGTTGAGAGTAACGAGGAAGATGTAGCTGGTGCTAATTTGGCAGATGAAAGTGGTGATGATTTCTTGTTAGTATCAACGAGTGATAACTCTAAGCTCATATCTGAGTGGATCCTAGATTTGGGATGTTATTTCCACATGTGTCCCAATAGAGAATGGTTCTCCACATACAGTTCGGTTGAATGTGGAGTTGTGTGCATGGGAAACGATTCATCTAGTAAGGTAATTGGTATTGGTACTGTTAAAATTAGGATACACGATGGGACGATTAGGACACTCTCAGATGTCAGGTATGTACTTGATTTACGAAATAATCTCATCTCCTTGAGTACTTTAGACTTGAAAGGATGCAGAATCAACATCGAGTCGAGCGGCATTAAAGTATTTCGTGGAGCTCTCGTTTTGTTAAAAGGTAAAAGAACTGGTAGTCTTTATATTCTGGAAGGTTCTATAGTGACCGGTGAAATCAGAAGTCCCTCGTCCGTTATAGAGTCGAAGTCAACTCGTTTGGAACGGAGGCAACTTGGTCATAGGAGGGAAAAATGTATGACCGTTTCGTTGAGTAGAGGTTCTCTTTTGGGTGCAGGTTTTGAAAAGTTAGGGCACTGTGTTCGTGAAAATCAAACTCGGGTTAGTTTTGATTTGGTAGTGTACAAGTCGAATGCTAGAAGTCTTTCGACTCAGTTAATTCCTTCCATGGTTCAAGATAGGCTCGTGGCGAGCTTTGGCAAAGATGGCATTGTGGAAATATGAGTCAATGTGGAGATTTGTTAAGTATGACTCCTATTTCAGCCAAATTTGAGAAGTAATCTTCTAGTTAAACTCTGTTTATTTGTTTTAATCAAACACCGATTAGTTTGGATTATTTTATTATTATTTGATCTATGAATTTAGCCTATAAATAGGCTCTTTTACAACCTTAGAAAATACACCCATCAGATATTAAAACTCATAACACATTTATAGAATTTTGTGTTTACGTTTTGAGGGTTCTTTGTTTTCGGGTTTTTGGGGTTTAGTTTTTATCTCCATCTTTTGTACTCTTCGTTTCTTTTGCCATTATAGTAAAATTATCTTTACCCGTGGTTTTTTATCCTTTTTGGAGGAGTTTTTCCATGTTAAGTTTGTGTGTTCAATTTCTCAATTTCTTTTGCTATTTTTACTTGTTCGTTGCTTAATCGAATCGATTCCTAACAAGAACATACTAACATTATCGTGAAACTTAAATAAACTCATTTAGCATATTATTCACATATTTATGCATCCGTCTCACATCATATTATCACAACATATAAGATCACATTTAAATGATAATTTGACACTTGAGGCTATGAAATATAAAAGTGAGCTCTATCACCACACATTGGATATACGGATCTCCAACACACCAAATGACTCGTAGAGTCAAATATATCCCAAAAAGTGAAGCACTTTCCGCTACATTAGCACTAAAAGTGACAACACCTACTAAATTTTTTTACTTGAAAGGAAGCATTTTTCTAAATTTCACCTGAAAATGCTTCTAGCTAGAACCGTTTTAGTAAAATCGGCCTATTCCCATAATTTTTCCAAAAAAGGGCCTAATCCGGTAAATTTAAATTTTTTTTTGACATTTATTGGTAATTTAATTGAAAATTATCCCATAAACACACATCAACCAACTTTAGTAAATCCATTGCAACAGCTTCCCATCAACAAAAGAAAGATTTCAGGCCAAAAAAAAAAAAAATCCCTTCTTCCCCCATTAATTTTCCTTCTGCCCTTTTTTTCCATTTGTTCTTCGTCGAACTAAACAAGTTCATCAACAACAATTTCAGTTTACTTTCAACAGCATAAAAAATTATACTTCACCATACGGTGCTGCCTTTTCAGTTCAGCATCCTCGATGTCAATTCTCACATTGGGTTTATTATAACCGTAAATCTCTCGCAACATCCCCCATTGACAGAAACATATAGAGAGAGGCCAGAATCGTAAGAACAATTTTCAAGCTATACTTTTTCAGCATATATATATATATCAATTATATATTTTTGTTATGGCTACAAAATTGGAGGATTTTACAATTTTGTGAGATTGTAAAGCTATCTATTAGAGTTCCAATAGCGGCAAGTGTAGTTCATGGGGGCTGGGTTTTGCAGAAAGGAAAAAGGAAAAAGAATATGTGAAAGGAGAAGAAAATAAAAATTTTTATTAGATTATCTTATTATTTTATATAAAATATAATGTAATTATTTATTTGCTTTTTTTAATTTATTATATTTTAGAATATTCATGTGTATATATATGTGTTTTTATTTTTTTTAAGAATTAGGATAATTTTGAGATAATTTATAATTTTGAAAGTTAGTTTTTTTAAGATTACGATTATAAAAATTAAAGTTTAAATTTATTATTATACCAATTTTGAACTATAACCTCACAATTTTGTAAAATACTTAACCGGGAATGGACAAAAAAAAAACTAATTAACTGAACGACCAAAAAAACATGTATGACCTATAATATAGTTTGCCCACTAATTTATTTCATGTATAATGATTCACTTATTAAATAAATGTAAACATCATGAAAAATATGTAAAAAACACAAATATACAAACTTGTAAAAAGTTAGATGAAAACAAAGTATGAACCTATAACAACATATAAATAAGTTTATAATACTTTCAATTCTAAAAAGTAATATAATAATTAAGGATAAGAAAATATAATTTCCTCTCTAAATTGCACTCCAAAGTTGACAAAATACCAACATGATATCAACATACAACTCAAACTTCAAATTTAATTAAATATTACACTGACTTCTGGATTGTTTTTAATAATATTTCCGTTATGAAAAGAAAAAAAAAAAAAACAAACACTTTCAACACCCATCAAAACTGAATTAAAAAGCAAAGTCTCAGCTTCCTTTCATTTTTTTAAGAAATATGACATTCATAGCGAAACTGCTCATAACAACTACAAGTAGACATGTCCATATTAATATGTTCTGAAACAAGGGTGATAACCTGACCAAATCAACCAAAATAAGAAATAAATGATGATTGGTGTAAAATAGGTGACGAAATAGAGAATAATTGAAGGTGATAGGGTTAACATAGCACTACAGAGACATAAACACATCATCATGTAAACTGGCAACAGAAAAGACATTATATTTTTAGCTACGGTTCCCAAAAGCAATAATGTTATGACCCAGGATATCAGAAAAGCTCCTCCGTTTGAAATATAGAAAAGAAGAAAAGTAAATGTGCTCATCACTGATTTCCCTTCACGATGAGTTGTGCCCTGTGAGACGCCGCCCGGAGGGCTGAGAACTCCTTGATAAGTCATTGCTAGAACCAGTGAAAATACGATCAATAATACACCCATTGTTTCGGGTGTCATCTCTTCAACCGCATCTTTCAATATTGTGAACTTTGACAACTTTTGAAATTTGAGGGGATTACTATTCAGGATGTTCACACTCGCCGTATTGTCGCCTACAGTTTGTCTTTGTAACACGTCCATTGCTGTAAAACCACTTTCATTGGTTTTGTTCCTGTCCACTTCCTTGCATTCTATCAATAGTTTGATCATCTGCTTGATTTAAACTTCCACAATTAATTCACAAAAATACATCAGTACTTCTTTTTAACATTCCACCATTTCCTTACCAACCAAGATTTTAATCAAGTTTTTTTTAATTATTTTATTAAACTTTTAATTTTTTTTTTTTAAAATTTAATTAAACACCCAAACTTAATTCCAAAATACGTGGTTGTTGGTATGCAACTACGTAATAAGGATGGTAACCATATTTAATTTTATGATAGATCCCACCATTACCTTACCTACCAAGATAAAGTCAACTAAGTTGTTGTGTGGCAATAAATAAAGTCAACCATTTAATCTAATATAAATTATAAATACTAAAAATTATATTATTAGCGTATGTGTATGAAAATTACGTATTTAAAATATAAATATTAATTTAAAAATAACATATAATAAATAACGAAATCTATAGATCAAAACTAATTAATAATTATAATAACACATAAAATATTTTTTATTTTTATTTTTTTTAAATTAAAGTGATTCATGACACCAACTTAGTCAACAGTTTAAATAATAGCGACTATAAATAAATATAATTGGTGAAGATAATATAATATGCATAATACAATTAAAATATAAATATTATATTAAAATAAAATTTTAGTTTAGTGATAAAATTAATAGAATGATGCAAGTAGCATGAGTTTAAATTAAGTTGATGTAAATTTAAAAAATTAATCAGTAAATTATATAATAAATAATAATATTTATTTTAAATGGATTCATTTTATGGATTTGGTTATAAAATTAAAAAAGCCGACGAGCCTATGACTTAAAACTCTTGTTTTTCGGGGTTATGTGAGATGCCCTTAGCTCGAACCACGCTGACAGAGAAATGGACGACAATTGTGAAAAGGATTAGATAGGGTTACCTGGGGGTGGTTAATTGATGCAGCTAAGTGCAGTACAGTGTTGCCATCCTTATCCTGAAAGTTCAATATTTTACTTCTCTTAGACTTATTGTCTTCAAACGCACTTTGAATCCATTCTAACATCGCTTTAAATGCTTCAAATTTGTTTTTCTCTGCAGCAATATGCAAAGCAGTTTGTCTCTCAACTGTCAAATCAAAGATACAATCGGGAGAAACATCCAAAAACCGGGACAAAAGATGAAGGTAATTTTCATCCAAAGCAACATGATGAAGAACAGTGAAACCTCCCTTGCCTTTAACACGAATAAGATCTTTATCAACAGATAAAAAATCAATCACCATTTGGGTTTGTTGATTAAGCAAGGCTAGATGAATGGGGGAAAACCCATCCGGGTTCAATTTCCTGGCAAACGATGGCTTCAAGTTCATCATCTCCATTGCAAAACCGGTATTGCTTGCAACTGCAGCAACGTGTAATGGCGTGTCCACGAACTCCATCTTATCTATACGCTTGAAAACATTGGCATCGTGGTGGATGAATGAATACAAGGCATCGACGTTTCCTGTTTCAGCTGCTCTCTTTAACCTTTCATCCATTTCCATGAATCAAAGAATTCTAAAGACACTTAAATGATTGAAACTTAAAAAGGGTTTCTGTGCCTAGTTAATTTTATCAAACTTGGAAAGGGCTTTTGCCTACTTATATATCAAGTAACTGAGAAAGATGTTCCTAAATAATTGTCCAGTCTAGAAATATCTAACTTAGATTTTGATGGGTTGATTTGCGTGTATAAGTTTGGTTCAAGAGTTGACTAATGACTAGTCGTATACGGTTTGCTATAAAAAATACATCCATTGGCCGACTGACGTCTTATTTTAATTTTAAAATATTTTAGTTATTATCTTGGTCACTTTTATCAATTTAATCACCACCAAAATGTTTTCTTTGTTGTTTTCTCTTAAGTAGAAAGTTGACCGCGATGCCACGTAATTACTTCTTTCCTATGTATTTTCCACGTAATTAAAGGGTAATACAAATATACATTCATTAACCAAGCGCTTCAACTTCAACCCCTTCAAAGCTTGCACTTTTTTCCTAGTCTCAGCATCACTTTCTGCTTCCGCTAAGTTGAAGAGATAAACTAACTTGTCCAGTTTGCCTTTATTGATGGCTTTTTTCAATGATCTTTTTGTTTTCGGGGTTCATTGGACTCTTTTAATATTGACCGTATGGTGGTGGGAGGAGGAGGAAGGGGGAAGGGGGACAACGTCGTTGTTCATTTCCTTCATGTGCTGATGATGGTGGTGAGAACTGGAGCTGGAAAGATTTTTCTTTGGAATGAGGTGACGAAGAATGCTGTGCTGAACATAGTCTGAAGTGGTTACCGGTGGTGGTGGGGGAAGGGCGTCTATTGATCTTTAGAAAAGAAAAAAAAATCAGATTAACCAACGAAAAAAGGAGGAAGGTTTGGATTTAGGAGAAGTGGAATTAGAGAGAAGGGAGAGCATCTTCTTCTTCTTCAAATGCATCAAAATGGTAAGTTGTTAATCTCTAAAAAGTAGTCACGGCCATGGAAGAAACCAAAAACGGTGAAGGAGAAAGATGTCAGTCTCCCAAATGCGAACAAAATTCCCCTTGCGGCCTCCAGTGGTTTTATTACGCCTGGATTACTAAAAATTGGTTAACGGTGGGTTTGTTTATAAGTAAAATGTTTTATGGAAAATATTTTTTGCATTTTCATGTGTTTGTTTCATAGAAAATAGTTTGGTTAATGAAAAATGACTTACAGGTAGTGGTGAGTATTCAATCGAGTCGAGCAAAAAATTTTTGAGTGAGTCGAATTAACAAATCCTATTTTAGCAACCGAACTCAATTTGAATTTTTTTTTTCGAATCGAATCAAGACAAAAAATTTCGAGTCAAATCCAGTCGAGTTAACGAATCCTATTATTTATACTTAATGTTGCGATTAGATGGACCGATTATTTAACTAGTAGACGAAGTACAAGATTATTTAACTACATAAACAATATAATGATTTTGCCTCTTAACTTAATGTGTAAACATTTATCAAAACGACGTAATTTTGTCTTTTAACTTAATTATTTTAAATTTTAACTTTTAAAAAAGTAAACATTTATCAAAATGACGTAGTTTTGTCTTTTCTTATTCGGATTATCGGATAACTCGAATTGTGTAATTCATATTCGAGTTAAACCGAAAAACTTAACTTTTTATTCGAGTTGATCCGAATAACTTGATTAACTCAAACAACTCGAACTATTTAATTCAAAATTTGAAATATTTATCGAGTTTTTCGAATCGAATCGGATTTTGCTCACCCCTACTTACAAGTCAAGCTTAATATTATTATATATAAAAAAGTGTAAGTCATCTTCCGGAAAAGAGCTCATCTATAAATAATTTTATTTTATATAGAAATTAACTTAAATCAAGCTTAATATATTATAGATAATAAATTTTATTTTTAAAAATATTTAAAATATTATATATTTATTAAACATACATATTTACTTATTTATTTAGTCATATAATAAATTATATAAAAATATAATTATTATTTTAATAAATTATTTTAATATTTCAATTTTATTTTAATAATAAATTTTAAAAATAATAATATATTCACATATTATTGAAAATATTTAATATTAATATTTTAATAATAAATATTTATTACAATTATAAATATTAATAATAAACGTTTTGTAGTATAAAGGTTAAAATATGTCATAAGTCTATGTATATTTCACATATTTGTAATTTAGTCTTTGTACTTTTATTTTCAAGAATTTAGTCCCTTTACTTTTCAAATTTTAAAATCAAGCCCAATTGTTAACAGCGTTAATTTTTTTTTCCAATTTTGTTGATATCACATTTTTAAATAAAAAATACACATTTAGTAGTCATGTTGTAACACCCTAAAAATCTGAGTATTGATATATTGCATGTTTTGTTGTTTAGATTATGAAGGAAAAATTTTCTTACTTCTTATTCGTGTTTATTATAGTCTTGAAGAAGAGTATAGAATTTGTTGTTATGGAATAATTTTTAGTTTGAGAATTTAATGAAGTGGAGCAAGTGGCATTGACACATAAGTTAATTAAAGTGTCAAAGTGTAGCATAAGATGAGTATATGGTATGGTGGTGTTGGTGCATGAGTTGTAGCATGAGGGGGAAGGTTCGAATCCCTTGTTTAGCATCTAGATGAATTTTATTTTTAATTTTTCTGCACATGTATAGCAAGTGTCGGCCAAGTACATATATGGTAAGTGTTGACCTTGTTATTTTTGGTTAGTATATCAAAGGATTAAGGAAAGTGTTAACTTATGGCACTACACTAAAACAGACTTTTAGCGGCGTTTTAAAGGAAAACGCCGCTAATATTACACAGTAGCGGCGTTTGAAGGAAAACGCCGCAAAAAAATGAACAATAGCGGCGTTTATTTCGAAAACGCCGCTAAAAATGATAAATAGCGGCGTTTTTTAGTAAAACGCCGCTAAAAGTCCGAGCTTTAGCGGCGCTTTTGGGAAAACGCCGCTAAAAGTCTGAGCTTTAGCGGCGCTTTTGGGAAAACGCCGCTAAAAGTCTGAGCTTTAGCGGCGCTTTTGGGAAAACGCCGCAAATAATTTGAAAGTTTTTTTGGGTATATATGATTGACTGTTAAGGGCTTCATGGGTTAAGGGTTAGGGGTTCTTACATAATTGTAAAATAGATATATTAATTTTAATATATTAAATTAATTATCATTATAGTTTAGGGTTTATGATTTAGCGTATAAAATTTAGGGTGTAAGGTTTAAGAGTTACTATTTTAATTGTTTAGGGATTATTGTGTATAGTTTATGGTTTAAAGTTTAGGGTTTCATGGGTTTAAGGGTTAATGGTTAGGGGTTAGGGGTTAGGGGTTAATGGTTAGGGATTAGGGGTTAGGGGTTTATGTTGTATGATTTAGGGTTTATGAGATATAAGATAGAGGTTTAAGGTTTAGAGTAATTAGTCTCTTTTTATTTATATATTAAATAATTTATTACATAATTGTAAAATAGATATATAATTTGAATATATTAAATTAATTATCATTATAGTTTAGGGTTTATGGTTTAGCATATATAATCTTAGACTTTTATGGTTTATGGTTTAGGGTTATGAGTTTGAGGTTTAGGCTATGTGTTTAAGACTTAGGGTTTTAGGGTTTAAGACTTTAATAAAAACGTTAAGGATTAATCTTAGATTTTTTAGAATATAAATCAAAATAAGATAAATATAAATTATTATTTTAAAAAAATATATATCAAAATGGGTTAAATCCCAAAAGCATACATGAACAATGGTTTAGTGTGCAATTGTATACATGAACTTTAATTTAATCCAGATATTAACACAATTATTGATATAATTAACATCATTTTTTATTTATATATTGCATACATAAAAATTTATATTTATTCAATATAAAGATATATTGATGTATTTATATTTTAAAATAATGTGTATGATTAAATCAAAATTAAAGTTTCAACTATACATTTAAACCACAATTAGAATTTCACATCTAGAATTACATATTAAACTAAAATTCATATATAATTCTGAGATGTATCTATATCAAAATTTAGATGTATACATATAATTAAATGCTATTTATATAAAAATCTAAACAACTAATGCAGACCATACTTAAAAGAATTTGTAATTAAATTTTTAAAATTTAATAATAAAAAATTAAAAACTTAAATTTTTTATATTTAATATTTTAGTTAAAAAGTTCAATATTCAAAATATAATAAAAAATTCAAAAAAAATAATAATCTGAACACACAATTTTTAGAAGAGAAAACATAAAAAAATATAGGTAAAATTAGCAAAAAAATAAAACTATAGTGGCGTTTCTAATTAAAAACGCTGCAAAAAATAACCTATAGTGGCGTTTTTTAATAAAACGCCACAAAATTTCTTTGCTAAAATGATATATCGTTTAGGGTTTAGGGATATCATTTTCCCAAAATCAAAATTTCTAAGTCCCAAAATTTCCCTCCCAAAATCCCCAAACCAAAATCCCCAAATCGGTTTCCCCCCACCGATCTTCGTCCATCTGTTCTAAAATTTACATATTTTCAGAAGTAATCTTCCCCCTAACTACCAAGGTTCGTAACTATTTCTCCATATATTTCCTGAAAATTCAGTTCGAATTTTGTATATTGTAATGATAATTTCCTATTTGCCCAGCCCTCTAGCTTCTTTAGCATCCGCGTCTTGCTCGCAAAAGGGCGTAATCCTGCGCGGCGTTGCTCATGGCGTTGTGTCCAGTCACCTGCTCTCTCGCGCAGGAAAGGTCAGTTTCTTTCGTTTCGATTGGTTTTGTTATAATTTTAGGTTAATATCGAACTCTATTACCTCGGTTTGCTTAGAGACAATTATTTCGTTGCAAGTGCTTAGATGTTGATATTTTAGTTTCGTTGACCTATATAGCGTAACTGGAGCTGGCTCTTCTTGTTTTATCAGTACTTGATTGATTGCTATTGCTTTATTTATTCTTCTTCCACCGAGTTGCTGGTTCAAATTGTTTGAACTTCTACATGTTTCTTGCTGAAATCTTACTTATCATCGCCAATATTGGTTGTTGGCTACTTGTTTTGTTCTTTTATTATAATTGATAATTGCCTCAACTTTGATTCTAGAATTACAGAAAGCTATTAAGGATTTTGTTTAGTATCACTGAGGAAAAGTTGTTAGCACTTTCGTGGGATGAAAAGCCTTGAATTCTTTTTTTTTGGTACTATGTAGCAAATTATGTTCTGATTACGTAGCTGTTCCTGCATATTGGTTTAATTTATTTATTGATGTTGCTAGAAGACGTTTTGATTTTTTTTTTTAAATTTTCTTGTGGCATTTTCACAGTTGTTTGGTTATTAAGAATTGAAATGAAACATTCGCACTTGGGTTGATTCTTGATTTACCTTAATCCTTTGGGTCTTTGAGAAATGGAATTAACCCAAACAATAACTGCATGCTGGTTACCCCAGTAGCCTTAGACAACAATAAATGCTGAAAATGGAAGAAGCTCCTTAAGAATAGCACACAACGATTTGCACTTTGACTAAAGATTAATTAAAATGAGCAAATTGCTTCCACTTCATACGGGGCTTATGTATTTGTTCAAACTTATTTGAGGAAAAATGCTATTCTTTTTGACAGAAAAATAACAATTTAGAGTTAATACTAGTTAGAAATGTAATTGATCGAGGAAAATATAAATAAAGAGGTCTTGTATTCTGATCAATGGGAAAATCAATCAGAAAATATATTTATATAAAGTAAAAGATATCTAGATATCTACTCCCTGCTTTGGAGTTTCTTTTAGCCAACTTGACTAGCTCAAAAATATCAAGCAAAAGAAAAGGATAGACTTTTACCATGTCAAATACTTGCATTGGAGAGGCAATGGATTAACCAATGGAAACTTCTTCGTCATTTTCTTAGATCTCATGTTGGCACCTGTATTAATAAGAGTTGAATAATAGTGTTTCTCAAGTCGAAGATTCTGCTGTGGATGTTCAGGGGACCTACGTAGTATTTAGTTTTTATATCATCATTCTGTTACCTTTCTTGATCCAATTTTTGGCTGGTTTTTGCGTCTCTGCTTTAAATTCCCAGGGTTGGGGCATAGTGTTGCATCAACAAGTTAAAGATAGGGATAATAATAGTGTGTTCCACATTTCGGAAAGCATTTTGAGCTAGGATAAAGCTTAGGGGTTGCCCTGCCTTTTCCCAATCATTCCTGTTTCAGGGCTTTACTACATCTAATAATTGGCTTACTTAAGAGTTTTTCTTTTTTATGACCAATCAATTAATTAAGCACTCAGTTACGTCTTATAAAGCTGGTTAGACCTGATTGATTAACACATGAAGATCAAACACAAGCTTGTTGTTGTTTTCTGAAATATCTCTTGAATTCATATGTTGAGAGTTAATAGTTTCAGTGTGGGGTGCTTTGCAGTTCTACAAATCTCAAAGTAACGTGATTCTGTGCGTAACCGCATGCCTGCTTTATTGGTATGTGCTAGCATTTTGACACAGCCTTGACTTTAACAAAGATGTTTTTAGTTTGAATTTGGTAAGGATACTTGTGCAGGTGCATCCAACGCATTTGCAAGTATAACAAGGAAATTCAGAGCTTGGAGGAAATAGAGAAGAGATACAAGGACGAGTAGTGTTGTTAACTCGAACATATTGGGATGAGCTGCTGCTACAGAAAACTCATGTATGTAGTACCACCGCTAGAATTGAGACTGTTATTTTATAAAAAGCATATTTGCGGTATTTGTATGATGTCATGTTTCCTTTATAGCTTAAACTCTCCTGCATCTCTAGGCTTAAATGAAAGTGTTTTTGTTTTTTAGTACAAGAAACATATTTTGTTGTTAGTCGTGGTCATATTGAGGCTGATCTTTATAATTATTTCCTGGAAACTGCTCATGAATTTCATTTACTGTTTTGGCATGTGAATTAATTCGATATTACCTACTTTTATATAAAGTTTATATATAGTACAATAGAATAATAAACTGATTTGACGTCACGAGCCAAGTAAGATTAATTCGATATTACCTACTTTTATATAATGTTACATCATTGTATACAACACCTAAACATTAACAGTTGGATGAGAGTTTTTTTTCTTTTAAGTAACAGTCTAATAACATTTTTTTAAGGTTGCGAAGTTTAAATAGACACTATTAATCCTGCACTTTTGGGTGAAAGTGTTTTGGAGCTCCCTCTATTATAGGGACTGTATTAAATTGGGCCCTTTATTATTAAATAGACCAATTTAGTTTTTGAATTATTAAAAAGAATTAAATAAGGTCGAATAGGAATAGAGTTTAACACTATTCATTTAGAGTTAATATTTTTAAAATTTGTATGGTTTGTAATTGATTTTTTTTTTTTTGTTTTTGAATTGAACTGCAAAATATATATATATTTTTTTAATGTTGTAAATGTTAACTTTTAGATTTATTTGATTCTTTTTAATAGTATAGAGATTAAATTGATCCTAAATAAACTGATTTGATACAGTGTCTATAATATAGGGATAATCTAAGTACTTTATCCTGCACTTTTGTAGGCCTGATTTTGCTTTGTTTACTTGGTTCCTTTGATGTAATTCTGATTTGTATGATAACAGTTTATCTGCTTTCACTGATCAAAATAATGTACTTAGACGGGTGTTATACGGAATTAACTACTATGTACAAACATTGATTAGATCAAAGTTTTGTTCCACTCGTAAAATGTAAAAATTAATGTATGTTGTTTTTCGTCCTCTCTTTTTTTAGTCTCTTAGATCTGAGACCATGCAATAGATGCTCTGTATGTTGGGTTTTGTTCAATATCAAATTTTTGCTTCTTGCAACACTAGTAGTGTGGAGAAAAGATACTATAGCAGCCAATTTCGAACCAAACTAGCAATGATCTCTCTGTTGTTATTCATTGTTCCCCACCTAAATGCTTGAAACATGCTCTTTTCATTAATAATTTAAATTAGTTGCACAACTTGAAATTTGCAGCTTAGGTTGTATTTTTTTTTTTTCATTTTTTGGTATTAAATATTTGGTTATTTGGTCAGCTAACAACCGGTTTGAAGGTTAAGGAATATGAGCTTTTGACAAGGAACTTTAGTGATACTGGCTGCTTTGGATTTGGCATCCAGGAGAACATCGATCTTGGAATCAAGTAAGTTTTGTTTTTGTTTTTGTTGTACATCTTTATCAATTTTTTGTAGTTTAATTGATGTATCTTATGCTGATATTGCATTCTGCATACTGGATTTTAATTCACACTTGACAAGACTGAGTAATAGAACTAAGTTTGGAATCATTAATGGGTTTAGGGCTGGTTTTCGTTGGAACTTTATGATAAAAATATTATTACTACATGAATGGGTACATACATTATGTCTGGAAATGCTGTTTGGTTTAATTTTAGGGTCTAAGAATGCAACTACTTTTTCCAATTACTCATTCTTTGGGACAATATTGTGAGATAGCAATACAACTTCTGACCAGGCTAAGGTGTTTTGGTTTTCTTGTTAGAGTTAGTGTGGTGCTTGGAAACTAGCCAACCCAGTTCAAAGTTAAGCTTTACTTTATTCAATCAGCTAATGGCACTTACATCAAAAACCAAAAAGGAAAAAACATAAAGAGAGTTGTAGTACATGCACTGCACTAACTAAGTAGCTTCATTCTGATAAATGCCTAAATTTAAATTTCTAAAATTATCATTTAGATTTTAAGGTATAGTATTAATTATCAAACTATTATAGTCTTTCAATTTTAGTATTTTTATTTTAGTTATTAAATTATAAAATTTTCAATTTCAGTATTATTGTTAGTTATGTTTTAGTCATTTTTATTCTATAATAATATATTTAATACTTAAATACTTACACATTATATTGATTTGGTTCTAATTTTAAAAAATATAATAAAATTAACTCTACAAATTATCTCATTTAATACTCAAATGCATGAAAAGAAAAGCAAACAAAGGAATTCTTTTTTTTCCATTTAAGTTCATTATTTTCCAATAAAAATATGATTTCTAATATTGTCTATGATTTCTTTGTTTACTGTTAATATTTTAATATGCTTCTCTCTTGTTTTCTATCATTTTCCCCTTTCGCAGGTAGCCATTAGTTTGGAAAAGGCCGCATTATCTGACGAATATTTTATTAAGAGGAAGCTTTATCCAAATGTTAATTCGATTAAAATGTAAAATAGGCTTTACTGTATTCAATCAGTTAGGCTTTATTCAATCATATTAAAATGTATATTGGAAATTGACATCTAATAGTCATTTTAATTTGTGGTAATGGATTTGTGGTGTTTTTATAATATATTTTATTTTTTTTTATTTTTCATCACCTTTAGCGGCGTTTGTAGGAAAAGCGCCGCTAAAGACCATGACTTTTAGCGGCGTTTGTAGGAAAAGCGCCGCTAAAGACCATGACTTTTAGCGGCGTTTGTTGGAGAAGCGCCGCTAAAGGCCATGACTTTTAGCGGCGTTTGTTGGAGAAGCGCCGCTAAAGGCCATGACTTTTAGCGGCGTTTTTTGGAGAAGCGCCGCTAAAGGCCAGGACTTTTAGCGGCGTTTTTTGGAAAAGCGCCGCTAAAGGCCAGGACTTTTAGCGGCGTTTTTTGGAAAAGCGCCGCTAAAGGCCAGGACTTTTAGCGGCGTTTTTTCAACAAAAACGCCGCAAATTTTTGCGGCGGTTGTAGTATCGGCGTTTTTTGTGGCGCTTACAAAAGCGCCGCAAACACTTTTAGTGGCGCTTATAAACACCGCTAAAGGCCAAAAAAAACGCCGCTAAAAGTCTGTTTTGCTGTAGTGTGGTATAGAATCAAGAAAGTTTGGAAAGATATGGGGACATAAGGCATATATCAAGGAAAAGTTTTGGAAACAAATTCATGGTCATTTGACCAATGAATTTGGACGGCAATGAGGCTAGGGGGGAGGTTGGCCGAATATGCTTGTAGCTTGGTAAGGTTTAGGAGTTGTTTTTGGTCATTCTTAGTTTTTGTGCAAGTTTTGCAACCCTTTCTCAACCCTTCTCCTTTAGCCGAATTTGAGCATTGGTAAGCCTTAATTTTTTTTGACCATTTGTCTATTACTTTGGTATTCTTTGTATGCCTTTTCTTTTAGTGCCGAAATCACCTATACCAAAAAGCCATTCTTTTTCTTTTCTTTTTACCATTGCCGAATGTACCTTGCTCCTAAACACATTTTTTTTCTTCTCTTCTCTTTGAAAACCGAAACAACATCATCACCATCTCTTCTCTCTTATTTTATTTCTTTTCACTCAAATTTTCTCCATTAAACTCTCTCATGGCCGAATGCTAGTGTGCCCATAGCCGAACCTTTCTCTCTTTTCTTTGGTTATACATAGCCGAATCCTTCATCAATCACAAACATCATTCTCAATCCTTTCTTTTCGATCGTGGTCAATAGGTAAGGATTCTTTTTAGTTACGATTAGTTAATAGTTCATACTATTAACGTTTCCAATGGTTATATTTTAAGGCGATAGTGGAAGACCGGGACTCAAGTATTCGTGAGTATCGTAGAAACGTTGGAATCGATTTAAGGTGATAAGGAACGTTTTGGTCGATTTTCATATTGTGGAACGAGGATATTGTGGTAAGGAAATCACACCCTTAAAACCTTTAGTATTATTTTCGATATATTATTAGGATGGATTAATAATCTTTTGTCTTTTAAGACATTCAAAATAGGGAAGAAAAGGGCAGTGTTTAATTTTCGGAAGAAGGGAGGTTCTGTTAATCCCCCTAAGTATAAGCAAAGGGCTATTTCGGGAATCCGGGATTTTCCACCGGGTTGCGGACGTTCATCCGGGGAGAATCAATTGTTTGAAGTAGTTCGTACTCCCGAACCATTGTTTGTTCGTGGATTTTCATCGGTTAATGAACCATCAGTCGGAGAGAAACCGCAAGTGGAAGTTGTTCGAAGTTCCAAGGGTAAAAGTTTAGATCGCTATTTCTAAGATTGGTTTTACTAATAAAATATAGTGTTTTAATTATCGTGATATGTATAGGTATCGACGAGCGGGAAAGTCTAGTTCTCACTATAACCAGGTGTGTAACTTCACACTCATATTTTGGGTTAGATACCAAACCGTAAGTACTGTGATAAATCGTAAAAATAGCCAAAAACGGGAAAATACGTAGAAATTCATACTTTTGAGTAACTGCATGAAAACGGTTAAAGTTGGAAAAATTGCGATAAATATTGCTAGATCGATAATTTGGGCCGAAAAACTGTAGATTGCTAAATTGGGCCGTAAACCCGCTAGATTGATAAATTAGGCCAAAAGATTGCTAGATTGACAAAATGGGCCAAAAATATTCTAGTTCGATAAATGGGCCAAAAATATTCTAGTTCGATAAATGGGGCAAAGTCCGTTAAACTGTTAAATGGGCAAAATACTAAATTGTTTTATGGGCCCAAATGAAATGTTTAATTATATACCCAATTGATGTTATGGATTAATTGATAAATTGTTATATGGCTATATTTTGTTATACACGCATGATTGCATGGGGCGGGGTATTTGATGAAGAGAAGAATGGCCTATTGCCAAAAATCTAGTTCGGTGGCTCTGCCACAAATTTTGGCTTAATGCCTCTAGTTCGGTGGCTCTGCCACAAATTTGGCTAAATGCCTCTAGTTCGGTGACAATGTCACAATCTAGTTCGGTAGTGCACTACAATATTATTTAAAGGCTTAAAGCCTATGATTGGTGTGTTTGGCGGGGTGGGTTGACTTGATCCCCACAGGTGTGTTGGTTGGTACGGGGGTGTGTAGCGGATGGATACTAGGCTTGGTTGGGAAATTCATTTTACATGCATTTTTTTATTTATTTATTTTACTTTATTCTATATTGTTGAAATCTGCAATTGGGCTCAAGCCCAATTTGATATCTTGATGGTCTGGCCCAATAATGGTGGTAAGTGAGTTGCACACTGAGTTCTTAGTAACTCACCCTCTTTTATCAACCTTTTCAGGTAATGGAAACTGATGTGGACTTGGGCCGGGGATGATTTTGTGGAGGCCATACTACGAGCATGGGTTTATAAACTATGAACTTTATTTAAATTACTTATTTTAATTACTATTATGGGTTTGATGTAATAAGGCCTCTAATTATGTTTTTATGGATTTTATTGTGTGGATGGATTTAATTTTGTTTTAAGACTCTTATTATGGGCTTATGTTAATTTATATGGTTTTCTTAAAAATATTGTTTTATAATTTTGAACAATTAAATTATTTTCTTTAAAATTTCTTCCAAATTCCTTTACAATGACTTTAAGGTTTTGATAAATATTTTTTTTAAATGATAAGTTTTAAACAAGTATTTTCTTGAAACATCAATTTCAAATTCTCGTACTAAATTTTTATTAAATTCTATTTTCAATGGTTTTGTAGCACTACTTTACATTAACCACTCGAGAATAAATGAATATTTGATTGGTGTGACAAACCAAACTTCGTCTAAACGCATAGACCTGGTTTGGGGTGTTACATTTAATGGTATCAGAGCCCAGTTTCAAAGCTCGGCTGTGGTTTGGGTTCAACAATGAAATTTGTTTGAAAAACAATTTAAATTTCTAGACTTTTTGATTTAAAGGTAGTATGGCACCATGAGCATCTCGCGCCAAGTCAAGTAAGTATCTGTAAACTGATTGTTTATTATTATTATGATATGATCATAAGAAACACTCTAGAACTTCTAGTTTTAGGTGTTGAAAACTGTAGAGATTGAGACAATAGGATATGGTTGCGAAAACAACTCTATCTCTTTTATATCATAAAATATCGTTAATAAACAATTGAAATAGTATTCTGATTCATAAAACTCTTAATTAGATTAAATCGAATTAGTCGTTATGAGCACGAGAGGACGTGGTCGTGGACGCGGTAGACGTGGCCGTGGTAGAGGACGAGGTGTTAGGGGCGCAATCGAAGCGTCGGGTCATATGCCGGAAATGAATGCACCTGCGTCACTCGAGAGTGAGACGGGATCACATGATCATATGGATGAAGATAATGCTGTGACACGGGCAATGCTGCGAGTCCTTGAAAGGGTCGCTGGAGCTAGAACTGGGCCAACAGCTCGTGGGTCAATATCGAAACGATTGAAATCAAGTGGTGCTGAGGTTTTCAGAGGTGTCTCTGGTGTAGCTCCCAATGTCACTGAATATTGACTTGAGGCAGTGGAGCGAATTATGGACGATCTTGAGTGCACTGTGGAACAAAAACTGAGAGGAGCGGTATCTTTGTTAAGGGACTACCAATGGTGGCTTACTGTCCGAGAAGGCACTGGTGCTGCATTAGTTAATTGGGAATTCTTCAAAGCTTCCTTTCAAGGGAAATATGTGGGAACAAGTTATGTGGATGCCCGAAGGAAGGAATTCTTGAATCTAGTTCAAGGAAATAAGACGGTGGCAGCGTATGAGGCTGAGTTCTTACGTTTGAGTCGCTATGCTCGAACGATAGTGGCAACGGATCATGAGCGTTGTGTACGCTTTGAGGATGGCTTGAAAGATGAGTTGCGGGTTCTGATAGCCCCACAACAAGTTAGAACTTTTGCCACGCTTGTGGAAAAGGCCAAGATAGCCGAAGAGGCTAAGAACTCGGAACGTCAGAATCGGGAGCAAGTTTGAAGCAAGAGAGATATAAAGTATTCAGGTTCTTCAAAAAGGTTTACGAAGAGGCCTCGGAATGAGGAGCCAGCTCAAGGTAGAACACCTGTAGTTGTTAATCAGAGTCGAGACTGTGCTGAATGTGGAAAAAGGCATTCTGGAGAATGCTGGAGGAAAACGGGTGCTTGCTATAAATGTGGTTCAATGGATCATCAATATAGGAGTTGCCCTCGACGAATGGATACAACTCAAGAAGTTCGTAATACTGATGCACAGCCGGCAAGAGGAGCTCAGCAACCACTGAGAGGTCATGGACCAGGTCGTGGTGGTAATGGGGCTGGACGTGGTCAAGGTGCAGCGGGTCGAGGCAATAGTCCTAGAGGCAACATGGATGCAAGACAGCCAGGATTGGTGTATGCAGTCAGACGCCGCGAGGATGGTAATGCACCTGATGTGATAACTGGTACGTTTTTCATCTCTGATGTACCTGTTATTGCCTTGATAGATATTGGTTCTACCCACTCGTATGTTGCTAGCTCCATATCTGGCAACTTGAATTTAGAATCCGAAATTTCCGATAATGAGATGAAGGTAATTAGTCCTTTAGGACAGTCGGTGTTGATTAATAAGCTTTTTAGAGACGTGCCCTTAGAAATTCAAGGAGAAATATTCCTGGCGAATTTGATGGAATTGCCTTTTGGCGAGTTCGATGTCATTTTAGGCATGGATTGGTTGGTTAAGCACCGGGCGCAATTGGATTGTGCTGAAAAGCGGATGTCAATAAGAACCGTGGAGGACAAGGAGATAGTTATGATAGGCGAGCGGAGGAATTACTTGGCAAACGTGATTTCTGCGCTAAAGGAGGAAAAGTTGGTGCGAAAAGGGTATGGAGCATTTTTAGCATTTATTAGTGCTTTAGATGCCAAAGAGTTATCAGTGGAAGATGTGAGAACAGTGAAGGAATTTTTGGATGTATTTTCCGAAGAACTTCCCGGTGTACCTCCAGATCGGGAAGTGGAATTTGGTATTGAGCTTTTGCCCGGAACTACTCCAGTGTCCATTGCTCCTTATAGAATGGCACCGAAGGAGTTGTCGGAGCTTAAAGCTCAAATTCAAGAATTGCTAGATCGGGGTTTTATTCGACCGAGTGTGTATGTGTATCGATTACAGGCAATTGAATAAGCTGACGATCAAGAATAAGTACCCTCTACCGAGAATTGATGACCTGTTTGATCAATTGAAGGGAGCTTCAGTTTCTCCAAAATTGATTTAAGGTCGGGTTATCACCAGCTTAAGGTGAAAGAAGCAGATATTCATAAGACGGCGTTTCGAACCCGTTACGGACATTATGAGTTTTTGGTGATGCCGTTTGGGTTGATCAATGCACCAGCTGCATTTATGGATATGATGAACCGGGTCTTTCAACCATTTTTAGATCGGTTTGTGGTAGTATTCATAGATGACATTTTGGTATATTCAAGGAATGAAGAAGAGCATGACTCGCATTTGCAAATTGTATTGCAGTTGCTTCGAGATAATCAATTGTATGCCAAATTCAGTAAATGTGAATTCTGGTTAAGGGAAGTGACTTTCTTGGGTCATGTGGTATCACCCGAAGGGATAAGAGTGGATCCTCGGAAGATCGAGGCTGTATTGGATTGGAAACCACCAAAGTCAGTAGCTGAAATCTGGAGTTTCTTGGGATTGGCTGGTTACTATAGACGCTTTGTTGAGGGGTTTTCGTTGATTACTGCACCCCTAACTAAGCTTTTGCGTAAGGGAGTACAGTTTATATGGACTGATAAACAACAAGAAAGTTTCGAGAAATTGAAGAAGATTTTAACAGAAGTGCCGGTATTGATTCAGCCTGAGTCTGGAAAGGAGTTTACAGTTTATTGTGATGCGTCGCATACGGGATTAGGTTGCGTATTGATGCAAAGTGGGAAAGTGGTAGCTTATGCTTCTCGTCAGTTGAGACCGCACGAAGTAAACTACCCTACTCATGACTTGGAGTTAGCAGCAGTAGTGTTTGCCTTAAAGATTTGGAGGCATTACCTCTATGGTGAAAAGTCTATCATCTATACAGATCACAAGAGTCTTAAGTATCTTCTTACTCAGAAGGAATTAAACTTGAGACAGCGAAGATGGGTGGAGCTGTTAAAGGACTATGATTTCTCAATCGAGTATCATCCGGGAAAGGCTAATGTGGTAGCAGACGCGTTAAGTCGTAAGGTGGTATCTGATTTGAGAGCTATGTTTGCCCATTTGAGTTTGTATGAGGATGGTAGCCTGATGGCAAAACTTCAAGTGAAGCCTTTGTGGTTGGAGCAAATCAAGGAAAAGCAAATATTCGATGAAAAGTTGGGACTCTTAATTCAACAAGTTGAAAATGGTGGAATAGAGGATTTTGGTATGAACACGGAAGGAGTGTTGTGTTTCTGTGGAAGGGTTTGTATACCTAAGGACCCAAATCTGAGGCAAATGATTTTGAGGGAGGCGCATAGTAGCCCTTATGCTATGTACCCCGGAGGAAATAAGATGTATAGGGATCTTCGTGAACAGTATTGGTGGCCAGGGTTGAAACGTGAGATTTCTGAATTTGTGGGAAAATGTTTAACTTGTTTGCAAGTGAAGGCGGAGCATCAATTGCCGTCAGGTCTTTTGCAACCGGTAAAGATTCCTCTTTGGAAATGGGAGCGGATAACAATGGATTTTGTTAGTGGGTTACCTTTAACGCCTACTAAGAAAAATTCCATTTGGGTAATTGTTGATCGTTTGACAAAGACAGCTCATTTTCTACCAGTTCGTACGGATTACTCGTTGCAGAAGCTGGCGAAGCTGTATGTATCTGAAATTGTGAGGTTGCATGGGGTACCCGTATCGATTATATCGGATAGGGATCCTAGGTTTACATCACGGTTTTGGAAAGCTTTGCACGAAGCTCTGGGTACAAAGCTAAACTTCAGTACGGCCTTTCATCCTCAGTCAGATGGTCAATCTGAGAGAGTGATTCAGATTCTTGAAGACATGCTAAGGGGATGTGTGTTTGACTTCAAATGTAGTTGGGAGGATTTTCTACCGTTGGTAGAATTTGCGTATAACAATAGCTATCAGTCTAGCATTCAGATGGCACCCTACGAGGCATTATATGGTCGTAGGTGTCGTTCTCCTATCTGTTGGACTAAGTTGGGCGATCGGCAGATGTTAGGTCCTGAGATGATTTCTGAAACGGAAGAGAAAATAAAGGCTATTCGAGCACGGTTGAAGGAAACTTCAGATAGACAGAAGTCGTATGCAGATCTGAAGTGTAAGGATATCGAGTTTGCTGTGGGGGATCAAGTTTTCTTGAAGGTCTCACCTTGGAAGAAGATTTTCAGGTTTGGGAAGAAGGGCAAGTTGAGTCCTAGATATATTGGACCATACCGTGTGGTGAAGCGAGTTGGTCCAGTGGCCTATCAGATCGAATTACCTCTGGAATTGAGCCAAATTCATAATGTTTTTCATGTTTCCATGCTAAGGCGCTATAGATCGGATCCTTCGCACATAGTACCGGTAGAAGAAATGGAGTTGAATTCGGACTTGTCTTTTGAGGAGGAACCAGTGGAAATCTTAGATCGAGATGTTAAGGTGCTAAGAAAGAAAACCGTGCCGTTGGTCAAAGTGTTATGGCGTAACCAGTGGAGGAAGCTACGTGGGAGCCTGAGGATGCAATTCGGCAACAATACCCTCACCTCTTTCAACCAGGTAAATTTCGAGGACGAAATTTTCTTTAAGGAGGGTAGAGTTGTAACACCCTAAAAATCCGAGTATTGATATATTGCATGTTTTGGTGTTTAGATTATGAAGGAAAAATTTTCTTACTTCTTATTCGTGTTTATTATAGTCTTAAAGAAGAGTATAGAATTTTTGGTTATGGAATAATTTTTAGTTTGAGAATTTAATGAAGTGGAGCAAGTGGCATTGACATATAAGTTAATTAAAGTGTCAAAGTGTAGCATAAGATGAGTATATGGTATGGTGGTGTTGGTGCATGAGTTGTAGCATGAGGGGGAAGGTTTGAATCCCTTGTTTAGCATCTAGATGAATTTTATTTTTAATTTTTCTGCACATGTATAGCAAGTGTCGGCCAAGTACATATATGGTAAGTGTTGACCTTGTTATTTTTGGTTAGTATATCAAAGGATTAAGGAAAGTGTTAACTTATGGTATAGAATCAAGAAAGTTTGGAAAGATATGGGGACATAAGGCATATATCAAGGAAAAGTTTTGGAAACAAATTCATGGTCATTTGACCAATGAATTTGGACGGCAATGAGGCTAGGGGGGAGGTTGGCCGAATATGCTTGTAGCTTGGTAAGGTTTAGGAGTTGTTTTTGGTCATTCTTAGTTTTTGTGCAAGTTTTGCAACCCTTTCTCAACCCTTCTCCTTTAGCCGAATTTGAGCATTGGTAAGCCTTAATTTTTTTTGACCATTTGGTCACTTTTGTCTATTACTTTGGTATTCTTTGTATGCCTTTTCTTTTAGTGCCGAAATCACCTATACCAAAAAGCCATTCTTTTTCTTTTATTTTTACCATTGCCGAATGTACCTTGCTCCTAAACACATTTTTTTTTCTTCTCTTCTCTTTGAAAACCGAAACAACATCATCACCATCTCTTCTCTCTTATTTTATTTCTTTTCACTCAAATTTTCTCCATTAAACTCTCTCATGGCCGAATGCTAGTGTGCCATAGCCGAACCTTTCTCTTTTTTCTTTGGTTATACATAGCCGAATCCTTCATCAATCACAAACATCATTCTCAATCCTTTCTTTTCGATCGTGGTCAATAGGTAAGGATTCTTTTTAGTTACGATTAGTTAATAGTTCATACTATTAACGTTTCCAATGGTTATATTTTAAGGCGATAGTGGAAGACCGGGACTCAAGTATTCGTGAGTATCGTAGAAACGTTGGAATCGATTTAAGGTGATAAGGAACGTTTTGGTCGATTTTCATATTGTGGAACGAGGATATTGTGGTAAGGAAATCACACCCTTAAAACCTTTAGTATTATTTTCGATATATTATTAGGATGGATTAATAATCTTTTGTCTTTTAAGACATTCAAAATAGTGAAGAAAAGGGCGGTGTTTAGTTTTCGGAAGAAGAGAGGTTCTGTTAATCCCCCTAAGTATAAGCAAAGGGCTATTTCGGGAATCCAGGATTTTCCACCGGGTTGCGGACGTTCATCCGGGGAGAATCAATTGTTTGAAGTAGTTCGTACTCCCGAACCATTGTTTGTTCGTGGATTTTCATCGGTTAACGAACCATCAGTTGGAGAGAAACCGCAAGTGGAAGTTGTTCGAAGTTCCAAGGGTAAAAGTTTAGATCGTTATTTCTAAGATTGGTTTTACTAATAAAATATAGTGTTTTAATTATCATGATATGTATAGGTATCGACAAGCGGGAAAGTCTAGTTCTCACTATAACCAGGTGTGTAACTTCACACTCATATTTTGGGTTAGATACCAAACCGTAAGTACTGTGATAAATCATAAAAATAGCCAAAAACGGGAAAATACGTAGAAATTCATACTTTTGAGTAACTCCATGAAAACGGTTAAAGTTGGAAAAATTGCGATAAATATTGCTAGATCGATAATTTGGGCCAAAAAACTGTAGATTGCTAAATTGGGCCGTAAACCCGCTAGATTGATAAATTAGGCCAAAAGATTACTAGATTGACAAAATGGGCCAAAAATATTCTAGTTCGATAAATGGGCCAAAAATATTCTAGTTCAATAAATGGGCCAAAAATATTCTAGTTCGATATATGGGCCAAAGTCCGTTAAACTGTTAAATGGGGAAAATACTAAATTGTTTTATGGGCCCAAATGAAATGTTTAATTATAGACCCAATTGATGTTATGGATTAATTGATAAATTGTTATATGGCTATATTTTGTTATACACGCATGATTGCATGGGGCGGGGTATTTGATGAAGAGAAGAATGGCCTGTTGCCAAAAATCTAGTTCGGTGGCTCTACCACAAATTTTGGCTTAATGCCTCTAGTTCGGTGGCTCTGCCACAAATTTGGCTAAATGCCTCTAGTTCGGTGACAATGTCACAATCTAGTTCGGTAGTGCACTACAATATTATTTAAAGGCTTAAAGCCTATGATTGGTGTGTTTGGCGGGGTGGGTTGACTTGATCCCCACAGGTGTGTTGGTTGGTACGGGGGTGTGTAGCGGATGGATACTAGGCTTGGTTGGGAAATTCATTTTACATGCATTTTATTTATTTATTTATTTTACTTTATTCTATATTGTTGAAATCTGCAATTGGGCTCAAGCCCAATTTGATATCTTGATGATCTGGCCCAATAATGGTGGTAAGTGAGTTGCACACTGAGTTCTTAGTAACTCACCTTATTTTATCAACCTTTTCAGGTAATGGAAACTGATGTGGACTTGGGCCGGGGATGATTTGGTGGAGGCCATACTACGAGCATGAGTTTATAAACTATGAATTTTATTTAAATTACTTATTTTAATTACTATTATGGGTTTGATGTAATAAGGCCTCTAATTATGTTTTTATGGATTTTATTGTGTGGATGGATTTAATTTTGTTTTAAGACTCTTATTATGGGCTTATGTTAATTTATATGGTTTTCTTAAAAATATTGTTTTATAACATTTTGAACAATTAAATTATTTTCTTTAAAATTTCTTCCAAATTCCTTTACAATGACTTTAAGGTTTTGATAAATATTTTTTCTAAATGATAAGTTTTAAACAAGTATTTTCTTGAAACATCAATTTCAAATCCTCGTACTAAATTTTTATTAAATTCTATTTTCAATGGTTTTGTAGCACTACTTTACATTAACCACTCGAGAATAAATGAATATTTGATTGGTGTGACAAACCAAACTTCGTCTAAACGCATAGACCTGGTTTGGGGTGTTACACATGTAATTAAAAAATGATGTTGTAATGAATCTGAATTTAACATCATATTTTTAATACATGTAAAAACAATGTAAAATATAACATTATAGATAAAAATAAATTCAATTAAACCATAAAAAATAAAAAAAATCTCAAATGTATGTTTGTTTAATTGAAAACAACTTTTATGAAATATTTTTTAAAAAATCTACCAAACAACAGAAAATATTTTACATAGATTCATCCAAACACTAGAAAATATTAAGTTTTCCAGAAAAATAAATTATTTTTCAGAAATCATTTTCGAAAATCATTTTTAATGAAACAAACGAAAAGTAAATGCAGCGAGAAATTCCGTTTCCTTACATTCTTTTGCCAAATATTTTACTCATTTCATAGGATATATCTCTTAATAGATTTACAACAGGCGAAAAATTAAATCTAAAAGGAATAAAAGAGTAACCCATTTCTCTTCCTTCTTTAATTAGTTTCATTTTAACATTCTTTCTTAGAAGCCCAAGGATCTTAAAATCCTTCAATTTTCATGGAAAAAGAAAGAAAAAACTCTCTTTTCAACGCCAAAACCCTCACCTACCGTCAATGCATTATAGTAGGCGTGGGTACTGCTTAAAGCCTACTCCCATCGCCTCGTCATATTTTCAAATATTCGAAAAAAATTCCAGAAACTCCTTAAAAGACAGCCATGCAAACCAAATAAATCCTCCACCACCTTTCCAAACGTGACTGGTGCTAATCGGTTTAACCGAAATAATAGTTATGTCAAACTTTCGTCCAAATGTTCAAAAGAAAAAAATGCTACTCAGGGGCGAAGCTAAAGGCGCTGGCATGGGCCCGACCCCCCAAAATGTAAAATTATTATTTAGGTCCTTAAATTTTTTTAAAAATTTTAAATTAGTTAAGGTAAAATTACACTTTGGCCCTCTAAAATTATAAAAATTCAATTTAATTTTTTACAAATTATAAAGATATAAACTATAAAAAATTAAAATTTCATCCGCCCCCTAAAAATTGTCCTGGCTTTGCCCCTACCAATACTTAAATTATCTTATGGTATGTCAATTATATTTTATTTTGCCGAAACAGTTAATAAGATAACCGATAATCTAATTTCATTTTAAGTTCGATTCTCATTCTATTGTTTTCAATATCATCAGTTAATCAATCAAAACATCATTTCATACATAGCATATCATGATTCATCACAATTCTAAGCCAATTTCATTATTTTACCGAGTTACACTATTTTTAATTCTATTCAATTTAGTCATCTATCATGATAACCAATCAAATTCAAACCAATATGATTTGATCAGTCATAATCAGCTATTAACTCATTAGATATCTCAAATTACTATTCATCATATTCAATTTATCATTTTTTTATAATTTAGTCCATATCTCACCTTTTGTACCAAGTTGCGAACAATTCAAATTATTATTAAACCTACAAAAATTCATAATTTAAGTATGCAAAAATTTAAATAAAATCATACCATATGAATTTACCGAGCAAAACAACAAACGAACACTCTTTAAGGACTAATTAACAATTTTGTTTGTTTTTTTTCGATTATCTTCAATTTGATTCAATTCTTGATCTAAACATTAATTCAATTTAATTTATCAATTCCGACCCTCTTATTTTATCCTATTATAAGCATGTATCAATTCAGTTTCATTTTTCAAATGTTCCCTAAAATTTTACATTTTATTTAATTTAGTCCCTAAAATCGAATTTGGCATAATTTTCAAATCTGAGCTTCGATTTTGAAATCGATCTCAACTGCATCCTTCTATAACCCTCTATTATTTATAATTACAAAAAATTCACATCAATTTCAAGATTTATACCTTTAGTCCCTATGTTAAAAACCTAGTAATTAAACTTTACAAACTAGTCATTTTTCACTTCTAAGCTTAAAATCTAACAATTTAGTACCAATTTCATCAAGTATTCATCAATGACAACTTTTAGTAACTTTAATAGTTTTGTAAAATAGTACATGGGCTAGCTAAATCAAGCTCGAGACTTCAAAAAACATAAAAATTACAAGAAAATGAGTTAAAATTGCTTACCAATTTGAGGTCAATTTTTTGAAAGCTTAAAACCGTTTTTCTTTCTTGAAGAATCAGTGAAGAAAAAATATGAAAGGAAAAATGGCATTATTTTCTTTTATTTTTTTCTTTTATACTTGATTAATTTATAATTAATCATAATTAACTTAATTAATCTTAATTAGTTAACCATAGGCATAATTTAATAGGTTTGGTGGATGCCAAACAAATATCCACAGCCGAACATCTATTTAAAAATGGATTATGGTCCTCCAAATAATTAAAAATCAATAGCGATTAATTTTTACCAATTTTATAATTTAGTCATTGTACCTTAATTAACTATCCAATTAACAAAATTAAGGGATCAAACTTTGATTAACTTTTATTATAATCTCGTAAATATTAAAATAATAATATTTATGAACTCGAACATTAAAAATAAGCTATTGGACTTTTACAATTTAGTCTTTGACTATCATCATTATCATCCACTATCTTGTAAGGAACAATGAGTTAATAACCATTTAGGTCCCTTGATTAATTACCAATTAGATCATCAAGCATTTTCCACTATAAAATTCAATAACAATTGGACTTTTACAATTTAGTCTTTAAACTTTAATTAATGATTTTTTTTCAATTAAAGTTCTTAACTAATCTTTAATATATTTTCATACTAACTCTATAAATCCTTCTATTATAATCTCACGGACTCGATTTACGAAATTTGGGTTCTAAAACCGTATTTCCGACACCATCTAAAATTGGATAGTTATAAAGTCAATGATGTAGGAACCCAATTTTGATTGGGCCTATATAACAAACCAAAACAAAAATAAAATAAAAAATAAAATGTCCAAATTGTCTTTTACAGTCCTTTTACAAAAAGCCCAATAAATAACTAGACCCATTAACCCAATACCAGAACCCCTTACACCCTTAGCCCAATACTTAAACACTCAGCCCAACTAAATGGCCCAATACCAGAGTGGCCCAACAGCCAAATAATGTCAGAAACCTAGGGTTTCCTGGAAACCCTAGCGCCGCAAGCAACCCCGACACCAAGCCACCAGTCGCACCGCAATCCGCGCGAACTACACCCCCACCGTCGAGATCTCCGCTCCTCACCTGCAAAAAGGAAAGAAAAAGCAACGAATCAGACAAAACATGTATTTCCTTTTAATTTTTGGGTTATAAAAACCCCGAAACCATCAGTAATGAAGGACAGTGGGGATACAAGCAATATACACAATACAATATACAAAAAAAAAAAAAATAACAAGTCTCTTTTTATTTTTTTTGTCTGTTTTTTCGAATCTTTTTATTATTATTTATTATTAGTTTTTTCTATATATAATAGTTTAAAATATATTTTTTTAAAAAAAAGAAAAGAAAGAAAAAAACTTACATTTTTTGGGCGCAGTGGCCGGCGACGGCGACGGACGGCGACGAATCGTGCCGGAGGGCCTGCCGAAAATCGTCCAGCAGAGGATTTTGGAGAGCCCTTCATTTTTTTTTGAGAAAACAAAATGAAAATGAAAATTTTTCAGAAAAATTAGCCTTTTATACGAATTGAAAACAGTGTTGTTTTTGAGCCATGTGTTTGGGAACAAAACGGCGTCGTTTAACCCTGGCCTGACCCGATCCGACCCACCCCAGCCTTAGGATCCACGTGTTTTGGAGGAAGGGTCTATTTGTGCATTTGGCCCTTCCGCATTTTTTAGTTTTTTAATTAAGTTTTCTTTTATTTTTAATTCAGCCCTTAAATTTCCATCTGTTGCAATTTGGTCCACATTCGAACGGCACCGTTTCAGAGGGTGGGGTTATTTTCTGTTTTGGTTCCTCTACGTTGCGCGCGTGTTACAATTCGATCCTTCCCCCTTTTATTTATTTTCTATTTTACCCCAAATTTTTATTTTAAGTTTAATTTAGTCCTTTCTTTTATTTTCTTTTATTATTTTTTGCTATTATTGTCCCTTTTGTTATTCTTGTTGTTATATCAAGTATTTCTAATAATAATAATAATAATAATAATAATAATAATATTATTATTATTATTATTATTATTATTATTATTATTGTTATTATTATTATCATTTCATTACTATCTTTTTTTCTTACTATTATTTTTACTATTATTATTAGTACCATTATTATTATACATATTATTATTATTATATATTTATGACTATTATTTATATATATATATATATATTATTATATAGTTATATTTATTATTAGTATTATTATATCTACCATTATTAGTACTGTCATTATTATTATTACTAATTATATATATAATTATTATTATCGCAATTTTTTGTTACTATTATTGTCATTCTATGGTTTTCATTACTGTATATAGCCTCCTTTTTTACAATTCTCTTTTATTTTATTTCATTTATTTATCTTGCTTTTACTTTATTGTATTTTATTCCTACTTTTATTATTGTTATTATACTTTATCATTATCATGATGTTATACAAACTAGCATTGTAAATTGTTTTACATTTTACTTTAAATTCGTTTTCCATTTCATTACTATCACATTATATTTTCAAAATAAGCAAACACTCTGTGTTCTAAGGTTCGAAAGAAATCGTACCCTAACTTACTGGGTTTCGATTTTCCTCTTCGAGTCCAAAGAACATATTACTTTCCTTTTAAAAGTTAAATAAAAACTTATTCTCGAGAATTCAAAATTGTCGTGTCCTAACTCACTGGATATGATGTTATGTTATCTCGAGATAAGGATTTTAGAAAACAAGGCAATGTTTCGTGTTTGGAAGTTCGAGAATTTGTGCCATAATGTGCTGGGTTTCAGTTTTTCGTACATCCAAATAACTAAATATCCTTTTAATTTCGTGTTTTGGGATATTAAGGAACAATCTTAGTTTCGGGGTTTCAAATGTCGCACCCTAACGTACTGGGTGTGATATTTTATCCTTTTGGAACAAAAGAATCTTAATATTCCCAAAACGGGTTATATAAACATTCTTTAAAAGAAATTGAATTTTAAAATCTTCTCGACATAAGGACATTAATTAATCAATTAGGTACCAATTTTTGGGCATTACGATGGTGCTAATCCTTCCTCGTATGTAACTGACTCCCGAACCCGTTTTCTTGTATTTCGTGGACCAAAATCAATGTTTTAAAATAAAACATTTTGCAAGGTGATCCAATTACACCTAACTAAAAAGGGATTGGTGGCGACTCCATTTCCGTTTTTTAAAAGTCGATCCCCCGTTTTTATAAACTTTTTAAAAATGGTTTCGACAGCTTGGCGACTCCACTGGGGACCAATAAGAAAGTCAAGCCGTAAAATTGATTATTTTCTATCCTTTATCGGAAATTTGAAAATTTAAAAATTTTGATTTGAACATATGATTATTATTTTCTTGCACACATTGCATTGCATGATTGTTGTCGTCGCACCCTTTAAGTGGGAGTGAGAAACTATGCCTTCGTAAAGTTTTCACCTCCGCATAGGCTAGTGGACTGCTTCCGGGATACATCCGTACCTATGTCTTGGTGAGGTTTTCACCTCCGCATAGCCATAAGGAAATGTATTCCCCTGAACTGAACTCGGTCCGTATGAGCCTATAATGGGTGAGGATCGAGGAATCTGCTGGTTCGAGTACCGCAACTTTAGAGCTAAACCACATGTAGAAAACCTAAGTTCTTACCCTAGGTAGAACTATGCTAAACCCTAGTTGTCACCCAGCTAAGTGCCCTATTCTATTATTTATTTCTTTGTGCTAACGTGTTCTCTTTTGTTTTGATTGCATTGCATTCACATCATAGAAAAGAGGTGTTGATTCAAATTCAATTGCTAAATAGAAGAGTTTGTCATGAGAAAATGGATTTCTTGATAAAGTGAATTATAATACGGTCGTTCGAATATGGTCCAAGTAAACACAACGAGAAAAGACTGATAGTCCGTGAAGGAATACAAGATTTTATTGCCCAAGGATTCAAGCTGACAAAGACTATTCGAGAATCACCACGTCTCGGCTTTCTTGAAGAGGCTAACAAGTATTATGGAAATAAGTGAGCAGTGAGTCGTGGCCCAGATCAAGCAAAAAGGAGCTAATAGGAGGCATCTATTAGAAGTTTGCAAGATTTGACCTATGCGAAGAAGGGGATTGATATTTTTGCTTGGAATATGAGGGCAAGACCGTATATGTAATCCGTTTTATGTAAAGAAATTTGCTTTCTAGAAAAGTTTTTTTAATAGAATTGAATTCAGAATCAACGCCTCTCTTTCTTTGCATTCATGCATTTGCATTACATCACATCATATGCATTTAAGTCCATAAAGAGAGTCTAATTAGTTGAAATTATAACAGAGAGAAAAGAGAAATAAGGAAAGAAAATCTAGAAACTGAACACCGTTATGGTACACGTACCAAGACAAAGAAAATGGATCAAAGACTTGAACAAATTCAAAGAGACATCCAAGATCAGATGCAAGAGCAGTTGGCAAAGCTCCAACAAAAAATGAGAGACCAAATGTTGGAAGCCCAAAAGAACATGATGGCTCGAATGGCCCAGATGCTGAACAGGGCAATGGACAAAGGAAAAGGTCTCATAGCTATTGTTGGAGAAGGCAGCGAAGGCATTCCGCCGGGTTTCACCCCACCACATGCACAAACACAACCATAGGAGTATCCCCGAAGGCCATCTGTCACAATTAGGCCTCAAAAAGGGCAAAATGACACTGGAGTGCCCATGAATTTTCAAGTTGGCACCGAATCCAACCCAGGAGATCACCCTGCTAATCCTGTCATCCCTGACTTAGACATAGTAGAAAGGGAGGGAATAAGGACTGAATCTTCAAGGTAGTTAGAAGATTGTTGTAGATGGTTGGAGGAAAAGTTCAAGGCCTTGGAGAATACTGATATTAACCATGGAATTGATGCTAAAGACTTGAGCTTGGTTCCAGATTTGGTTCTTCCTCACAAGTTCACAATGCCAGAATTTGAGAAGTACAATGGAACTAGCTGCCCTGAAGCTCATATTACTATGTTCTGTAGACAGATGACCGACTACGTTAACAATGATCAATTCTTGATTCATTGTTTCCAAGACAGTTTGGTGGGGGCAGTGTCCAGGTGGTACAATCAACTCAGCCGTGCTAGGATTAGCTCCTGGAGAGATTTGGCCCAAGCCTTCATGAAATAATATAATCATGTCACAGACATGATGTCTGACAAAATCATGCTGCAGAATATGGAAAAGAAGTCAAATGAAAGTTTCAGGCAGTAGGCGCAAAGATGGGGGGAAGTTGCCATGCAAGTTCAGCCACCACTCCTAGAAAAAGAAACTACGATGCTTTTCATCAATACTCTAAAGGCCCCATTCATTAACCATATGTTGGGAGGCGCCAACATAAGCTTTTCAGATATGGTAATGTCTGGTGAAATGATTAAAAATACGGTAAGGAGTGGGATGATAGACACGGGGAGAAAGTGCCAAAAGATCAGCCCCGAGAAATAAGGAAGATGAAGTGAGTACCTTGAGTAGGTATCCCAAATCAGTAACTGTAGGCCAACCGAGGGCTGTAACCGCTAGCTATCAAGGCTCTTTAAGGCAGAAACCTAATGCGAGGCCAAATACAAAAAAGCCCCAGTTCACACCCATCCCGATGAAATATAAGAAGTTGTATCAGAATCTTTTTGATGTGCATGCGGTGTCTCCGTCCTACTCGGAACCTGTGCAACCTCTGTTCCCAAAGTGGTACAATGAGAATGCCCAATGCGAATACCACGCGGGAATAACGGGTCATTCAATTGAAAACTGTACTACGTTCAAAAAGTTGGTCGAAAGGTTCATCAAAATGGGAATTATGAAGTTCGACGATTCATCTGAACCTAATCAATTTGGCGAGGTAGTAAATGCAACAATTGAAGGAGAATACAAGAAAGTTGCGACTCCTTGAAGAAATCAAAAGCAAAGAGGGAACCTAGGAACGAGGTTTCCAAGCTTCTGTGTACTTGGGAGTGTTTTGAATAATGGGACTGCGGAAGAGATCCCTATATTTTTAGAGCTAATCTATAGTAATATTTAAAACATGCTTGTTGCCTTAAGCCTAGAGGCAATAAGAATCCTTTTGTGAAATAGGCTCGTGATAAACCGTAAAAGTAACATATTTTAATCCCACATTTAACTTACTTTTTGATGATTTATTCCTTGATTTGTATAAAAAGGTGTTCGTAATCCTTTCTTTTCATGTCTTAGACCTAGGAAAGCACCCGAGGATGAAAAGAACACAAATTGGGCCTAAAACGGAGTAAATGGGCCTTTGCATGAAATTGACACGGCCTGGCCCATAGCACGCACGACCGTGCCTCGACGAACACATAGAGCACGGCCTCAACTTCGCCTCACACGGCCGTGCCTCACTTTATAAGTCCGAACACTGTCTGGTCTCGATCCATACGGGCGTGTGACATGGCCGTGCCTCTGTCGCTGGAAAGAGCAATTTCAGTCGGAAAAGGATACTTAGGGAGAAAGAATCGCATTCCAAGAGCCTATATATATCCCCCAAGTACCACCTTTGAAAGGCATCGAAAGCTAGGACAAGGAGCCAAGCCGAGAAGGTCAGAGTTAGGGAATAACGCGAGGATAGCCAGGTGATCCATCCCAAGAAGCCGGAATTATACTCAAGACTGCAGAATTCTCCTTCAATTCCTTCAGGGGGTTTTAGGGTTTTCTTATGTTTTGTTTTATCTTTTCTCTTGCGATGTTTTCTTTATTCATTATGAACTAAACCCCTCAGATACCTGAAGGGGATGAAACCTAGATGGATTTTGATATTTGATTTTTAAGTTATATGATGAATTACTTAGTTTGTTCTTAATTATGTTGCTTAATCCAAAATATAATGTGCTTAGGTGGAGGAGGAATAGACCCTGCCTAAAAGAAGATCTAACATAATTAAGCGAAGTTGATCGAACGCCTAGAGACAGGGTTACGAGATTTTGCCGGATTAGGGTGAAACCTAATATGGGAGTCCATTGATCGATTTACTGCTATCCTAGGGGGTTATTATAAGTGAACGAGAGTTCCACTAGTTAACCTAGGGTTAAACATTATTCGCCTCGATAGAGGGTTTAATATAGGTTAGGGAGTCTCACGGATCAAGCTAAGTAAAGAAATAATATAATTTGGGGTTAGATAATAAGCGAAGTCTAGGTGGATTCTTCCCGAAGGTATCGTTGAAATTAACTGAATTTTTCTTCAAAGTTATTTTCCAATTCGTTCTTCTTGTCCTTGTGTTCTTAGTTTAAGTCTTCGACAATTTAGTTTAAAAGCAACCTTCACTATAATTTAGGTTAAATAATAAAAAGAAAGTGAGTATTAATACTTTTAGTTCCTTTGGGTTCGATATCCGGTCTTGCCTAAGCTATACTACTGTTCGATAGGTACACTTGCCTTTAATTATTGTCAGAGTTATTCTCCAGGTTCGATCATTCTTTTATAAATATTAAAGCTTTGATTGCAGCGATCAAGTTTTTGGCGCCGTTGCCGAGGAACTAAAATATTAAGAAAACTCTATTTTTATTACTTTAGCCCTAATTTTTATTTTTCGCAATTTATTTTTTTTACTTTTAGCTGAATTTTTCTTTCTTTCTTTTCCCTAGTAGGTACCTCTAGTTTATGACTAGAAGGAACCCGAGAGGACCTTTGATATTCGACAGCGAAATTGAAGCTACCCCTCGTAGGAATTGTCGGGAAACCAGGCGATCCCTAGATTACATAGAAAGGGAGGAAGAAGGCAGATCCAATCCTACTGAAGGGATGGACGAAAGCAACCCACCACCACATGATGTGGGGAAAAATAATGATCCACGCACAATGTTTGATTATGCGAAACATCATTTAACAGGAGCAGAATCTAGTATTGTTAGGCCTGCTATATCTGCTAACAATTTTGAATTAAAGCCTAACACAATACAAATGATTCAACAGTTTGTTCAATTTGATGGTTTGCAGGATGAAGATCCAAACACGCATATAGCTAACTTTTTAGAGTTCTGTGATACTTTCAAAATAAATGGCGTTTCTGATGATGCCATACGTCTTCGGTTATTTCCTTTTTCATTAAGAAATAAAGCTAAACAGTGGTTAAACTTGTTACAACGAGGGTCAATCACTACATGGGATCAGATGATCGAAAAGTTTTTAATGACATATTTTCCACCGGCCAAAATGGCCAAATTACGGAATGATATCTCTTCTTTTGTGCAGATGGATTTAGAGACGTTGTACGATGCATGGGAGAGATTTAAGGATCTCTTGAGGAGATGCCCACACCATGGCCTACCCTTGTGGCTACAAGTCCAAACTTTCTATAACGGTGTAAACCCCTCAACAAGGCAACTGATCGATTCAGCCGCCGGTGGAACCTTGAACAACAAAACTCGAGAAGCAGCCTACGAGTTCATTGAGGAGATGTCACTAAACAATTATCAATGGCAGGCTTCAAGGACTAAACTGACGAAATCAGCAGGAGTTTTCAACGTCGATGCCATGACCATGTTATCAACACAGATAGAGATGATGAACAAAAAGCTTGACAACTTATGTTCTTCACAGGCACATCCAGTCATGCCGTGCGACGCATGTGGAACTGTGGCGAATCCTGAGTACCCACCTTACCAACCAGGAGTAGAGGACGAACAGATGAACTATATAGGTAATAATTTCTGATCCAATAATAATTCTTATAGTAACACTTACAATCCAGGTTGGAGGAACCACCCAAAATTTTCGTGCGGAGGCCAAGGCAATCAAGGAAATCAAAGGCAACAACCTCCTTAGAACTTCCAAAACTTGCCCTATCCACAAGAGAAGAAACCAACTCTTGAGGAGATGATGGCAAAGTTCTCGGCAGGCACAAAGAAACGTATACAAGAAACTAATAGAGCAATTAAAAGCAACGATAGTCGAATTGATAAAATTGCTAAGTCAGTCAAGGAAGTGACTAACGCAGTAGAACAGCTTGCAAAGCTGATGGCAGAACGACCGCAAGGACGTCTACCAAGTAATAACGAGATTAACCCGAATGAGCAAATTCAAGCCATCACAGCTTAGGATAGTAAGGGGATAGAAGAACCCAATTTAACGCCAGAATATAAGGTAGACGAAGGTAAAGTAGAAGTAACACAGGAAAAGCCAAAACCGATAATTAAAGAGTACCAACCTCGCATACCTTATCCCGAAGCAATAAAAAGAGTCGACTCAGAGGAACAGTTCGGTAAGTTTCTTAAACTTCTAAAGAAATTACATATTAACTTACCTCTTCTTGAAGCTCTTTTTCAGATGCCAGATTCGAGAAAATTTTTAAAACAGCTCTTGACCAACAAACACAAAATAGATGAAGAGCACCATGTGGAACTAAACGCAACATGTTCGGCGATACTACAGAATAGACTACCTCAGAAACTAAAAGATCCAGGGAGTTTTACAATTCCATGTTTAATTGGTAGTCTAAATATTGATAGTGAATTAGCTGATCTAGGAGCAAGCATAAATGTCATGCCTTATTCACTATTTAAACGACTAGGTCTAGGGAAGCCCAAACAAACTAGGATGAGCATTCAATTAGCTGATAAAACTGTTAGAATTCCTAGGGGTATTATCGAAGATGTTCTTGTAAAAATCGATAAATTTGTTTTCCCAGTAGACTTTGTTGTCTTAGACATGGATGAGGATAATTCAATCCCATTAATTTTAGGAAGGCCTTTTCTAGCAACTGCCAAGACAAAAATTGATGTTGCCACAGGTGAACTCATACTTCTTGTAGGAGATGAGTCGATCAAACTTCAAGCTCTCAACTCGGCCAGGACAACAGTTGATGAAGGTAAGAAAGTCACTTCAATTGATAATTAAATTGTTCAATCTTCATCGCAGGAAACACCACAAGATCTAAAGCCTGAGCCCCAAGATGAAAAAAAAGAGTCACACAAGGAACAAAACCTTAGGGTTGACAATTTAGAAGAGCAGAAGACACAGGTCAAAGAAAAACCACATGAAGTAAAACCCGAGGAACTACCAGAAGAGCTCGTGGGGACATCAAATCACTTCAAAATAGGAGATCAGGTACTGTTAGACAAAGCCGATCCGCACAACATTTCAACAGAATCGAGGGCAAAGGGAGAAATAATTTTCAAGGTACATTATACTTTCCCACATGGAATGGTCGAGGTAAGCAATCCAATATTCGGCAATTTCAAGGTAAACACTTCTCAACTTCAACTTTGTCATGAAAATAAAGCTATAGGCATAAGGGAAGACATTCAAACCTTTATACCTCCCTAAAATTTTCAAATACGAGGAAAGTCTAGCTTAAGACTATAAACGAGCGCTTTTCGGGAGGCAACCCGAGCACTAACCTTATTCTTTTTCACAATTGTTTTATTTTCCTTTCCTTTTCTCTTCTCTTAAAAACTAACCAAAAGTGCAGAATCCCAGGCCACATGGCCTTATACACGGCCGTGTCCATGGCTGTATGGACCACCTGAACCGCCACACTGACAGGACAGAGGCCGTGCAAGTCAGTCCAAACACCCCCTCAACGTCACGGATCCAACCACCCTCCCCACGGGACCTGACAGATAGGGCACGGCTGTGCCATCAACTGTGTGAAGCTACTGACTTCCACACCACGGGAAGAACATGTCTGTGCCTACAAACCGTGTGAAGCTACTGACAAACACGGGCGTGCAGATCTGAAGCACGGGCATGGGGTGGCAAACACACACCACAACACGGCCGTGCGAGGTGGCCGTGTAAATTGACACACCCTGGGACCACGGCCGTGGGGGAGCACCGAATTTGAACATCTATTTAAACCTCTCACCTCTTCCCCTTCCCTCCATATGATTTCTTCTTTATTTTCTTTCCTTTTCACTCTTCTCTATCTCAGACTCTCCAAGACTCTAGATCCTTGAGCAAATCAACACCATGCCGAAAAAGCAAAAGAAGCTAAGCATAGACTCCTTAACAAAGAACGATCAATATGAGTTCATGCCGGCAGCTTCGTCTCAACACCAAGCCAAGGGTCTTTGAGACCAATTTATTTTTCCTTTTTGTTTCTCTTCTTCTTTATTTTCCTTATCTAAACTTCTCAACTGCTCTTTTCAATTACTTTTCTTTTAATTTCTTAGTGTCAGGTTCGCCAGGCTGCTAGGGAATCACGCCAACCACCACAATGACTACACCACTCTCACCACCGCCACCACCTTCACAACCCTAGGAGTCACACCCACCTAGCAAACCATCCTCCAATTAGGACTCTCCGGTCCATTCTTCTTTTCTTTTGTTTTCGTTTTCCTTCTTAGTCTCTTTTTCTTTTTCTTTTTTTGTTTTTAATCTTATATTTAGTTTAATTTAACTATGTCTTAATAACCCCTGGCTAATCCTTCACGAGTTCCCCAATTTCTTCATCTAGCATAGAGCTCGGGAACCAACACCTCCACCATACCGATGCCTTCGCCGTAGGTACCTCATCTTCCACCAAAACCCGCCCAAGAATACAGGGAGTACCTTTCACCCTCACTTTTGATTTCTATAAAAATTTCTATCTTTGTACATTGAGGACAATGTACATCTTAAGTGTGGGGGGTAATTATACCTAACTTTTTGCATTATTCTCAAATCCCTGAGGGTAAAAGTGGAATAAAAGTGCCAAACTTTTTTAATTATTCTAAAATCCCTGATTTAGTCTTGTTTTTATGCAAAGTTTTCATATTACTAATTAGGATGAAATTTCTGATGATTTGTGATTATTATTGACATGTTTTAGAATAAGTCATTGTTAATTGTACATTGATATTTAATTTGAGGAATACTAGAGAATTAAGCATGATAAGTCTGTTTTTCAAGAAATAAACATTTTGATAGGTTGTTAACCTAAATTTGAATATTACCTTGAAATTTAAAATTCATAAGGATGATGTCAAAACACCCATAATTTTTGTGAGTATTTGAACCTTTTAAGAGCATACATTCTTTTTCGTGCTCATTTTTTTATTATGAGTGTGTCAACTATGAACTGTTATTCTAGAATTTGCCTCGTTTATACATGTTGAGACCACAGTTATGATTTGATATACAGAGATGATAAAGGCACCTAGGTTTTAACCCACTAAATAGCCTACCTTTACAATTAACCCCTAGTGAACCCCGTTGATCCTAATAATTTTATTGACTTACCCACTAATATTAACCTAAAGCCTTTGTAATTATTATCACCCTTTCTTTTGACTACCCCTTAATCGAGACTTGATTTGATCAGTTACCCAAGTTTATTATTCTGATAGTTAAATTTATCATGTATTACTTAGTTTGTTCTTAAAATATATATATATATATATATATATAATAATAATCCAAGTTATTCAATATTAGTAGTATGAAAAGAGAGCTTACACAATCAAAGACTATTTTCAAAAGAAAAGCTCGTATTAGTAGGATTATTACTTTTCAGTTAATGAAATTTCAGAAAAGTTTTAGGTAGGTACTTGTCAATTCAATCTCGATTCTAACCGTCTAATTTCAGCCTGTGACCACACCTTTTACCCTAGCCCCGTTACAACCCTAACAACGACCTTTTGATCTGTTTATCATCTTATATTACAGTGGTGGAGATTTGATTTTCAGGCAAGCCTAGGGGATTAACTTTTCAGGTTCGACTTATGAGCAATCTTTTCCTGAACCTTACAAACTTTAGAGTGATTTGAGTGAATCCTTAGTGAGGATATCAATTCTTGTCTGTTTTGAATTGAAAAGGTAGTCATTTAAATAAAGGGAGACACCTATGTTTTCAAGGTACAAAATCATGGCTTATCCCGTTTAAATCTTTAGGACTCTTTGAATTAAATTATCCATGTATGAATTATCTATGAATTATGACATAGCATTGTTGATAAGAATTGCAGACCATGGAAAGTTCGTTTTAATTGTAAGTTGAGAATTTTGCTTGAGGACAAGCAAAAGCTTAAGTGTGGGGGTATTTGATAAACTGTAAAAGTAACATATTTTAATCCCACATTTAACTTACTTTTTGATGATTTATTCATTGATTTGTATAAAAAGGTGCTTGTAATCCTTTCTTTTCATGTCTTAGACCTAGGAAAGCACCCGAGGATGAAAAGAACACAAATTGGGCCTAAAACGGAGTAAATGGGCCTTTACATGAAACTGACATGGCTTGACCCATAGCCCGCACGGCCGTGCCTCGACGAACACATAGAGCACGACTTCAACTCCACCTCACACGGCCGTGCCACACTTTAGAAGTCCGAACACGGTCTGGTCTCGATCCACATGGGCGTGTGACATGGCCGTGCCTCTGTCGCTGGAAAGAGCAATTTCAGTCGGAAAAGGATACTTAGGGAGAAAGAATCGCATTCCAAGAGCCTTTATATATCCCCCAAGTACCACCTTTGAAAGGCATCAAAAGCTAGGCCAAGGAGCCAAGCCGAGAAGGTTAGAGTTAGGGAATAATGTGAGGATAGCTAGTTAATCCATCCCAAGAAGCCGGAATTATACTCAAGATGGTGGAATTCTCCTTCAATTCCTTCAGGGGGTTTTAGGGTTTTCTTATGTTTTGTTTTATCTTTTCTCTTGCGATGTTTTCTTTATTTCTTATGAACTAAACCCCTCAGATACCTGAAAGGGATAAAACCTAGATGGATTTTGTTATTTGATTTTTAAGTTATATGATGAATTACTTAGTTTGTTCTTAATTATGTTGCTTAATCCAAAATCTAATGTGCTTAGGTGGAGGAGGAATAGACCCTGCCTAAGAGAAGATCTAACATAATTAAGCGGAGTTGATCGAACGCCTAGAGATAGGGTTACGAAATTTTGCCCGATTAGGGTGAAACCTAATATGGGAGTCTATTGATCGATTTACTGCTATCCTAGGGGGTTATTATAAGTGAACGAGAGTTCCACTAATTAACCTAGGGTTAGACGTTATTCGCCTCGAGAGAGGGTTTAATATAGGTTAGGGAGTCTCATGGATCAAGCTAAGTAAAGAAATCATATAATTTAGGGTTAGATAATAAGCGAAGTCTAGGTGGATTCTTCCCGAAGGTATCGTCGCAATCAACTGAATTTTTCTTCAAAGTTATTTTCCAATTTATTCTTCTTGTCTTTGTGTTCTTAGTTTAAGTCTTCGACAATTTAGTTTAAAAGCAACCTTCACTATAATTTAGGTTAAATAATAAAAAGAAAGTGAGTATTAATACTTTTAGTTCCTTTGGGTTCGATATCTGGTCTTGCCTAAGGTATACTACTGTTCGATAGGTACACTTACCTTTAATCGTTGTTAGAGTTAGTCTCCAGGTTCGATCATTCTTTTATAAATTTTAAAACTCTGATTGCAGCGATCAGCTCGTGTCTGAAATTTTTATTTTAATAAAATGCATCTTTTTAAACAAATATTCTTTTATTCTTTCCAAAAATAGATTCTTTGATTTTTGGACTTTCTTTCAAATATTCTTTATTCATTCATGATCATGCAAATTATCATTCTTTGAATCATTCGAACCTACAATAGGTCTCCAGATATCAATGATGTGAGCAATGCTGCTACTGACTTAGAGTCTTCTTTCGAGTAAGATATGTGTTTAAAGGGATCTCAGGACTTTGAAAATGTCAGAGATTGTAATCTATCTTCTGATTTGTTAAGGAAGGTAGAACATGATGAAAAACATATCCTACCTTACATAGGGTTAAAGGACATTGTGAACTAAGGAAAGGGGGAAAGATCAAAGCTTAGCTTACCACAAAAATAAGGCGAGACATCATTGAGTTGTTTTCAAGAATTCAAAGATGTTTTTGCATGATCATATCAGGACATGCCTGGGCTACTAAGACATGGGCTAAACATGAGGATCAGGTACTACTGGTCTACCATGGAAGGGGATCGCATCAGTTATACTGCAAATTCTGAATTAAAGAATACAAGATTTATGTGACTCTTCCATTTTCTTCACAGACTTTTCTATATGTGGGGCACGGATGTTATGAGGTTGATCTTGTCAAAAGCTTCTAGTCGATATCGATTCATCTTCGTGGTCGTCATCTACTTCATTAGGAGGGTGGAAGTAGCTTCATATGCCAATGTTTCAAAGTTGATAGTCATCAAATTTCAAAAAAAAAAAAGGATCAGGAGCCGACAAAGAATGCCAAAAAGGACACTGTCAAAAGTTTGTAATCTATTCAAAGATCAGACGACATATTATAGAGCAACAAAGGCAGCTAAGAAGAAAAAAACAAAAACAAAACAAGGATTGTAGGAAAGATGACTGAGACTTGTAAAGATTGACATAGAGGAGTTACCATTTATCTTCTATGAATATCGAATGTCAGCTAGAACTTTTGTTGGGGCAATATCTTACCCATTGGTTTATGGAATGGAAGTATTTTTGCTAGTTGAACCTAAACAAAGAAAAGGTTAAAAGATATCTATCACGGTCAGATGATGCAAGCTTACGACAAAGAGGTTCATCCTAGAGAATTCCACGAGGGGAACTTGATCTTTCTTTTACAAAAGGATTTCAGAGAAAAGCAGATGCCAAACTGTGATGGACCTTATGTTGTAGATAAGGCATGTTCGGTGAATTCAGGTTCAGACAGGAAGTATTTTACGTGAAAGGGAAAAGTCCAAGGTGAAAACATGCAAAAGGCACCTTGAGATCTATTTCAAAAAAAAGAGGAGAAGCCAAGGCGAAAACCCGCAAAGGGCGCTTTGAGACCAAAGGGGTTTTGAGCCGAGAACCCGAAAAGGGCGGCTCAATGATCAGAGATAGGGTATGTGGTAGTCTTGCTATGATTGAATTAACGATGAGGAAGTATGCTACGTTTTGGGGCATTGACAAAGTACTCCGGATCCTCTAAACACATATTGAGCTCAAAATGGTCCTCAAGAAGTTTATACAGAGAAGCTCAGGCTGTGATATCTGGGGCACCTAACTTCTATCTTACCCATTTTTGAATTGGCTATCTTTGATTATTTTATTCTTTTCAAGATACGCCCCAATCAATTTTATTTTAGGGCATTGGTTATCTTTGATTAACTTATTTGTTTTGAGCTATGCTCCTGATTATTTTCTTTCTCGTCCATTGTTGTGATCTTTTTCAAGTATTTTATATTTAAAGAACGATTAATGGACTTATAATACTTTCATAAAAGGAGTTTTGCATATTACTCTAGAAACTTCTAAAATATATGGGAATCTGAAATAGGACTATTGTTTAGAACTCACCAAGCCTAAGGTTTGGAAATATTGAAGGGTGATTATCTCTTCTAATTTTTATTGGATAAGACATATACATTTGGTCATTATACCCAGGGAATGGTGTAATAGATCGAATTGATGATACAAATTCTATACCTCTGAGTGGTAACAGATTGGATGGAACGTTATTCCCTTAAAGTTGCAGTGGGAGGTACAAACTTTATGTCCCAGAAGGTATAGTGGAAGGGACTCTGAAATTACAGTGGGGCAAGCTTGCTGAGCAGAATATGATTGTTTCTTTGGGATTTCTGTCTAAGATACCAGCTGAACGAGAAAGCATGGCAACGCATCAGTGATAGAACCTTGATGAACTATAAGCATTGACAACCCAAACTAAATAGGGATCATTCTCACACTTCCAATTAGGAGCATTTGATTCATTCCGATCATTGTATCCTAATCGTTGTACAAAAAAAAGAGAAAAAGAAGGAAATCATTCTCATGACATTTTGCATTCATACAAATGTCGTCTATAATACATTTAGTTAAGAGCATTAGAGTCATTCTGATTATAACATTCTAGTCATTTGGCATAAACATAAGTCTACAGGATATGTCCTCCAGAGGACAGTGTAGCAACATCTGTTAATTCACCAGTCCCATCTCCCTAATCAGCAGTGGAATGGGTCGAAGATTGTAAATCTTGTCACCCTAACCAGTAGTGGGATGAGATCGAACGGCCAATTTTATCTTCCTGAAGTTGTAGTGAAGTAGATTGAAGCCACCAACCTTATCTCCCTGAAGTTGCAGTAGAGCAGGTTGAAGTCACAAGTCTTATCTCCTTGAAGTTACAGTGGAACAGACTGAAGACAGTTAATCCCATCTCCCTAAAGTTGCAGTGAAGCGGATTAAAATAATGAATCCTATACCTCTAAAGTTGTAGTAGGTCGGATTGAATTTACCATAGAAGATCTTATCTCCACTGAGCAGGAGTGGGGCATATCGAAGATAGCAAGTCTTATCTCCATTTATTGGCAATGGAGCAGACTGAAGAATCAGATCTTATCTCCACTGAGCAGGAGTGGAGCAGATCGAATTTGAGCAAGTCTTATCTCCATGTATCAGTAATGCAGCAGACTGAAGAAATCAGATCTTATCTTCACTTAGCAAGAGTGAAGCAGATCAAATTTGAGCAAGTCTTATCTCCATGTATCATCAATGGAGCAGACTGAAGAAATCAGATCTTATCTTCACTGAGCAGGAGTGAAGCAGATCGAATTTGAGCAAGTCTTATCTCCATGTATTAGCAATGGAGCAGACCGAAGAAAACAGATCTTATCTTCACTTAGCAGGAGTGAAGCAGTTCAAATTTGAGCAAGTCTTATCTCCATGTATCAGCAACGGAGCAGACTGAAGAAATTAGATCTTATCTTCACTGAGCAGGAGTGAAGCAGATCGAATTTGAGCAAATCTTATCTCCATGTATTGGAAATGGAGCATACTGGAAAAAACAGATCTTATCTCCACTAAGTAGGAGAGGAGCAGATCGAATTTGAGCAAGTCTTATCTCCATGTATTGGCAATAGAGTAGACTGAAGAAAATAGATCTTATCTCCACTGAGCAGGAGTGAAGCATATCGAATTTGAGCAAGTCTTATCTCCATGTATCGGCAATGGAGCAGAATAAAAAAAATCATATCTTATCTTTATTGAGTAGGAGTGAAACAGATCGAATTTGAGCAAGTCTTATCTCCATGTATTGGTAATGGAGTAGAAGCAGACTGAAGATATCAGATCTTATCTCCACTGAGAAGGAGTGGGGCAGATCGAAGACAGCAAGTCTTATCTTCATGTATCGGTAATGGAGCAGACTGAAGATAGCATATCTTATCTCCACTGAACAGGAGTGGAGTAGACTGAAGACAGCAGATCTCATCTTCCTGAAGTTGCAGGAAGCAGATCAAAGGCACTTTCAGCCTTATCTCCCTGAAGTTGCAGCGGAGTAGACTGAAGATAGCAGATCTCATCTCCCTGAAGTTGCAACGGAGTAGACTAAAGACAATAGATCTTATCTTCCTGAAGTTACAGGAAGTAGACCGAAGACACTTTCAGCCTTGAAGTTGTAGTGGAGTTTAAGCCATTTGAAGAAGACGAAGGCCACGAGGTCAAAACTCGGCAAGACCGAGCATAATTGGACCTTTTATAGTCTTTGTTCTATTCTCGTTACACGACAATGAGTAAAGAGGGGCAGCTGTAGGAACCCAATTTTGACCTGGCCTATATAACAAACCAAAACAAAAATAAAATAAAAAATAAAATGTCCAAATTGTCTTTTACAGTCCTTTTACAAAAAGCCTAATAAACAGCTAGACCCATTAACCCAATACCAGAACCCGTTATACCATTAGCCCAATACTTAAACACTCAACCTAACTAAATGGCCCAATACCAAAGAGGCCCAACAACCGAATAATGTCAGAAACTGAAGGTTTCTTTGAAACCCTCGCGCCGCAAGTAGCCCCGACACCAAGCCACCAGTCGCGCCGCAATCCGCGCGAACTACGCCATCACCGCCGAAATCTCCACTCCTCACTTGCAAAAAGGAAAGAAAAAGCAGCAAATCAGACAAAATATGTATTTCCTTTTAATTTTTGGGTTATAAAAACCCCGAAACCATCTGTAATGAAGGACAGGGGGGATACAAGCAATATATACAATACAATATACAAAAAAAATAAAAAAATAACAGGTCTCTTTTTATTTTTAGTCTATTTTTCTGAATCTTTTTTTTATTATTATTTATTATTAGTTTTTTTATATATAATAGTTTAAAATATATTTTAAAAAGAAAAGAAAAGAATAAAACTTACATTTTTTGCGGCAGACGACAGCGGATCGTGCCAGAGGGCCTGCCAGAAATCATCCAGCAGAGGATTTTGGAGAGCCCTTCGTTTTTTTTTTTTTGAGAAAATAGAATGAAAGTGAAATTTTTTTAGAAAAATTAGCCTTTTATACAAATTGAAAACGGCGTCGTTTTTTAGCCGTGTGTTTGGGCACAAAACGGCGTCATTTAGCCCTGGCCTGACCCGATCCGACCCGCTCTAGCCTTAGGATCCGCATGTTTTGGAGGAAGGGTCTATTTGCACATTTGGCCCTTCCGTATTTTTTAGTTTTTTCATTAAGTTTTCTTTTATTTTTAATTCAACCCTTAAATTTCCCTCTGTTGCAATTAGGTCCACATTCGAACGGCACCATTTCAGAGACTGGGGTTATTTTCTGTTTTGGTTCCTCTACGTTGCACGCATGTTACAATTCGATCCTTCCCCCTTTTATTTATTTTCGATTTTACCCCAAATTTTTATTTTAAGTTTAATTTAATTCTTTCTTTTATTTTCTTTTATTATTTTTTGTTATTCTTGTTGTTATATCAAGTGTTTCTAATAATATTATTAGTTATATTTATTATCATTACTATTAATACTATTATTATTATTCTTAGTTTTATATTACTATTTTTGTTCTTACTATTAGTTTTACTATTATTATTACTACCATTGTAACAGTCCGATTTACACCCTAGTCGGAACAGTGGTTTCGGGACCACAAATCGGAGTCATTATAATATTTTAATATTATTTTATGTGTCTATGATATATGATTAATCATGTGTTAAAGTTCCATAAGCTAATTTGCTCGTTCATGTGTTTAATTTGACAAAAGGATTGAATCGCATTAAATGTGAAAGTTGTATGCTATATGTTAAAGTGCCTATGTGTTGTGGCTTTTAAGAGTTGTGGCCTTATGTGGAAATTGAACCACTAATAAGTTAGTGGATGAATATGGTCAAAAATGACCTTATATGATAGGTTTTATATATTTTGTTTTAATGGGTAATTTTGGAAATGGATTAATATGTATGCTATAATAATTGTAAGCATAAAACATGGCCATTAGTTCATCCCCTTTTGGTCGAAAATTAGGAAAGAAAAAGAAGAACAAGAGCTTAAAAGGTTCGACCATGGTTTTGGTTTGATTCAAGGTTAGTTTTTGATTTGTTTTCGATAATTTTTACGTTTTTGCAATCGTTGCTTTGTTTACTATCAAGCCCATGTCTCAATTTGATGAATTGATGTTGTTCATGAAATGTGCCATTGATGTTATATTAAGCTTTGTGATGATTTATGGTGTTAAATGAAAGATTTGAGCTAGATGAACATACCTTTGTCTTTAATTTTTGATGAATTTAGCTAATTAGGCTAAATTGAGAAAATATTATATTTGAGGACTAAATTGCAAATTTGATGGAAAATATGGGCTTGTATGATATATATGTGCATTCGGCTAAGCTTGGATGTGTGATGATTTTGGGGATTTGATGTTTTGAGAAAAATAGACTAAATTGATAAATTATGCAAATGTGAGGGTTAATTTGTAAATAGCCCTAAATGTGTGTCTGTGGATTGAATTGAATGAATTAGTGAATAAAAGGGTTAATTTTGAATATGTATAGATCAAGAACCGAGGAAAACGGACTTAGATCGCGGGAAAGCGAAAGTAATCGAGTAGCTGTTTCCGTTTCTGTTAAATCGAATCTAAGGTAAGTCATTATGCAAATAAACGTATTCGTATAGAATTATATATGTTCTTATGACTATTGTTATCAATGAATACTCATGATATGATCTATTTTTGAATTTCGAGATAAGGATTACTTAGTGACAATGTCCGAGAAATCTTGTATGAACCTAGGAATAGATAGGATTAGCTATGTCATGACATAGGTATCTGTTTTATTTTTATCATGTAAGACCTCGTCTGGGACATTGGCGTTGTTTTGAGATTTCGTGTAAGACCTTGTCTGGGACGTTGGCATCAATATGAGCTTTACGTGTAAGACCATGTCTGGGACACCGGCATCGTATTGATTCATGTAAGACCCTGTCTGGGACAGTGGCATCGATATCTGAGTGCATATAAGACCTCGTCTGGGATGTTGGCATTGTACGACTATTCCGAGCTTTCTGAGTATCCTACTAGATTCTTAACTGTTCAACGGGAAAGTCTGTGATACGAAATGGCCATGTAAATAGTGAATCCATTTCAGGTACATTGATTCATACACTAAGTGTGTATATAAGGTAAGTTCCTATGTGATCTTGCTATGATGATTATGTACATTTGAATAACAATAAGAAATGTGTAAGTATGAAAGAGCTTTGTGTATATGAGACTTTTGAATTGATGAATGTGGCAAATATGGCCTAATACATGGACCAAAGTATATATGTGATAATTTATTAAGTGATTTAGATGTGTCAGTGTATCTATGAGTATATATGCCTACTATGCTAAGTTTGTTTGTATTATGACTTACTAAGCTTCTGGAAAGCTTACTCTGTGAGTGTGTTTTCTCTGTTTTATAGGTCGTCAAAGCTATTGAAGACTCGGGACTATCAAGGATCGTCATCACACTAATCAACCTATTTATGGTACAATTTGGATATATATTTTGCTAGATATGACATGTATAGGCTAGTCTTTTGTATTTGTAAATGAAGTGAATTTAGCCATGTGATTTGGCTAGTTATATGTTGGTATTATGTTTAAATGAATGTGATATATGAAATATACTTTGGTATGGTTGAAGCATGTAAATTGGTCAAGTTTTTGGGTAAGCATTTGGATGAATTATACTTGATATACGTATGTTTTGATCTTGGAAGTTGGCATGGTTAAAATGGATATTGAATGTTTAAATTGAATGGTTATTTTGGTTGTCTAGTATGCATGAAATGTGTTGGTAAATCTTGCTTGTAGGTATGACCCAAGTGGGTGGCATTTTGGCTTTGAAAATGGCCTATAATGTCACATGGTTTTGGCACACGGGCGTGCCTAGTGACCGCGGGCTAAGTAAATATTGTGGGATAAAAAACTAATGAAGGAAAAAGAGTACACAATTTTCTATTACAAATTCCCTCATTAAAAACCTTTACCAGGAAAACCTAATGGGACAAAACCTTTGTTAAAGGAAAAGAGTACAACATGTTTTAGAGTCCCCCTGATGGCAACATTACATTACATCTTTGAGTTGATGCATTCCAATCTTGTGTACTTGTCTTTCAAATGCTGAAGTTGGCAATGCCTTAGTAAAAAGACCTGCTAAATTATCACTAGAACAAATTTGTTGAACATTTATATCACCTCTTTTCTTAAGATCATAGGAGAAGAATAATTTTGGTCAAATATGTTTCGTTTTATCATCTTTGATGTAACCACCCTTCAATTGAGCTATACATGTTGCATTATCTTCATATAAGATAGTTGGCATCTTTTCCTGTAAAGGCCAATTGCATATCTTCTAGATATGTTGGGTCAATAACCTTAGCCAAACACACTATCGACTTGCGTCATGCATTGCAATTATTTCTACATGATTTGAATAAGTGGCAACTAATGTTTGCTTTATTGAATGCCATGATATGGCGATAATACTCTGAAATGACATATTTTATGTATTAATTACATATTTATTTTGAGTATGATCCTACTAATTTGAGCTATTTATGGTTTAATACTCTGAAATGACATATTTTTATGTATTAATTACATATTTATTTTGAGTATGATCCTACTAATTTGAGCTATTTATGGTTTTTTATTTGGTAGGGATTAAATTAAAGGCAAAAGGAAATTTGGGGGCAAAAAGCGTGAATTTGAAGCCAAAATGGGCCAGCATGTGAAATAGGAAAGAAGTGGTGTCGAAAATACAAAGTGTGAAAGACTTGGGGGCAAAAGTTTAAAGATTTTATAAACATAAGACTCCATTTAAATTTGAATTTTTATTAGGATTATTGTTAAGATTATTATTTAGATTTAATTTCAGCTTTTTTCTTTATTTATCTTGTAGAATTTAAAGAGAAACAAACTAGGTTTTCTAAGTACTATAAATAGGGGATGGAGTGACACAAATTGTACTCATCTTTTCTATAAACACTCCCTCTCCCTAAGGCTCTAGCCTATTTGTTCCTTCTATTTTCCAAAACAAATTCCATTCTATTAAACTTATTTCTTTTTTTCCCGAAAAACATGAGCCACTAAACTCATCTAGCCAAAGGTTGTCGAGATTCCCAAAAAAAAAAGGTTCATGAGGCTTAGAATCTGCACTTAGCCTTCTGAACGAGTATTCATCGCCTCTCCGCATTACGGGACTAACGCTTTCATCCATGTTCTTCCAAAAGTGATCTTTTCATTTTGTGCAAAGGCGATCGTTTGTATGTTTTGAAAAGGTGGCACAGTCACTTTGTTAGCTTACTGCATCAATGGTTGTCGAGCCCAAGAGACAAAATGGAGTGGCATTTGCCATTGAGAAATGATGATCTAGTGTAAGACGGTCCCACAAAAGTGACGGTTGGCTAGAGTCAGGTTCCTCAAAATCGTAAGTCTAAAATCTAAGTGGAGCTAGTGGTCGTAGGCGTCCTCTTTCATTATAACTGGCTTATTCTGTTCGAGAAGGATCACCTAAAAGTTTAGGATTGAACCCAAGGGGGATCGAGATAACGAAGGCTGAAATCTCTCAATCAAAGAATCTTTTCTCTCAATTCTATTTATTTCTACAATTTCAATTTCAATTTATACAATCTTAATTAGTCCATATTTTTAATTCTCTCTTTTTATTTTTTTTCAAGAACACTGTTTTTCTTGGGCATGACTGTGCCCAGGATCTCGAGACACAAGAAGTTGTGCAAATCCAGTCTTTGAGGATTTGACCCTACTTCCCGTACACTATTTGTTTCATTATTTTATAGGGATAGGTTATTTTTGCTACTCTCAATGACGCATCAAATTTTGGCACCGTTGCCGGCGACTGATAACGTACTAATCTTGTTTCTTTTGTTTCTTATGACCAGGTCTGCTCCAGGAAATCTTGAGTTTGATTCAGAATTAGAGAAAACTACGAGAGCTAATCGCAAGGAAACGAAGTTACGAAAAAAACAGTCAGAGGTGGTAGGGACTCAGAGTAACCCACCGCCGGAAATAGAAGTAGACGACGAAGTTGAGTTTAAGGTTAAAAAAATGATACTCAAACACTAGAAAACGAATGAATAGGAGTCGGTCCAATAGAAGAAGTGCTTAACACTAGGGTTAACAAAAATTCGAATCTAGCACATCAACCTATGGCCCAAACGATTCAACAAATGGCCAAAGCTCCTATAGAAAAATAGTCGTTATATGGATACTAATTTTGAACTTAAGTCAAGATTAATCCAGTTGTTGCTAACTTTTTGTGGATTACAAAATGAAAATCCACACAAACATCTAAAATAGTTTCATATGGTTTGTCTTAGTATGAAACCTCAGGGCGTAACTGAGGATCAAATCAAATTACGTGCTTTCCCTTTTTCCCTAGCAGAGTTATTTTATTTACCTACTAGATCTATCACAACATGGGCTAATCTTTCCCGTTTGTTTTTCAACAGATGTTTTCCAGCATCACGCGCAGCTAAATTAAGAAGGGAGATTGTTGGGATAAGGCAAAAAGCTGTGGAGTCTCTTTACGACTATTAGGAGAAATTTAAGAAGTTGTGCCCAAGTTGCCCACAACATAGGATAACAGAACAGTCTCTTCTCTAGTACTTCTATGAAAGTTAGAAGACTATGAAAATGAATATGATAGATTCCGCCAGTAGAAGGACATTAGTCAACATGACCCCCCAACAGGCAAGGGACTTGATCTCCACAATGGCTGCAAATACTCAACAATTCTATGCCAATCCTGAACCCACTAGAAGGGTTCACGAGGTAAGTAATTCAACTTTAAAAGATAAAGTTGATAGACTTACTAATATTGTGAATTCTTTTTTGCAGTAAAAATAGGACCAGCCCGACTATGTGAAATTTGTGCAACACCCAAACATACAACTGATGCATACCCTAGTTTGTGTGACGATAGTATGGCCCAAAGGTGATATGACCCCTATGTAAATACATATAACGCAGGATGGAGAGACCATCCTAAGTTGAGTTATGGGGCAAACCTGCAGTATAATACCAGCCATACCAAAACCTATTTCCACAACAAACGCAAGATTCAAGTACCTCTCTAGAAACCATGGTTAATAAATTAGCAGCTAATATACTTGATTTTCAACAGAAAATCAAGGTGTCTATAAGAGAATTGGCCACATCAATTGATAAAATGAACTTACAAGGAAAGCTGCCGTCACAAACGAAACCTAATCCAAGACAACACGCAAATGCAGTAACGTTGCGAAATGTAAAAGTACCGGAACCAAATCCTGGCAAGAATCTTGATCAAGATTCTGCCTAGAAAAAGTAGGAGAACGATGAATAGGTCTGAACGAAACCTTCATTGCCCATAATTCAACCTCCGTTTCTAGGACAATTGAACTAACATCGGAGAGGTAAGGAGGAAAAAGAGATCCTTAAAACATTTAGAAATGTCGAGATCAACATACCATTATTGAATGCCATCAAAAAAAATTTTGCTATATGCCAAGTTCCTTAAGGAGCTTTGCACCAACAAGTGAAAATTGACTAGAAATGAAAGAGTAATTGTTGGTGATAATGTATCCGCAGTGTTACAGCGGAAGATGCCAGCAAAATGTAAAGATATGGGCATGTTTACAATACCATGTAAAATAGGCCATTTAGGAATCAAAAAGCCATGTGTGATTTAGGAGCTTCCAAAAATCTAATGCCTTTTTCCATTTATGAATCACTTAATGCGGTTTTTTGATGAAAACATGTGTTACCATTCAATTAGCAGACATGTCTATTGTGCATATCGAAGGAGTCCTTGAGGACATATTAGTGAAAGTTAACGGACTTATCTTTCCTGTAGACTTTTATGTAGCAAAAATGGAAGAGGATAACTCTCCAGGGTATTCAGACATCTTGTTGGGGCGACCTTTCCTTCGTACTGCAAATACTAAGATTGACGTGCATAGTAGAACCCTCACGATTGAGTTTGACGGGGAGATCATGAAATTTAACATTTACTACGCTATTAGTCACCCGAGTGAAATCTTGAACGTAAACCGTGTCGACATAATTAATTCATTAGTAGGAGAAACTTTTGAGTCACCTTATGAAGACAACCCTAAAACGATGTTTGATAATTTTAAGTTTGTTAATGAATTGTTGTCTCCTATGAACACTAAACTTCTACATTTTGTTGTGCAAGCACCAGATCTGGAATTAAAACCACTTCCCGAGCATCTCAAATGCACATTTTTGGATAATGATGAGACCATTGCCGATGTAAAAGGGATTAACCCATTGGCAGGCACACATAATATTTTTTTTGAAGGAAAAAACGAAACCAAAGCAAGAGGCACAAGGACGATTGAACTCAAATATGGTGGATGTGGTAAAAAAAGAGAATTTCCAAGCCCATACGATCGAGAGAATTCAACTAGAACAACCCCAATACTAGTTGGGGTATCAAGCTAACGACGTTAAACAAGCGCTTGTTGGGAGACAACCCAATTTTATTTTATTTTATTTATTTATATTTATATTTTTACTTATATTTACATTTTCTATTTTCTTTATTTTCTTGCATGTTAATAAATTTTATCTCTCTTCTTATATTCAGGAGAATCGATGAATATGAAAAATTAAATTTGGAAATGGGCGAAAACAATAACGAAAATGACATAGGGAGTGTTCTAAACGCTTTCTTTTTTTCATATTTATTAATATTATTTTTCACAATGAGGACAATGTGTTTTAAGTAAGGGGAGACATTCCCCATTATTTCTGTCATTTTATTTGCTACTTTTACTGTTGTGTTACTGTTGCTGCTACCTTGTGCTCGTTTCTGCCCATGTTTATTTTTTTAGAATATTCTGCCTCTTTTCATGCCCAAGATTTTAACCAGGAATTGCCCATTGTTTGACCTGCAAGCATGATTCCTATCTACTGAGTTAGTTATGATTTTGTTATATTGATTTCATCTCCACTGTTTATTTTTATTAGGATAAAATAATTATGATTAATAGAGTTGACCCTATCTTGCTTATATTAAAATTGATTAAGTCTAAATGCAAAGAGGACACTTAATACAATTGTATGCTAAATTTATGTTCATGACTATTAGGGAGTTGCCGAAACTTATTTTTGACACTTGATTGTTTTTCCTAGTCCTCCAAAATCAAGATTTTGTTTCATGATAATAATAAATGTTGATGCCTCCGTCGTTATAAGTGCAGGTTAAAACGTGATTGACTGAGTAACCAGGGTAGAGTGTTTGGGTTGTCATCCTACTTCGCGTCAAAAGGTTGTGTGACGTGTCAGGTAAAACTCCGCTAACCGAAATTAAATAAAAATTTTTTAAGAATGTGTTGGGCTGAGTAATCGAGGTGGGGTGCTTGGTTGTCATCTCTCTCCACTTCAAAAGGTTTAATATATTCTTAAGAATAAAACATATATAAATATAACAAATTAAGAGTATGTTGGGTTGAGTAACTGGGGTGGGTGCTTGGTTGTCATCTCTCTTCACGTCAAAAGGTTCAATATATTCTTAAGAAAAGAAAAACAAAAAAAAAAATGAAAAAAATGAAAAACAAGTAAATAATAATAATAAAGAAGTGCATTTGGGGATTAAGGGTGGAAACAAATAGGGTGTCCTGGTAAGTTTAGTAAATTACCTAATTTTAATGAAATAATCCAAGACGATTTAATTTTTGTGTGTTTAAGTTGGGATACTTTTTCAAGTTTTACTTAAAGCAAGCTAAAAGTTCTTTTTATTTTTCATATGCATTATGACTAATTTTTATAAAACTTTGGAGTGATACTTCTTTTATGACAAAATCTAAATTTCACAGTGGATAGGAACCATACTTGAGGGCAAGCATGGGCTAAGTAGGGGGAATTTGATAATACTCTGAAATGACATATTTTTATGTATTAATTACATATTTATTTTGAGTACGATCCTACTAATTTGAGCTATTTATGGTGTTTTATCTGGTAGGGATTAAATTGAAAGAAAAAGGAAATTTAGGGGCAAAAGGCATGAATTTGAAGCCAAAATGGGCCAGCATGCGAAATAGGAAAGAAGTGGTGCCGAAAATACAAACTGTGGAAGACTTGGGGGCAAAAGTTCAAAGAAGAGATTTTATAAACATAAGACTCCGTTTAAATTTGAATTTTATTAGGATTATTTTAAGATTATTATTTAGATTTAATTTCAGCTTTTATCTTTATTTATCTTTCAGAATTTAAATAGAACAAACTAGGTTTTCTAAGTACTATAAATAGGGGATGAAGTGACACAAATTGTACTCATCTTTTCTGTAAACACTCCCTCTCCCTAAGGCTCTAGCATGTTTGTTCCTTCTATTTTCCAATAAAAATTCCATTCCGTTAAACTTATTTCTTTTTTTTCCAAAAAACATGAGCCACTAAACTCATCTAGCCAAAGGTTGTCGAGATTCCCAAAAAAAAAAAGGTTCATGAAGCTTAGAATCTGCACTTAGCCTTCTCAACAAGTATTCATCGTTTCTCCGCATTACGGGACTGACGTTTCCATCCATGTCCTTCCAAAAGTGATCTTTTCATCTTGTGCAAAGGCGGCCGTTTTGTATGTTTTGGGAAGGTTGCACAGTCGGTTCGTTAGCTTACTGCGTCAGTGGTTGTCGAGCCCAAGAGACAAACTGGCATGGCATTTGCCATTGAGAAATGATGATCTAGTGTAAGATGATCCCACAAAAGTGACGGTTGGCTAGAATCAGGTTCCTCTAAATCGTAAGTCTAAAATCTATGTGGAGATAGTGGTCGTAGGCGTCCTCTTCCATTATAACTGGCTTATTAGATTCAAGAAAGATCACCTAAAAGCATAGGGTTGAACCCAAAGAGGATCGAGATAACTGAAGGCTGGAATCTCTCAATCAAAGAATCTCTCTCAATTCTGTTTATTTTTACAATTTTGATTTCAATTTATACAATCTCAATTCGTCCATATTTTTAATTCTGTCTTTTTATTTTTTTCAGGTACGCCGTTTTTCTTGGGCACGGCTGTGCCAGGGATCTCGAGGAACAAGAAGTTGTGCAAATCCAGTCCTTGAGGATTTGACCCTACTTCTCTTATATTATTCGTTTCATTATTTTACAGGGATAGGTTATTTTTTGGTGCTCTCAACGACGCATCATATGGCAATATCCCCACATGTAAATAAATATCCTGTTTGAGATCGACCTTTATGTGGATCTGATAAGTATCCAGTATCAGTATAGCCTACTAATAGATATTTTGAATCATTTGAATAAAATAACCCCATATCAATGGTCCCTCTAAGATATCTAAATATATGTTTAATTCCATTCCAATGTCTACATATTGAAGAAGAACTAAACCTTGCTAACAAGTTTACAACGAAAGCTATATCATGTCATGTGTTGTTTGCAAGATACATCAATGACCCAATGGTACTTATATATGGTACGTCAGGACCAAGAAACTTTTCATCATTCTTGCAAGTATGAAATTGATCTTTATTTACATGTAATGATCGTACAACCATTGAAGTACTCAATGAGCGTGCTTTATCCATGTAAAATTTGTTTAATATCTTTTCCGTATAAGTTGATTGATGAACATGAATTTCATATTTTAAATGTTTGATTTGTAAGCCAAGATAAAACTTTGTTTTTCCAAGATCTTTCATCTCAAATTCTTTCTTTAAACAATTCATTGTATTTTGAAGCGCTTCAGGAGTTCCAATAATATTTAGATCATCAACATAAATAACAATTATCACAAAATCTGATCCAAACCTTTTTATAAAGACACGTGGAAAAATTGGATCGTTTTTGTAACCTTCTTTTAACAAGTATTCACTAAGATGATTGTAGCACATATGTCCAGATTGTTTTAATCCATATAAACTTTTCATTAATCTGATCAAGCAATTTTCCCGAGAAACTCTACATCCTTCTGGGATTTTAAATCCTTCAGTGAATTTCATATAAATTTTACTATCAAGTGTACCATATAAATAAGTTGTAACAATATCCATTAGATGCATGCCAAGTTTTCACGTACTGCCAGACTAATAAGATATCTAAACGTGATTGCATCCACCACAGGAGAATATGTCTCTTCATAATCAATGCTGGATCTTTGCGAAAATCCTTGTGCTACAAGTCATTCTTTATATCTTACAACTTCATTTTTATTTCATTTCGTTTTTACACAAATACCTATTTATATCCTACCGGCTTTACACCTCTAGGTGTTTGGATTACAGGTCCAAAAACTTCACATTTAAAAAGTGAATTTAAGTTATTTTAAAATAAAATTAAATAGAAAATTTCAATTAAAATTTGATTTTAATGGTAAATTTCAATCAAATAAAATTAAAACATACAAAATTCAAAATAAAGTTTAGTGGTAAATTTATATTTGGTTCCCAAGAATAATGACAAATATCAATTTCCAAATTTACATTTAACCCTAAAAAATTAAAAGAAAATAGAAAATTAAACTAAAATTTAACCATCCAAAGGTCATTAAACATATACAATCCAAATCTAGAGCTAAGAGCTGCTAGCATTTGGCTCTAAATAGATTCATCATTAAAGTTCATTACTTTAATGATAATATATATATTTAAAAAATATTTGAAAAAGTTAAAAGATATAATTTTTTTTATAACAATTCAATATGAGGACAATTTTAGGACCACGTTGACATCACTTAATTTTTAGAATGAAAAAAAAAGAACAAGTTTTTTAGAATCATTTGGTGCTGATGGAACAATATTTTATTGCATCACTTTTTAAACAAAGAATTTTATCAAAATTAAAATATAAATTCACGCCCAATTTGTTCCTCATAAAATCAACATACTATTTCACTCCATCAATTTAATCTTTATACAATCATTTTTATATAATTTTAAAAATTCTGTATACAATTTGATCATAATGACATCATTTTATGTCTCGTTTGGTTAATGATTTAATTATTTATTATATACGTAACATCTCGTATAAAAAATAAGACCTCCTAACAATAAATAAAAGAAATTTCCTTTTTCCCCCTAAAACAATACTCCTATCAACTATAACAGTATGAGTATAAACATCACAGAACAATTTTTTATCACACCACTTTTAAGCAAAGAATGATTCTTAGAATTTTATGGAAAAAAAAAGGATTTTAAGTAATTTATACGAAACAAAATATGTTGAAAATAATATTTAGTGGTGTTGCGCGCATGATTACGTTATTGGAAGGTTTTATAATAAATAGATCATCCTTCGGAAATTAGAGTGATATTTTGAAAATATCAATATATAATGAAATGATAAATTCTACAAAACATGCAATCAATTAAATAGATAATCCAAATTATATGGATACACAATTTATCATTATTTCTTTTGAGTTAATTTTGATTATTAGTTTTTTAAAAAGTCAAATTGTATTGGCATGCCAACTCAAATGGTAGTCCACGTACTACAATATTTGTCTTATATAACCCCATGTTAAAAAATAATTTAATTTTTTATATTCAAAATTAAAAAAAATACAGAAAGTTCATGAAAATAAAAAGATAAGTACGAAGTACACGTGGATTGTCATACGAGCTACCATGTTTAAAATTTTAATATTTTAATCAGCATTCCTTATTTGAAAAAACAATTTGATTCTTTTTAAAAGGTTGATTCTCAAATTAATAATTTTTTTAAAAATGAATGAAGACTAAATTTAACTAAAAAAATAAAAACTAAATTAAAAAATATGAATATTAATTTTTTTTTTTTTGAAAATGGCTTCCAAAGAGTATTAGAGAAAAATAAACCCACATGGGCGAGGTCCAAGTCCAAAAACAAAAGCAACAAACTGTAGTATGTCCCAATACAAACAAAAAAAATACCAAAGAAAAAAATTTACTATTTACAAAAATAACTCTAGTTCAAAAACATTCATCAAAATATAAAAATTTATATTTATTTTAAATGTAATGATAATTTTTTGGAGGTGGTTTTTGTTAACTTGATTTTTGTTAAACTCAAGTATAAATAACAAATTAAGCCTAAAAATTTATATTTATTTTAAAAGTATTGATAATTTTTTGGAGGAGTTTTATTTTAATATATTATTTAAGAACTTCAAACGAAAAATTATCATTACTTTTAAAATAAATATAAATTTTTAGGCTTAATTTATTATTTATACTTGAGTTTAACAAAATCAAGTTACATTTAACAAAATAAAAACAAAAGTTTAAAAAAAATCATGAAAATTCAAATATGATGGGAAAATTCAATCATGAAAATTATAATTTTATAAAACATGTAGTTCAATATATTTTAAATTATCTTTAAAATTTAATAATAATGTGAGTGATGCAATAATAATTAAAAAATATGATAAGTAGTTCAATATTGTTTTAGAATATAAAATATGTAATTAAACTTGGGAAAAAAAAGATGGGAAAACAAGGAGGGGTTATGTTGCAATATTTCCATTTTTTTTGTTGGGTGATTGATGGCCGGCACCACCTTTCCCCAAAAAATTATTTTTTTAATCAGATACAGGAGGTATCGGCCATCAGTGTGCACCCAAAAAATTTTTTTTTGAAAAAAAATACATGGTGCCGGCCATCTAGTGTCAAAAACCCAAAAGTTATTTTTTTAATAGAAAAAAAAGGTGGTGCCGGCCATCTATTTTTCATAACCCAATTTTACTATTCATTTCAGGTCATTTTGGTGAATGTTTTTGAACTTGGGTTATTTTTGTAAATATTAATTTTTTTTTTGAGTTAGATTGGTAAAATAGCCAAAAACAGAAGACAAAAGAAAAAGAAACCCGAAAGGCTGCCTCATAAGTAGAGGTGTTCATGGGTCGGGCCGGGTCGGGTTCGGGCCGGGCTCAACTAAAAATTTAGGCCCATTCATTGGGCTCGAGTGGGGCCAGGCCCAAAAAATGGGCCTAAAATTTTTCCCAAGTCTGACCCATATAAAAATGCTAAAATCTGGGCCCAGCTCGCCCGCCCGTATTAAATTTTTATATAATTTTAAATATATATAATACATTAAAAATACTAAAAAAATCAAAATAAATATTTTCCAATAAATTGAAAATAAATTTTAAAAAAATATGTAGACTTAAATAACACTAAGATAGATATAACTTAACAAGCAAATTCCTCTAAAATAATAATAAAATTAACAAATGCCTTTAAAATAATAACAAAATTAACAATAAAATAAGTTTTATACAATATTCAATCAATAACAACAAAATAGTAGCAACATAATAGTAATATGGTAGCAAAATAAGGAGAAAACAACAAGAAAATAACATTCAAAAATAAAAAAAAAATAACAGTTTTTTTTGTCATTTAGTGAATTCGGGCCGGGCCGGGCCTGGGCCAAAAATACCTTACCCGAGGCCCGGCCCATTTTTTAAACGGGATTTATTTTTTTGTCCAAGCCCATTTTTCGGGCTTATATTTTTCCCAAACCCTCCTAAATTTAGGTGGGGCCTTCGGGCCAAGCCGGGCTGCCCGACCCATGAACACCTCTACTCATAAGCAGCTGATGAAAGCTGAAAATCCCAAAGCCAAATTCGATGAGCTTGTAAGCACGACAATGGAAAGAAAAGAAGACACATTAAGGACAAGTAGAGAGATGCAACAGTTCTAGACCAAGGCATGTAGCGAGATTAAGGCAGAGGTGCGCTCGACCCCCCGTCCGCGCCACCACGCCTTCCACCGAAAACGGAACCTCTTCAACCCAGAAACGGTTTGATGTCCAACGAAATCCCAACGCCGATAGTTGGTGAGCAACCCGATTCTGTTCTCTGAAGCAATGGCAGACTATAGTCCTGCAAAAAAGATAATTAATTGCAACCTCCCCTCTGTAATTAGTGCTCGGATCTCTGACCGGTCAGCCTGTGTGCTATTGAGTTTGCGAATCACATGAAGAGAGTCCCCTTCAAACACGACCTGAGCTAGACCAAGGTCTCGAGCGAATTCTAATACCGAAAAGAGAGGCAACGCTTCTGCAGCAAATACCGACGAGACCTGACCATGGATCCTAGTACAAGTGCCAAGCACATGGCCCTGGGCATCTCGCACCACTGCCCTCGAACAAGAAGAGTGGGACCCCCTCTGTATACAGCATTGAAATTGGCCTTAACTAGAGTTGCGGTCGGAGGATGCCAGCGTGCAGTACGCAAAACCCCTGGAACCGTTCCTGGCACGGCCAGCATCGATAGGCCACCCATGTAGGATTGAATAAAGGAGACCAACTCAGATGTCCAACCAAGGCCCTCGTGATAGTACCTGTTGCGTGACCACTATAGTGTCCAAATCATGGTAAGGATAAGTGCTAACTTGTCCCAAGTATATGCTTGACAAAGAAAACCCAACCAACTCACAAGACTCGAATCATTATAGGTGTAACAGACCAATTTTGACCCTAATCGGAACGGTGGTTTCGGGACCACGAATCTGAGCCTGATAAATATTTTAATATTCTATTTTGTGTTTATTATATGTGATTCAGTGAGTGTGAAAGTTTCGTATAAAAATTTAATCGTTTAAGTGCTCAATTTGATAAAAAGGATTTAATCGAGAAAACGCGAAAGTTTCATGCTAAAGTGAAAGGTACTAATTTGAGTGTGGCTTTTTAAGTGGGTGTACCAAAAGGGCAATTAGCCCATTAACCTTATGAAGGGACGGCAATGGGCCTTTATAAGTCCAAATTATATGTTAATTTAGTCTAGTATATAGTTATATTAATGTGTTAAAATAATGTTAATAATATATATGTTTGTTTTAACATAAAATAAAAGGTTAAGTGGGAAGAAAGAGAACTTCACCTTGTTCTTCTTCCTTGGCCGAATATAGGAGCTAGAAACTCCATTTTTAGAGCTTGAATTTCGGCACTTTGGGGCTCAATTAAAGGTATGTGTTTTGCTTAGTTTTTGAAAATTTTTGCATTTTTGGAATGTTTGCTTTAAGTCCTATACAACCCATGTTTAAATTTTTGAAAATACCATGTATATAAGATTCGGCCATTGACATGCTTGGGTAGTTTTGATGTTTGATGGTTTAAAATTGAATGTATGTTAAGGATTTACAAGTTTTGTATTGGAGTTTTTGGTGATTTTGAGTTTATAGGGCTAAATTGAAAAGAATAAAATTGTGAAGGGTTAAAATGTCAAATAGATGAAATGCATGGACACCCATGGCTATGGGGAAGGTTCGGCCTAGCCATAGTGTTAGGAAATTTTGCATAATTTGAGTTTTGTGTAAAATTGGACCAAATTGTAAAAATGGAAAACATTAGGGGCAAAATTGTAAATTGTCCATTTGTGTGTCTTGGGACTAAATTGAGATGAAAAGCAATTAAATGAGCTAAATTTTAATGTGTTTTAGATCAAGAGCAAAGAAAAACGGAATTAGACCGGGGAAAGACGAAGGTTCTCGAATAGCCGATTCGCACGGACTATCGACAACCGAGGTAAGTCCTTTAGTTAAATCATGTCAAAGGATTAATTACGGTTATCTTGAATATTAAAAATTGAGGAATTTTAGTATTCTTTTTCACCATGGCCGAATGTATATTGGTATGTTAGGTTGGTGATTTTGTTGAGTATGTGATGGGGAATTGTTAGATTGTATAGTGATAAAATGGTTTTGATGGTTCAATGTAAGTATACCCGATTGAATTAGACGAATATATAGTTATGAAGTGTGTTGGGAATGTTTAACTGTATTGACATGACTCGGGCTTTCATGCCTAGCAGGCCTTGTGCCGGTGATTCTATTCGGGCTTTCATGCCTAGCAGGCTTTGTGCCGGTGATTCTATTCGGGCTTTCATGCCTAGCAGGCTTTGTGCCGGTGATTCTATTCGGGCTTTCATGCCTAGCAGGCTTTGTGCCGGTGATTCTATTCGGGCTTTCATGCCTAGCAGGCCTTGTGCCGGTGATTCTTATCGGGCTTTTATGCCTAGCAGGCTTAATGCCGGTGATGTATTTTATGAAATAGAAATTGAAATTTGTGTTCAAGGCGAATTAAAGCAAACTTATCAAGTTAACTGCTCAGGTGAGTATGTAAAGTAGGAATGAATTTCTTACTTATGTAAGACAAGGTAAATCAGTGATTTATTACAACTGGCATGTGTTACGAGTGTGGAATATATATATATATATATATATGGTTCTAATATATGTGTTCTCGGCTTTACTAATGATTACATGATGATATTTTGGGTTTCGAAAGATTTGAATATAAATAAGTAATTCGATTATGAACATGTGGGTAAAGAGATATTTTTCTTACAAATTCATACTTGCTTATATGGGTATGAAATCAAAGTTTGAAAATAAATACGAGTATAAGCCTATAAGTTGAATTGTAGTAATTAAATCGTTGATTTTTAAACGTTATGTTTTTTTTATGAAATTAGGACTTACTAAGCTAGTAAGCTTATCGCGTGAAGTGTTTCTCTGTTTTTTTTTTTTTTAGATTAGGTGCAAGCTACAAGCTCGTCGGGATCGTTCGGAAAGTCGTTCACACTATCAATCTACATTTTGGGTACTCTTTTATTTTAGTTTTAAATGAAGGCATGTATAGGAAGGACTTGGTCTTTGTCTTGATGAAATTTTAAGGTTCTTGTATATAATAGCCATGCGAATATGGCTAAATTTTTGGTTAAATATGCTGTTGTGTTTTTGATATGTATGTTGGTTTATGTTGGCAATGTTGATGCATTTTTAGTTGAAGTTTAATCGTTTTTGATAAGAAATTGTATGTATACGAAATGTATCCTTGAATTAGGTATAGGGACATGTTCGGTTAGAAGTTAGTTTTTCATAATTTGTAACGAAACAGCTTGTAGTAACAGAAATGGTGTGACTTTGAAAAATCACCAAAAATAGAATACCTTGAATTAGAAGGTGAATGAAATATGAAATTAAACCTTATTGTGTCTAGTTTTACATGAAAGAAACAGAGTAGGCAAAAGATTTATATATTATGAGATAACTAAGTTTTAGTGAGACCTGCTCTGAATGAATTCGTGAGTCACTGTTCTGTTTTGGGAAAATTTTCAAAAATTGTACAAAAATCATTAAGAATCATGGTTTATATGTGTAGAACCCTTAATGAGTCTATTTTTCATTGGTATCAACAAGAACATTATAGGAAATGTTTTCAACGAGATAATTGTATTTTTGTAGAGACAGGTCAGAATTGTCAAGCAGTGTAATAAGGCTAACTTTAATGAATAAAAGTTACTAATTGGCCCCAAGAAAAATTCTGGGAAAATTATTGTGAAAAGCTATATGAGTCTAGTTTCAAGGAAAATTTACGGATCTAAATTTTGAGTTTTGTAACTCGAGTTATGATCGATTTAGTCAGCGTGATGCAGTGAGACAGCTTTAAAATTTTTATGTCCTGAACTTGTAGTCAAGTCTAGTAACGCCTCTTGCTCAACTCCGGCGACGGTCTCGGGTACGGGGTGTTACATTTGATTTGGTATCAGAGCTTACGGTTTAGTCGATTCTAGGACTACCATGGCGCATGTGAGTCTAGCTATACATGCCTGTGGTTATATGTTGATAGTGTGGTGACTTCTGACAGCCTGAACTTTGTTTTATATAGTAAATGGACTCTGATCCTGAAAGAGCTGTAGCTGATGATGTGGAGAGCGTGGCGCCTGACCGTACCCACGGATCAGCGCCGATAGACTCTCGACCTGTTTTGGGTAGCCACGAAGGAGAAACTAAACAAGCCTTTTATCGGATGATGAATGAGTGGTTTGCCCAATTTATTCAAAATAACCCGGCAGTACCCCAACCTCCTCCCCCGAATAATCCAACTCCGGATCCTTTAGCTCCCCCAATGATAGATCCAATGAGGTCTAGTAGGCCCCCATTTGATAAAATTCGAAAATATGGGGCCGAAGAATTTAAAGCCAATGACGATGATGACGCTGAAAGAGCAGAAATGTGGCTTGATAACACTATTCGGGTACTTGATGAGTTGTCTTGTACTCCGGATGAATACTTGAAGTGTACTATATCCTTACTACGGGACACTGCTTATCACTGGTGGAATACACTAGTGTCAGTGGTTTCGAAAGAAAAAGTGACATGGGATTTCTTCCAAACTGAATTTCGCAAGAAGTATATTAGCCAAAGATTTATTGATCAAAAACGAAAAGAGTTCCTTGAGCTGAAACAAGGACGAATGACCGTGACGGAGTATGAAAGAAAATTTGTCAGGCTCAGCCGTTATGCTAGAGAGTGTGTCTCTACTGAAGCTATTATGTGTAAAAGATTCGAAGACGGCCTAAATGAAGAGATAAAGATGTTTGTTGGCATTCTTGAAATCCAAGAGTTTGTAACTTTAGTTGAGAGAGCTTGCAAAGCTGAAGAGCTCGGGAACGAGAAAAGAAAGGTTGATACAGAAGCCAGAGACATCCGAAAAAGGTCTTCGGGAAAAGTCTTTCATTCCACGATCAAGAAGCCCAGAGATGACTACAGCCGACAGAAAGCTACTACAGATCCGCCTAGACGGGATCGACCTCCTATGAGCTCCCGAGCTACCTCGATAGCCAGTGTTGGTAACATTCCACAAAATAGAGCTGAATGCAAGCACTATGGGAAATGGCACTCAGGAAGTTGTAGATTCCATGATCGGTCTTGCTATAAATGTGGATCGTCAGATCATTTTATCAGAGAGTGTCCGAAGTTAGCTGAGCAGAATGCAGTTCGAAACACTACACCGAGCAACGTGCCAATGCGAGGTAGACCACCCAGACATTCAGGCAATGTAGGTGGTAGCCAGAAAGGAACGAAGAACACTACAGATCGATCTGAGGCTAGAGCTCCGGCGAGAGCATATGCTGCGCGAGCTAGAGAGGATGCTTCCTCCCCCGACGTCATTACCGGTACTTTCACTCTTTTTGATACTACTGTGATTGCACTAATTGATCCTAGTTCAACTCATTCTTATGTGTGTGAAACTTTAAAATTTGGCAAGACTCTGCTAGTTGAGTCTACCGAGTTTGTAATTCGTGTGTCCAACCCTTTGGGTAGATGTGTGCTTGTTAATAAAGTGTGTAGAGGTTGCCCGTTGATGGTTTGAGATTATTGCTTTCCAGCTGATTTGATGTTGTTGCCCTTCGACGAATTTGATATAATCTTGGGTATGGATTGGTTAACTTCACATGAGGTAGTGGTGGATTGCAAAAGAAAGTTTATTGATTTGAAATGCCGAAACGGTGAGACAATCAGAATAAAATCCTGTGATGTAAATGGGTTACCTACAGTAATATCTTCAATGGTAGCCCAAAAGTATGTGAGAAAAGGGTGCGAGGCCTATTTGGCTTATGTACTGGATAATAAAATGTCCGAGAAACTAATGAAATCGGTACCAGTTGTATGTGAATACACCGATGTGTTTCCTGAAGAGTTACCGGGCTTACCCCAGTACGAGAGATTGAGTTCGGCATTGAATTAGTGTCGGATGCGACCCCAATTTCGATAGCTCCGTACCGAATGGCGCCTACTGAATTAAAAGAATTGAAAGCGCAGTTGCAAGAATTGACAGATAGGGGCTTCCCACGACCGAGTTTCTCTCCTTGGGGTGCACCGGTTTTACTTGTGAAAAAGAATGATAGGACTATGAGAATGTGTATCGATTACCGGCAACTAAACAAGGTGACTATAAAGAATAAGTACCCGTTACCTCGGATTGACGATTTATTTGATCAGTTGAAGGGGGCTTCGGTGTTTTCGAAGATAGATTTGAGATCGGGCTATTATCAGTTGCGAGTTAGAGATTCAGATGTGCCAAAGACTTCATTCCGAACGAGGTACGGACATTATGAGTTTTTAGTTATGCCATTTGGACTCACTAATGCACCTGCTGTTTTTATGGATCTAAGAACTGAGTCTTCCGACAGTTTTTAGATCGGTTTGTAGTAGTGTTTATTGATGATATATTGATCTACTCCAAAAATGAAGCAGAACACGTTGAGCATTTGAGAGTAGTACTACAAACCTTGAGAGATCAACGGTTATATGCAAAGTTCAGTAAGTGTGAGTTCTGGATGAACGAAGTCAGCTTCTTGGGTCATGTGGTTTCGGCATCAGGTATTCGCATGGATCCAAACAAAATAGCAGCCATACTTGATTGGAAACCACCTAAGAATGTTTCTGAGATTCGAAGTTTTATAGGCCTCGCGGGATATTATAGACGATTTGTAAAAGGTTTTTCCGTAATAGCTACACCCTTGACGAGACTACTACAGAAAGATGTCAAATTTGAGTGATCAGAAAAGTGTCAGAAAAGTTTCGAGCAGTTGAAAGCCCTTTTAACCGAGGCTCCAGTGTTAACTCAGCCTGAATCGGGTAAAGAATTTACTATTTTTAGTGATGCTTCCTTGAATGGGTTGGGTTGTGTCTTGATGCAAGAAGGCAAGGTGATAGCCTACGCTTCGAGACAACTGAAGCCGCATGAGAAAAATTATCCAACTCACGATCTGGAGTTAGCAGCCATTGTGTTCGCCTTAAAAATTTGGCGTCACTACTTATTTGGCGAAAAATGTCATATTTATTCAGATCACAAAAGTTTGAAGTATTTGATGTCTCAGAAAGACTTAAACTTGAGACAACGTAGATGGTTAGAATTGCTGAAAGACTATGAATTAGTGATTGACTACCATCCGGGAAAAGCTAATGTTGTTGCGGATGCGTTAAGTCGAAAGTCATTATTTACTCTTCGTGCATTGAATGCACGGGTGACTATGTCTGATGATGGTTCGATCTTAGCAGAGTTACAAGCGAGACCGATGTTCATTCAGCAGATTTGTGATGTACAGAAAGTCGACAAAAAGTTGATTGATATTCGGAGTCAGTGTGGAAGTGGTACAGAATCAGATTTTCAGATTGATGCAAATGATTGTTTGAATTATAAAGGCCGATTGTGTGTTCCGAAGAACTCAGAATTGATACAGATGATCCTGTGCGAGGCCCATAGTGGTCGACTATCGATACACCCGGGTAGCACAAAAATGTATAACGATTTGAAGCAGTTTTATTGGTGGTCTGGCATGAAACGGGACATATCTGAGTTTGTTTCCAAGTGCTTAATCTGTCAACAAGTGAAAGCCGAGCATCAGGTACCGTCCGGATTACTTCAACCAATCATGATACCCGGATGGAAATGGGATAGAATCATAATGGATTTTGTATCGGGTCTTCCTATGACACCGAGTAAGAAAGATGCTGTGTGGGTTATCGTTGATAGACTGACTAAATCAGCCCATTTTGTACCGGTACGCACTGACTATTCACTTGATAAGCTTGCCGAACTATATGTGTCACAGATTGTGAGGTTGCACGGCGTACCGAGTTCCATTGTTTCAGATAGGGACCTGTAACATCCCGAAATTGGGCCTAGGAGAATTGAGCCCAATGGGCCTTAGGCGTAGTAGCGTTTAAATTTTTGGAGAACAAGAGATTGGCTTAAATGATAGTTAGACCCATTGGATAAGTGATTTTGGAAGGTTAGAGGGCTTCTATGAAGTCCCGGGATCAAATATTGCCTTTGGGGAAATTTTGGTTTTAGGTGAAAAAAACCCTGGAAGTTGGCAGATAGGCCTTAAGAATAAAATATGGAGAAAATAACACAAAAGGAGTGTGTGGTGTAGTGGCAAAGTGACGCCACTTAGGGGACAAGGGGGGTGACGCCACAAGGGAAGGAAGGAGGTCCAAGGTTCAAGTTTTGGCTTTTGCATTTTGGTTTCTTTTTGCTTGGACCTTAGAATTTGGCCCATAGTTTATATTTAGTTGCACATGGTTTAAGACACAAGAGGAGCTTGTGGCCAAGTGGTTAGCAGGGTGGATTATGTTGCAAGGGAGCCTAGGGTCGAATCTCATGACAAGCAAGGGAGTATTTATTTTGCGGATTGGACGGCAAGAGTTTTAGTTGAATTTAAACTCTACTGAGGAAGGGATCCCACATCGGAAAGACACAAAGAATGAAGGTGAAGAGCTAGCTATATAAGGAGCATCCTAGGAGGAGAGTAAACACATCTTGGAGGGCGTTTGGGCACAAGAGTGGTCGGAGCGCGGATTAGCCCCGGAGTCCTATCAGGTGTGTAACTCTCTCTACTCTAGTTGTAGAGCGGCAAAATGCCGAAATGCCGGTTACACGGCATTAGTAGCCACACGAGCGTGCGAGCGCATGTGTGGGGCTTCGACGCAATAGTTGAGGCCATCAGTAGTATTCTCGTGGGTTGGGGCTGTTTGGGCCTCGATGGGCCGAAGTGGGCCCAATGGGCCCGTGGGCCCATATGAGTAAATTGCATGATTGGTTAGTATATGTTGAACTAGACTAGGTGGAAGTTATATACGTGGCTAGATTTGTGCTAGGTGGGCCACACGAGCATGTGGGCCCGGATGGGCCGAAATCGGGTCTTAGGCCCAATCGTCCGGTACGACCGGAAATGGTAGCTGAGTCGCTAGTGGCGACATTAGGCCTTCAGAAAGGCCATTGCAGGTGTGAATTTGCGAAAATACCCTTAGTAGGTAAAATTACGATTATACCCTTAGAGGTTGATTAGCATGATTATGTTGTTTAGTTTTGGCCGATTGTAGGGGAAGGCTTGATCTCGCATATCTCGGGTTGTGGCTAGTGCTCGAAAAGTGTTAAGGAAGGGGGATCTAGTGCGTTAGATCTTGATCTACGGGATTTGATAGTCGCATTAGTAACCAGGTGTGTAAACTAACACACTTCTTGCTTTGTATATGTTTGATAAACTGATTGATTGGTAAAATCGAAACAGTATGGTTGTGTGATATGATACCCTATGGGGTATGTGCACGGATTCAGGTAAGTCCGTTTCATTATGAGTACTGTTATTGATACATGATGTCATGATTTATGATGTATGTGCTATGAGATGCAACGTTAAACATGTTTGCATGATTTGAATACTATACATGAGTTGGTATGATGATGGGTGATATGAGAGGAGGGGGCAGTGATATTTTGTGCTGACGAGCACCAGTGTTTTGGTAACACAACTTTGTGACTTTGGGTCACCAGAGGTTTGGCACCTCATTGCGACTCGTCCCTGTGGTTTGACACCACCGTGGGTTGGCCCCACTTGAGATATGGGATTGTCTGCTAGTGATTTGGTATCACACGATGGGTTGGCCCCATCAATTGATTTGTGACTTCGGTCACCAGTGTTTTGGTAACACAACTTTGTGTCTTTGGGACACCAGTGGTTTGGCACCACAATGACGGATATTGTGTCTTTGGGACACCAGTGTTTTGGTAACACATTGTGACTATATGTCACCAGTGGTTTGGCACCACCAGTGGTTTGGTACCACACGGGGTAGAAAAGGTGTACGGATGGTTAGGATTGGGTGCATATTGATTGGATGCATGATGAGCATGATTATGTTTGTATATGATATTTTGCTAATCCGGGAAAAAGGGTTGCACACTGAGTCTTGGTGACTCACCTTTTTCCTTTAACCATTTCAGGTATTGCATAAAGCTGGACCGGGATCGGAGAGGACAAGGTGGCCCATGCCGAAGATGATGATTTAATATTTTATGCTTGGTTTTGATATAAGTACCTTATTTGAATTATTGGGTTGTAATAAAGGCCATTTTATTATTTTGGTATTACTTTAACCATGGTTTGTTTAAATTGGATTTCTATGTGAAAATGGTTTTAATTTCAGTACCCTACTTATAAAAGCATGTTTAATAAAGTATTTTCGGACAATTTATAACTTCTAAGGTTTTTCATATATCTATAAATGAACATGGTTTTCAAAATTGAATTCTTTCATGCTTTATGCTAAGTTAACGAAGTTTTTCAACCGTCTTTCCTCAATAACATAACCAGATTCGGTCGTAGCTAATGGGCCGGGTTTGGGGATGTTACAGGACCCGAGGTTTACATCACGGTTTTGGAAGAAATTGCAAGATGCTCTAGGTACTAAACTTCATTTTAGTACAGCCTTCCATCCACAAACAGACGGTCAGTCTGAGCGAACTATTTTGATACTTGAGGACATGCTGAGGTGTTGTGTTCTCGAGTTTGAAGGTACGTGGGAACGATACCTACCGTTGGTCGAATTTGCTTATAATAATAGCTTCCAATCTAGTATAAAAATGGCGCCTTACGAAGCCTTTTATGGGCGAAAATGTCGCACACCGTTGTACTGGACTGAGCTCAGTGAAAATAAGATACACGGGGTTGATTGGATTAAAGAAACAGAACAGAAGGTGGTTCTTATCAGAAATAATTTGAAGACTGCTTCAGATCGTCAGAAGTCTTATGCCGATTTGAAATTAAGGACATTGAATTTCAGATCGGAGATTGGGTGTTCTTAAAAGTTTCCCCGTGGAAGAAAATACTCCGATTTGGTCGGAAAGGCAAGTTGAGTCCGAGATTCATCGGGCCGTATGAAATCATCGAACGCATTGGGCCTGTTGCTTATAGATTGAAATTGCCCTCTGATTTAGAAAAGATACACAATGTATTTCACGTTTCGATGCTTCGCAAATACAGATCGGATCCGTCACATGTGATCACACCGTCAGAGATTGAAATTCGATCCGATTTAACATATGATGAAGAACCGATCCGTACCTTAGCTCGGGAAATGAAAGAATTGAGAAATAAGAGGATTCCATTAGTGAAAGTATTATGGAATCGTCACGGAGTTGAAGAGGCTACGTGGGAGCCTGAGGAGTCAATGAGGCAACAATATCCGGACTTATTTAACGGTAAGATTTTCGGGGACGAAAATCCTTAAGGGGGGAGAGTTGTAACAGACCAATTTTGACCCTAATCGGAACGGTGGTTTCGGGACCACGAATCCGAGCCTGATAAATATTTTAATATTCTATTTTGTGTTTATTATATGTGATTCAGTGAGTGTGAAAGTTTCGTATAAAAATTTAATCGTTTAAGTGCTCAATTTGATAAAAAGGATTTAATCGAGAAAACGCGAAAGTTTCATGCTAAAGTGAAAGGTACTAATTTGAGTGTGGCTTTTTAAGTGGGTGTACCAAAAGGGCAATTAGCCCATTAACCTTATGAAGGGACGGCAATGGGCCTTTATAAGTCCAAATTATATGTTAATTTAGTCTAGTATATAGTTATATTAATGTGTTAAAATAATGTTAATAATATATATGTTTGTTTTAACATAAAATAAAAAGGTTAAGTGGGAAGAAAGAGAACTTCACCTTGTTCTTCTTCCTTGGCCGAATATAGGAGCTAGAAACTCCATTTTTAGAGCTTGAATTTCGGCACTTTGGGGCTCAATTAAAGGTATGTGTTTTGCTTAGTTTTTGAAAATTTTTGCATTTTTGGAATGTTTGCTTTAAGTCCTATACAACCCATGTTTAAATTTTTGAAAATACCATGTATATAAGATTCGGCCATTGACATGCTTGGGTAGTTTTGATGTTTGATGGTTTAAAATTGAATGTATGTTAAGGATTTACAAGTTTTGTATTGGAGTTTTTGGTGATTTTGAGTTTATAGGGCTAAATTGAAAAGAATAAAATTGTGAAGGGTTAAAATGTCAAATAGATGAAATGCATGGACACCCATGGCTATGGGGAAGGTTCGGCCTAGCCATAGTGTTAGGAAATTTTGCATAATTTGAGTTTTGTGTAAAATTGGACCAAATTGTAAAAATGGAAAACATTAGGGGCAAAATTGTAAATTGCCCATTTGTGTGTCTTGGGACTAAATTGAGATGAAAAGCAATTAAATGAGCTAAATTTTAATGTGTTTTAGATCAAGAGCAAAGAAAAACGGAATTAGACCGGGGAAAGACGAAGGTTCTCGAATAGCCGATTCGCACGGACTATCGACAACCGAGGTAAGTCCTTTAGTTAAATCATGTCAAAGAATTAATTACGGTTATCTTGAATATTAAAAATTGAGGAATTTTAGTATTCTTTTTCACCATGGCCGAATGTATATTGGTATGTTAGGTTGGTGATTTGTTGAGTATGTGATGGGGAATTGTTAGATTGTATAGTGATAAAATGGTTTTGATGGTTCAATGTAAGTATACCCGATTGAATTAGACGAATATATAATAGTTATGAAGTGTGTTGGGAATGTTTAACTGTATTGACATGACTCGGGCTTTCATGCCTAGCAGGCCTTGTGCCGGTGATTCTATTCGGGCTTTCATGCCTAGCAGGCTTTGTGCCGGTGATTCTATTCGGGCTTTCATGCCTAGCAGGCTTTGTGCCGGTGATTCTATTCGGGCTTTCATGCCTAGCAGGCTTTGTGCCGGTGATTCTATTCGGGCTTTCATGCCTAGCAGGCCTTGTGCCGGTGATTCTTATCGGGCTTTTATGCCTAGCAGGCTTAATGCCGGTGATGTATTTTATGAAATAGAAATTGAAATTTGTGTTCAAGGCGAATTAAAGCAAACTTATCAAGTTAACTGCTCAGGTGTGTATGTAAAGTAGGAATGAATTTCTTACGTATGTAAGACAAGGTAAATCAGTGATTTATTACAACTGGCATGTGTTACGAGTGTGGAATATATATATATATATATATATATATATATATATATAAAAATATGGTTCTAATATATGTGTTCTCGGCTTTACTAATGATTACATGATGATATTTTGGGTTTCGAAAGATTTGAATATAAATAAGTAATTCGATTATGAACATGTGGGTAAAGAGATATTTTTCTTACAAATTCATACTTGCTTATATGGGTATGAAATCAAAGTTTGAAAATAAATACGAGTATAAGCCTATAAGTTGAATTGTAGTAATTAAATCGTTGATTTTTAAACGTTATGTTTTTTTTTATGAAATTAGGACTTACTAAGCTAGTAAGCTTATCGCGTGAAGTTTTTCTCTGTTTTTTTTTTTAGATTAGGTGCAAGCTACAAGCTCGTCGGGATCGTTCGGAAAGTCGTTCACACTATCAATCTACATTTTGGGTACTCTTTTATTTTAGTTTTAAATGAAGGCATGTATAGGAAGGACTTGGTCTTTGTCTTGATGAAATTTTAAGGTTCTTGTATATAATAGCCATGCGAATATGGCTAAATTTTTGGTTAAATATGCTGTTGTGTTTTTGATATGTATGTTGGTTTTTGTTGGCAATGTTGATGCATTTTTAGTTGAAGTTTAATCGTTTTTGATAAGAAATTGTATGTATACGAAATGTATCCTTGAATTAGGTATAGGGACATGTTCGGTTAGAAGTTAGTTTTTCATAATTTGTAACGAAACAGCTTGTAGTAACAGAAATGGTGTGAATTTGAAAAATCACCAAAAATAGAATACCTTGAATTAGAAGGTGAATGAAATATGAAATTAAACCTTATTGTGTCTAGTTTTACATGAAAGAAACAGAGTAGGCAAAAGATTTATATATTATGAGATAATTAAGTTTTAGTGAGACCTGCTCTGAATGAATTCGTGAGTCACTGTTCTGTTTTGGAAAAATTGTTAAAAATTGTACAAAAATCATTAAGAAGCATGGTTTATGTGTGTAGAACCCTTAATGAGTCTATTTTTCATTGGTATCAACAAGAACATTATAGTAAATTTGTTCAACGAGATAATTGTATTTTTGTAGAGACAGGTCAGAATTTCAAGCAGTGTAATAAGGCTAACTTTAATGAATAAACTGTACTAATTGGCCACAAGAAAAATTCTGGAAAAATTATTGTGAAAAGTTATATGAGTCTAGTTTCAAGGAAAATTTACGGATCTAAATTTCAAGTTTTGTAACTCGAGTTATGATCGATTTAGTCAGTGTGACGCAGTGAGACAGCTTTAAAATTTTTATGTCCTGAACTTGTAGTCAAGTCTAGTAACGCCTCTTGCTCAACTCCGGCGACGGTCTCGGGTACGGGGTGTTACATTTGATTTGGTATCAGAGCTTACGGTTTAGTTGATTCTAGGACTACCGTGGCGCGTGTGAGTCTAGCTATACATGCCTGTGGTTATATGTTGATAGTGTGGTGACTTCTGACAGCCTGAACTTTGTTTTATATAGTAAATGGACTCTGATCCTGAAAGAGCTGTAGCTGATGATGTGGAGAGCGTGGCGCCTGACCGTACCCACGGATCAGTGCCGATAGACTCTCGACCTGTTTCGGGTAGCCACGAAGGAGAAACTAAACAAGCCTTTTATCGGATGATGAATGAGTGGTTTGCCCAATTTATTCAAAATAACCCGGCAGTACCCCAACCTCCTCCCCCGAATAATCCAACTCCGGATCCTTTAGCTCCCCCAATGATAGATCCAATGAGGTCTAGTAGGCCCCCAGTTGATAAAATTCGAAAATATGGGGCCGAAGAATTTAAAGCCAATGACGATGATGACGCTGAAAGAGCAGAAATGTGGCTTAATAACACTATTCGGGTACTTGATGAGTTGTCTTGTACTCCGGATGAATGCTTGAAGTGTACTATATCCTTACTACGGGACACTGCATATCACTGGTGGAATACACTAGTGTCAGTGGTTCTGAAAGAAAAAGTGACATGGGATTTCTTCCAAACTGAATTTCGCAAGAAGTATATTAGCCAAAGATTTATTGATCAAAAACGAAAAGAGTTCCTTGAGCTGAAACAAGGACGAATGACCGTGACGGAGTATGAAAGAAAATTTGTCAGGCTCAACCGTTATGCTAGAGAGTGTGTCTCTACTGAAGCTATTATGTGTAAAAGATTCGAAGACGGCCTAAATGAAGAGATAAAGATGTTTGTTGGCATTCTTGAAATCCAAGAGTTTGTAACTTTAGTTGAGAGAGCTTGCAAAGCTGAAGAGCTCGGGAACGAGAAAAGAAAGGCTGATACAGAAGCCAGAGACATCCGAAAAAGGTCTTCGGGAAAAGTCTTTCATTCCACGATCAAGAAGCCCAGAGATGACTACAGCCGACAGAAAGCTACTACAGATCCGCCTAGACGGGATCGACCTCCTATGAGCTCCCGAGCTACCTCGATAGCCAGTGTTGGTAACATTTCACAAAATAGAGCTGAATGCAAGCACTGTGGGAAATGGCACTCAGGAAGTTGTAGATTCCATGATCGGTCTTGCTATAAATGTGGATCGTCAGATCATTTTATCAGAGAGTGTCCGAAGTTAGCTGAGCAGAATGCAGTTCGGAACACTACACCGAGCAACGTGCCAATACGAGGTAGACCACCCAGACATTCAGGCAATGTAGGTGGTAGCCAGAAAGGAACGAAGAACACTACAGATCGATCTGAGGCTAGAGCTCCGGCGAGAGCATATGCTGCGCGAGCTAGAGAGGATGCTTCCTCCCCCGACGTCATTACCGGTACTTTCACTCTTTTTGATACTACTTTCACTCATTCTTATGTGTGTGAAACTTTAAAATTTGGTAAGACTCTGCTAGTTGAGTATACCGAGTTTGTAATTCGTGTGTCCAACCCTTTGGGTAGATGTGTGCTTGTTAATAAAGTGTGTAGAGGTTGCCCGTTGATGGTTCGAGATTATTGCTTTCCAGCTGATTTGATGTTGTTGCCCTTCGACGAATTTGATATAATCTTGGGTATGGATTGGTTAACTTCACATGAGGTAGTGATGGATTGCAAAAGAAAGTTTATTGATTTGAAATGCCGAAACGGTGAGACAATCAGAATAAAATCCTGTGATGTAAATGGGTTACCTACAGTAATATCTTTAATGGTAGCCCAAAAGTATGTGAGAAAAGGGTGCGAGGCCTATTTGGCTTATGTACTGGATAATAAAATGTCCGAGAAACTAATGAAATCGGTACCAGTTGTATGTGAATACACCGATGTGTTTCCTGAAGAGTTACCGGGCTTACCCCAGTACGAGAGATTGAGTTCGGCATTGAATTAGTGCCGGATGCGACCCCAATTTCGATAGCTCCGTACCGAATGACGCCTACTGAATTAAAAGAATTGAAAGCGCAGTTGCAAGAATTGACAGATAGGGGCTTCGCACGACCGAGTTTCTCTCCTTGGGGTGCACCGGTTTTACTTGTGAAAAAGAAGGATGGGACTATGAGAATGTGTATCGATTACCGGCAACTAAACAAGGTGACTATAAAGAATAAGTACCCGTTACCTCGGATTGACGATTTATTTGATCAGTTGAAGGGGGCTTCGGTGTTTTCGAAGATAGATTTGAGATCGGGCTATTATCAGTTGCGAGTCAGAGATTCAGATGTGCCAAAGACTGCATTCCGAACGAGGTACGGACATTATGAGTTTTTAGTTATGCCATTTGGACTCACTAATGCACCTGCTGTTTTTATGGATCTAATGAACCGAGTCTTCCGACAGTTTTTATATCGGTTTGTAGTAGTGTTTATTGATGATATATTGATCTACTCCAAAAATGAAGCAGAACACGTTGAGCATTTGAGAGTAGTACTACAAATCTTGAGAGATCAACGGTTATATGCAAAGTTCAGTAAGTGTGAGTTCTGGATGAACGAAGTCAGCTTCTTGGGTCATGTGGTTTCGGCATCAGGTATTCGCATGGATCCAAACAAAATAGCAGCCATACTTGATTGGAAACCACCTAAGAATGTTTCCGAGATTCGAAGTTTTCTAGGCCTCGCGGGATATTATAGACGATTTGTAAAAGGTTTTTCCATAATAGCTACACCCTTGACGAGACTACTACAGAAAGATGTCAAATTTGAGTGATCAGAAAAGTGTCAAAAAAGTTTCGAGCAGTTGAAAGCCCTTTTAACCGAGGCTCCAGTGTTAACTCAGCCTGAATCGGGTAAAGAATTTACTATTTTTAGTGATGCTTCCTTGAATGGGTTGGGTTGTGTCTTGATGCAAGAAGGCAAGGTGATAGCCTACGCTTCGAGACAACTGAAGCCGCATGAGAAAAATTATCCAACTCACGATCTGGAGTTAGCAGCCATTGTGTTCGCCTTAAAAATTTGGCGTCACTACTTATTTGGCGAAAAATGTCATATTTATTCAGATCACAAAAGTTTGAAGTATTTGATGACTCAGAAAGACTTAAACTTGAGACAACGTAGATGGTTAGAATTACTGAAAGACTATGAATTAGTGATTGACTACCATCCGGGAAAAGCTAATGTTGTTGCGGATGCGTTAAGTCGAAAGTCATTATTTACTCTTCGTGCATTGAATGCACGGGTGACTATGTCTGATGATGGTTCGATCTTAGCAGAGTTACAAGCGAGACCGATGTTCATTCAGCAGATTTGTGATGTACAGAAAGTCGACAAAAAGTTGATTGATATTCGGAGTTAGTGTGGAAGTGGTACAGAATCAGATTTTCAGATTGAATCAAATGATTGTTTGAATTATAAAGGCCGATTGTGTGTTCCGAAGAACTCAGAATTGATACAGATGATCCTGTGCGAGGCCCATAGTGGTCGACTATCGATACACCCGGGTAGCACAAAAATGTATAACGATTTGAAGCAGTTTTATTGGTGGCCTGGCATGAAACGGGACATATCTGAGTTTGTTTCCAAGTGCTTAATCTGTCAACAAGTGAAAGCCGAGCATCAGGTACCGTCCTGATTACTTCAACCAATCATGATACCCGAATGGAAATGGGATAGAATCACAATGGATTTTGTATCGAGTCTTCCTATGACACCGAGTAAGAAAGATGCTGTGTGGGTTATCGTTGATAGACTGACTAAATTAGCCCATTTTGTACCGGTACGCACCGACTATTCACTTGATAAGCTTGCCGAACTATATGTGTCACAGATTGTGAGGTTGCACGGCGTACCGAGTTCCATTGTTTCAGATAGGGACCCGAGGTTTACATCACGGTTTTGGAAGAAATTTCAAGATGCTCTAGGTACTAAACTTCATTTTAGTACAGCCTTCCATCCACAAACAGACAGTCAGTCTGAGCGAACTATTTTGATACTTGAGGACATGCTGAGGTGTTGTGTTCTCGAGTTTGAAGGTACGTGGGAACGATACCTACCGTTGGTCGAATTTGCTTATAATAATAGCTTCCAATCTAGTATAAAAATGGCGCCTTACGAAGCCTTATATGGGCGAAAATGTCGCACACCGTTGTACTGGACTGAGCTCAGTGAAAATAAGATACACGGGGTTGATTGGATTAAAGAAACAGAACAGAAGGTGGTTCTTATCAGAAATAATTTGAAGACTGCTTCAGATCGTCAGAAGTCTTATGCCGATTTGAAACGTAAGGACATTGAATTTCAGATCGGAGATTGGGTTCTTAAAAGTTTCCCCGTGGAAGAAAATACTCCGATTTGGTCGGAAAGGCAAGTTGAGTCCGAGATTCATCGGGCCGTATGAAATCATCGAACGTATTGGGCCTGTTGCTTATAGATTGAAATTGCCCTCTGATTTAGAAAAGATACACAATGTATTTCACGTTTCGATGCTTCGCAAATACAGATCGGATCCGTCACATGTGATCACACCGTCAGAGATTGAAATTCGATCCGATTTAACATATGATGAAGAACCGATCTGTACCTTAGCTCGGGAAATGAAAGAATTGAGAAATAAGAGGATTCCATTAGTGAAAGTATTATGGAATCGTCACGGAGTTGAAGAGGCTACGTGGGAGCCTGAGGAGTCAATGAGGCAACAATATCCGGACTTATTTAACGGTAAGATTTTCGGGGACGAAAATCCTTAAGGGGGGAGAGTTGTAACAGACCAATTTTGACCCTAATCGGAACGGTGGTTTCGGGACCACGAATCCGAGCCTGATAAATATTTTAATATTCTATTTTGTGTTTATTATATGTGATTCAGTGAGTGTGAAAGTTTCGTATAAAAATTTAATCGTTTAAGTGCTCAATTTGATAAAAAGGATTTAATTGAGAAAACGCGAAAGTTTCATGCTAAAGTGAAAGGTACTAATTTGAGTGTGGCTTTTTAAGTGGGTGTACCAAAAGGGCAATTAGCCCATTAACCTTATGAAGGGACGGCAATGGGCCTTTATAAGTCCAAATTATATGTTAATTTAGTCTAGTATATAGTTATATTAATGTGTTAAAATAATGTTAATAATATATATGTTTGTTTTAACATAAAATAAAAAGGTTAAGTGGGAAGAAAGAGAACTTCACCTTGTTCTTCTTCCTTGGCCGAATATAGGAGCTAGAAACTCCATTTTTAGAGCTTGAATTTCGGCACTTTGGGGCTCAATTAAAGGTATGTGTTTTGCTTAGTTTTTGAAAATTTTTGCATTTTTGGAATGTTTGCTTTAAGTCCTATACAACCCATGTTTAAATTTTTGAAAATACCATGTATATAAGACTCGGCCATTGACATGCTTGGGTTGTTTTGATGTTTGATGGTTTAAAATTGAATGTATGTTAAGGATTTACAAGTTTTGTATTGGAGTTTTTGGTGATTTTGAGTTTATAGGGCTAAATTGAAAAGAATAAAATTGTGAAGGGTTAAAATGTCAAATAGATGAAATGCATGGACACCCATGGCTATGGGGAAGGTTCGGCCTAGCCATAGTGTTAGGAAATTTTGCATAATTTGAGTTTTGTGTAAAATTGGACCAAATTGTAAAAATGGAAAACATTAGGGGCAAAATTGTAAATTGCCCATTTGTGTGTCTTGGGACTAAATTGAGATGAAAAGCAATTAAATGAGCTAAATTTTAATGTGTTTTAGATCAAGAGCAAAGAAAAACGGAATTAGACCGGGGAAAGACGAAGGTTCTCGAATAGCCGATTCGCACGGACTATCGACAACCGAGGTAAGTCCTTTAGTTAAATCATGTCAAAGAATTAATTACGGTTATCTTGAATATTAAAAATTGAGGAATTTTAGTATTCTTTTTCACCATGGCCGAATGTATATTGGTATGTTAGGTTGGTGATTTTGTTGAGTATGTGATGGGGAATTGTTAGATTGTATAGTGATAAAATGGTTTTGATGGTTCAATGTAAGTATACCCGATTGAATTAGACGAATATTTAATAGTTATGAAGTGTGTTGGGAATGTTTAACTGTATTGACATGACTCGGGCTTTCATGCCTAGCAGGCCTTGTGCCGGTGATTCTATTCGGGCTTTCATGCCTAGCAGGCTTTGTGCCGGTGATTCTATTCGGGCTTTCATGCCTAGCAGGCTTTGTGCCGGTGATTCTATTCGGGCTTTCATGCCTAGCAGGCTTTGTGCCGGTGATTCTATTCGGGCTTTCATGCCTAGCAGGCCTTGTGCCGGTGATTCTTATCGGGCTTTTATGCCTAGCAGGCTTAATGCCGGTGATGTATTTTATGAAATAGAAATTGAAATTTGTGTTCAAGGCAAATTAAAGCAAACTTATCAAGTTAACTGCTCAGGTGAGTATGTAAAGTAGGAATGAATTTCTTACTTATGTAAGAAAAGGTAAATCAGTGATTTATTACAACTGGCATGTGTTACGAGTGTGGAATATATATATATATGGTTCTAATATATGTGTTCTCGGCTTTACTAATGATTACATGATGATATTTTGGGTTTCGAAAGATTTGAATATAAATAAGTAATTCGATTATGAACATGTGGGTAAAGAGATATTTTTCTTACAAATTCATACTTGCTTATATGGGTATGAAATCAAAGTTTGAAAATAAATACGAGTATAAGCCTATAAGTTGAATTGTAGTAATTAAATCGTTGATTTTTAAACGTTATGTTTTTTTTTTATGAAATTAGGACTTACTAAGCTAGTAAGATTATCGCGTGAAGTGTTTCTCTGTTTTTTTTTTAGATTAGGTGCAAGCTACAAGCTCTTCGGGATCGTTCGGAAAGTCGTTCACACTATCAATCTACATTTTGGGTACTCTTTTATTTTAGTTTTAAATGAAGGCATGTATAGGAAGGACTTGGTCTTTGTCTTGATGAAATTTTAAGGTTCTTGTATATAATAGCCATGCGAATATGGCTAAATTTTTGGTTAAATATGCTGTTGTGTTTTTGATATGTATGTTGGTTTATGTTGGCAATGTTGATGCATTTTTAGTTGAATTTTAATCGTTTTTGATAAGAAATTGTATGTATACGAAATGTATCCTTGAATTAGGTATAGGGACATGTTCGGTTAGAAGTTAGTTTTTCATAATTTGTAACGAAACAGCTTGTAGTAACAGAAATGGTGTGACTTTGAAAAATCACCAAAAATAGAATACCTTGAATTAGAAGGTGAATGAAATATGAAATTAAACCTTATTGTGTCTACTTTTACATGAAAGAAACAGAGTAGGCAAAAGATTTATATATTATGAGATAATTAAGTTTTAGTGAGACCTGCTCTGAATGAATTCGTGAGTCACTGTTCTGTTTTGAAAAAATTGTCAAAAATTGTACAAAAATCATTAAGAAGCATGGTTTATATGTGTAGAACCCTTAATGAGTCTATTTTTCATTGGTATCAATAAGAACATTATAGGAAATATTTGGAACGAGATAATTGTATATTTGTAGAGACAGGTCAGAATTGTCAAGCAGTTTAATAAGGCTAACTTTAATGAATAAAATGTACTAATTTGCCACAAGAAAAATTCTGGAAAAATTATTGTGAAAATTTATATGAGTATAGTTTCAAGGAAAATTTACGGATCTAAATTTCGAGTTTTGTAACTCGAGTTATGATCGATTTAGTCAGCGTGACGCAGTGAGACAGCTTTAAAATTTTTATGTCCTGAACTTGTAGTCAAGTCTAGTAACGCCTCTTGCTCAACTCCGGCGACGGTCTCGGGTACGGGGTGTTGCAATAGGTACTTGCCAAGGATACGAGCAGTCGATTCCAAACCGAAATGGCAAAAGGGCAATCTCGGAGCACATGAATAGGCACCTCATGTATATTTAGGCATCTAGGGAAAAATTGTCGATTGTAAATAGTCCTTTTTAACCCTAAATAGCCTTGGGCAATAGAAGAGAAAGGAGAAAAAGAAGAATAAGAGAAGAAACGAAGAAGAAGAAAAAGAAGAAGAAGAAGAAGAAGAAGAAGAGGAGAAGAAGAAGAAGAATAAGAGAAAATGGAAGGAGCTTTGTATCAGCGATTTCTAATGGTCAAAATCTAGGAACTCAAAGACGACTACGCTTCCACGGCTCTGACACCTCTATGGCCAATGCCCTCCACCGCATCAAGGACATCTTCAGGTGGTCGTTCCATTGAGATCTCCTCAAGCTTGATTTTTTCTTCATTTTCTACAGTTTGGAGAACGGATTTAGTTGCTGCAACGTCTTCAACTGAAGGCCTTGGTGGAAGTGATCTGTAAAGTCTCATGATTTCTTGCACCATTTCTACAAAATCTGGTGATGGATCTTGCTTTGACATCACCGCCATGACTATGGTGGTTTTTGGTTTTAGATGAGGAAAAGAGATTGTTTTAGAAAATTTATCTTGAGTGTTGGCGAAGGGTCTTTTTATTTTATATTCATTGATCCTGGACGGAGTTAAATCTTCGAACTACAAATGACTTGATCCCGTAAAGTACGTAAGCAGGCTCGAAATGAGCTCCAGTCAGCCGCTACGCACCTTTACGCTTCCTTCTCTTCTCTATGTGGATTCTTAAACTGAAACCTTCAAACCTGCCTTTCCCTCTTAAATGGGCGAATCAAGTTCAGTGTTAATCTCTTAATACTAATATGTTCACTGATTACCAGTGTCATCACCTTCCATAGTGCTTGAGTGCTTAGTTTTTCAGGGATGTGGGTGCTTGGGGTTGTTCAGCAACTGTTGTTGTGGCTCCTGATTTGTAGTCATTGTTCTGTTGTGGGAGAAAGAAGATGAAGAGAAAGGAGAGAAGAACAAGAAAAAATAAAAGAAGCATAAAGAGAAAGAGGTTGAGGGAGCAGAAGATGAAGAAAAAGATGAGAAGAAAAAGAAGAAAAATCATTCTGACCAATCATCTTTTATTTTCTTATTTGACCCTTTGACTACTCGTCCAACGTGGCAAGTTAATTGGCCACATCAGCTAGTTAACTAGCCACGTCAGCTATCCCGTTAAACCTGTGACGGAAAATGTTAATGAGTGACTGATTTGTCACTTTTCAATAATGTTAGTGACTGTTTTGTTATTTTTTCAGAGTTGAGTGACTAAAATGAAACTTAAGTGACTATTTTGTCAGCTACCTCAAAGTTGAGTGACTGTTGGTGTAATTTACCCTTAATTTTATCAAACTTGAAAAGGGCTTTTGCCTACTTATATATCAAGTAATTGTGGAAGATGTAAGAGGGAAAAAATAAAAGAAGAAATGCTAAAAAGCACAAAAACAACCTATCCTACCAATTGAAAGACAAAACAACACAAAACCGTGGGCAAAGCCTCGGTTTTCCATTTCCTAAGACTAAAAGCAGGCCCCTACCTTCCGTGGGTGGAAAAACACAAGCTTCCTAAAAATAACTTTTGAAAAATAATACAAGAAAACCCTGAAGGCATATCTTTCTCTCCTTCCATATTCTGTTGCTGCGTCGCCGAAATTCTCTTCTACCATGGACCTGATAATCCAAATCATCTGTTTTCGACTTAACTTCGATCCCCTGATCCATCATCTTCTGAGTTCCTTGGAGCTTTGTTAACCCTTCTCCTTCTCCGGACTCAGCCAAAAATCTAACTAAGATTTTGATGGGTTGATTTGCATGTATAAGTTTGGTTCAAGAGTTTACTAATGACTAGTCGTATATGGTTTGCTATATATATTTTACATCCCTTGACCGATTGACGTCTTATTTTAATTTTAAAATATTTTAGTTATTATCTTGGTCACTTTTATCAATTTAATCACTACCTTGTTTTCTCTTAAATAGAAAGATGGCCGGATGCCACCTAATTACTTTTTCCTATGTATTTTCCACATAATTAAAGGGTAATACAAATATACATTCATTAACTAAGTGCTTCAACTTCAAACCCTTCAAAGCTTGTACTTTTTCCCTAGTCTCAGCATCACTTTCTGCTTCTGCCAAGTTGAAGAGATCAATTAACTTGTCCAGTTTGCCATTATTGATGGCTTTTTTCAGTGGCCTTTTTGTTTGTGGGGTTCATTGGACTCTTAATATTGACCGTATTGTGGTGGGAGGAGAAGGAAGGGGGACAGCGTCGTTGTTCATTTCCTTCACGAGCTGATGATGGTGATGTGAACTGGAGCTGCAAAGATTTTTCTTTGGAATGAGGTGCCGAAGAATGCTGAACATAGTCTGAAGTGGTTACCGTTGGTGGTGGGGGAAGGGCGTCTATTGATCTTTAGAAAAGAATTTTTTTTAAAAAAAAAATCAGATTAACAAACGAAATAAAGGAGGAAGGTTTGGTTGGATTTAGGAGAAGTGGAAATAGAAAGAAGGGAGAGCATCTTCGTCTTCTTCAAATTCATGAATATGGTAAGTTGTTAATCTCTAAAAATGACTCACGGCCATGGTGTGGAGTGAAGGAGAAAGATGTATTTTCCTGATAAATTTCCCTAAATTTGTATTTGAACACATTTTTACTGATAATGCATGTCAATAGTAATATTTTCCTTCCACTTAATAACTTCTTGAGCAAACCTAAAAATCTAAAACATATCAACTTTTTCTTTTAAAAAAGGACATTGGTTAATCACTTTAATATTCATAATATGTATTTATTTACACATCTAGTATCTTTAAATGTTCTATATTAACAAGTAGCAACAAACTAAATCAAGCATGATTAGAATTGTGTTAAAAAAGCCCAGATCCTCTGGGGGTCAACGGGATACAATTTATTACAAACATGGAGGGGCTAAATAGAATATAAAACAAACACGGAGGGACTCCAATTCCAAATGGAACCGATTGGATCCTCTCGACATTAATGGTTCATCTACCAACTAAATCCTGACCAAAAATATAATAACATAAATTCTATTTATTGTCTCAACCAATAAATAATAAATTTCATTCCTATCCATTTCTCTTCCCCAAATCAAACCTTAATGACAGATCTTACCTACTCACCTTTTTCAACAATCAATTAAAAATAACTCATTTCATAGCAAGTTGAAAATTTATTTTTGTAACATCCTAGATTAGGGGTTATGCGTTCGTGCATAATTCATGAGTAGTAGGTTTTGGTAGTGTTTGGAAGTGAATTAAGGGTTTTAAAAATCCTAGGATGGAAGAGAAAACTTTGGACAATCATTGGTCTTTAAGTTAAAAAGGGGGAGCTAGGCTAAGGTAGCCTTAAGAAAAGTTTTGGGGAGTTTAGGACACAAGAAGTGACGTGGAAAAGTGGCAAGGGACGCCATCTAAGGTGCAAGGGTTATGGCATCAAGTGAAGTACTTTGAGGGAAAAGGTTCGAATCCTATTGTGTGCATTTTTGCTTAATTTTATGAAATAGCATGTTTACTGTGTTATGAATGTGTTGTGTGCATTTTTAGAATCAAGGAAATGTAAGGAAATGTAAGGAAATGTAAGGAAATATAAGGAAATGTAAGGAAATGTCTTGTCCTGGAAATGTAAGGAAATGTCTTGTCTTGGAAATGTAAAGAAATGTAAGGAAATGAAAGGAAATGCCTTAGAAATGATAAGTTTAAAGGAGGCAAACGAACATTTTTGGAAACTTGGAAATGTAAGGAAATGTCTTAGAAATGTAAGGAAATGCTTAAGAAATGTTAAGTTTAAAGTTTAAGAGAGGGACATGAAGCAAGGTGGTCTTAAGAAAATTAATTGAAGAAATTTGACACAAGAGCGGGCTTGGAAAAGTGGCAAGGAGGCACCACTTAAGGCCCAGGTAAGTGACGCCACAAGCTATGCAAATGGGCCTAGGTTCGAGTCACAAGAGAAGCAAATAAAAGAATTTTATTTCGCTGCAAGGAGCAAGGGAGTTGGACGGCACATGGCTAAATTCTAGGAGCTTTTATTCTTTTATTTTTTTAAGAGATAAAGGGTGGATAAATAAGGGATAAATAATGGATTTATTTTAGATTATTTTCAAGAGATAATTGTTGGATTAAATTCTTTTAATAAAGTGATAATTCAAAGGATAAAGCTATCAAATAGAGGAGTGGTGGCCAAGTAAGGGAGTCTTGGCCTAGTAAATTCGGCTATAAAAGGAAAAGAGAGGCCATTCAGCATTATTTTCTCTTCCTTGATAACCTCTGCCGAATTTTCTCTGCAACCTCTATTCTTTTCTTCTTCATTCTTCTCCTCTAAATATTCCAAAAGCCGAAACTTGTGTGACTATTCTCTAGGCCTTAAGCCGAATCTTTGAGGACTCAAGAAAAGGGGGCTGTCGATTACAAAGATTAAGGGTAAGGTCAATAGTTATCGATTTCCATTCTTTTTCTTCTAAGATTAAAGCCGAAACTAGGAAATCTAACCCCATTATTGTGTTAGTCGAAACTTGGAAAGAAGGCTCTTCGGGATTTCTGCCATTGTCGACAACTTTATAAGACAAGTCAACTATTTCGGGATTTAAGAATCTAAGGTAAGTCATATTTAACATTCGGCTAAGGGTTATTTGTTGTGAATAAATGTTAGAAATTGATCTAACATGAAGTTATAGGGATTTCGACAGACATCTAAGGCAAGGAATACTTTCGGGATTTACTAAGTGTCGATTATAAGGAAGGAGAAGTTCTTTTCCCGAAGGTACACCATAAGCTGCGTGTTCCCTAGTTATTCGGTGAGTTTCGGGATTTAAAATCCACAAGGTAAGTGTCTATAGCATTCGGCCAAGGCCATGTTTGGTAAATAGATGTGTTTCATTAATTATTCAAAAGTCGAAACTAATCTATTCAAGTAATCTAGTGATTGCCGATTTCAAGAAAGAAGGATACAAAGTTTCCTGCATTTGATTAGACATCAATCGGCAACAAGGTAAGTTTTAGTGTACTAATCCTACTAGGATTTGGATTTATGGCCGAATGGCTCTTTACTAAGTATTAAATGATTGATTAAATGTAGAGATTTAAGATCTAAAGCATTAGATCAAGCTTTTCGGGATTTGGATTGGAAACCTTAAGCGAATCAAGTGTGTACCCTACCCTAAGTTTTGATATGTTCATGGCTATGTATAAATTAATGTAATATTAAGAATGTGAAAATATGGCTAAGTACCATGCTATGGTACAAAGTACTCAGGTACGTTTCCTACTCCCAATAGGATTATCAAATATGTTATAAACATGAGAATAATGATAAGAATGTGAACTTTGGCATGTTAATGCATAATATGATTTGGGCATATGGGTTATTGAAAAGGGGAAGTGAATGTGGTGACCTAAGACCACGATATCTGAATGTGGTGACCTAAGACCACGAAATCTAAATGCGGTGACCTAAGACCGCGATAATCTGAATGTGGTGACCGAAGACCACGGAATCTGAATGTGGTGACCTAAGACCACGAATTTTATAAGGGCGATGAGCACGTCGACTGCAGCGACTGCCTTCGATGGAGTATAGCGGAAGGAGGGTTGACTTAGTAGTCCCCACGGTGTACAGGTTGGTACGGGGAAGTGTAGCGGATGCCTAACTAGGTTTGGGTTTTGGTTGCATCATTATTTTTACCTGTTATATGAATATGTATGTGATATGATAATGCATGCCTGAAATGTTAAGACTTAGTGTTTGTGTACACATTGAGTCTGTTTGACTCACCCCGTTGGGGAACTTTTTCTTCCAGGTGATGATCAGTAATGGACCGGGTCGGCAGGAGTTTAAAGGAGGCCATGCACCAGCAAGGAAAATTTTATTATTTGGACTTTTATTTTATTTAAGCACTTAAATTCATTTTTGGGAATTATTTGATGTAATAAGGCCATAGTGAACTATTTTATTTTCTGTTTAATTTACTATGTTACGACATTTTTAAAGATTAAGCCAATTTAATTTAAAATAAACTCTAAATATTTTTTCACCTCAAATAAACTCGTTTTCAACTCAAGCCCAACCCAAAACAAACTTTCTTTCAAAACACACAAGTTTTTCCTAAGTCACAAAAGAATTTGAAACGGTTTACACCGGGGAACATACCAGATCCAGTCAAGGCTCGTGGGCCGGGTTTGGGGTTTTTCAGTTTGGTATCAGAGCCCAGTTTTAAACTCTCGTCCTGGGGTGTAAGGCCCAAAACGTTTTCGAATCGAGCCCAAATGAGATTTTGAAGATCAGCAGGGTTTTTCTGGCATGGCACCTAAGTCTCCGACCCGCAGTCCACCAGGTAAGTACCCCTATCCATTTGTGTGAATTGCAGTATGAACTGTAGAAGGGTAGAAATGGAATGGAACGTAGAATAGCATGATAAGTACGTGAACCCTAGGACTAGTTTACCCCAACAAATTACATAAGACTTAATTGTTTAAATAAACAAACCTGTGTCTAAGTCGCCGAGTTAGGGTGTGGCAACCATTGTGCGCATGTCTAGGATTGGTATTCTGTGGGAGCTTGGTATTTAAGCAGTCCGCGTGACTCACTTCCTCCCCACTCGAATCCTACCTGGTGCGTTGCTTGGGTTCACCCTAACCATGAGGGCTTATTCATGGGCTAAACCCTTAACTAAAACCCAAAAGGGATTAGCCACATTTTCATGGAAACCCTAGTTTTTAAAACGTTTAAAAATTACCCTTTTGAATTGCAAACACGATTTCATAAAATTCTCTGAAATATTCTTGAATTGTGAAAATTACTAAGATACCCCTATTGACAAAATTACCAAAATGACCCAGATTTTTAAAATTTTTGCAACATCACCGATTTGGAAAACAAATTCCCAAAAAGAACCCTCAAGTTTTGTAAATTTTGAAATACCCTTGATTTATTCAGATTTACAAATTTACACTGGTTTATTACCAAAATACCCCCAAGCTCCAAAATTTCTGAAATACCCCGGATTTCAAAATTTTCCGAAATGCCACGGGAATTTAAAAATTCCAAAATACTTTTTGACAAAATCACCAAGGAACTTTTTCTTCTGAAAAATTATGAAAATACCCCTGTAGGACAAATTACGAAAATACCCCTAGGTAGTGGGAAAACAACAACAATGAAAACTACAACGTTCCTCTGAATGAACGAACGTTCATAATTGATTGATGGATGTATGAATGAAAAGACTGTGTGCATGTATGAATACGAAAGAACCACTTCTAAAATTCTTTTCATAAAACTTCTTCGCGGGTAATCAGTGGAATAAAAAGCCAATTCGTAAAATTTCTTAATCAGATTAAAGCGCAATCGTTAGAAATGAGTTCTAGAGGACGTGGTCATCATGGACGGGATAAGAGGAGTTTTGGACCGTCAGAATCGTCTGAGAGTCTTCAGAAAAGACCGAAAGTTGAGAATTCTGCTCGTGTTTTTTTTTAAGCCAACTACTGGAAATCTGGACCGTCCGTGTGCTCAGTATGGAAGGAATCATGTTGGTGAATGCTGGAATCGAGATCGGGAATGTTTTAGATGTAAGTCTAAGGCTCATTTGGTTAAGAATTGCCCTCAGGCAACGAAGGTTCGCGGTCCAAACCATGGAGGAAATGGTTCTGGCCGAGGTCATGGAACATCCGGCAGAGGATATGATAGCGGGTGAGTTCTTTGTTTTGGAATATTATTTATTGCTTTAGAGATAGTTCATTCTTGTGTTGTTAGTGAAGTGCTTGAAACTTTGGATGTGAACTTAAAAATTGTGCCTAGGAGGTGTGATAGTAATATTAAGATCAGAGTGCGCAGCTGTACAGTAGTGTGATGAGTTAAGGATACACGATTGAACAATAGTAAGTAATTTCGAGGACGAAATTATTTGTAAGGAGGGTAGAACTGTAACATCCTATATTAAGGGTTATGCGTTCGTGCATAATTCATGAGTAGTAGGTTTTGGCAGTGTTTGGAAGTGAATTAAGGGTTTTTAAAATCCTAGGATGGAAGAGAAAGCTTTGGACAATTATTGGTCTTTAAGTTAAAAAAGGGGAGCTAGGCTAAGGTAGCCTTAAGAAAAGTTTTGGGGAGTTTAGGACACAAGAAGTGATGTGGAAAAGTGGCAAGGGACGCCACCTAAGGTGCAAGGGTTATGGCATCAAGTGAAGTACTTTGAGGGAAGAGGTTCGAATCCCATTGTGTGCATTTTTGCTTAATTTTATGAAATAGCATATTTACTGTGTTATGAATGTGTTGTGTGCATTTTTAGAATCAAGGAAATGTAAGGAAATGTAAGGAAATGTAAGGAAATGTCTTGTCCTGCAAATGTAAGGAAATGTCTTGTCTTGGAAATGTAAGGAGATGTAAGGAAATGAAAGGAAATGCCTTAGAAATGATAAGTTTAAAGGAGGCAAACGAACATTTTTGGAAACTTGGAAATGTAAGGAAATGTCTTAGACATGTAAGGAAATGCTTAAGAAATGTTAAGTTTAAAGTTTAAGAGAGGGACATGAAGCAAGGTGGTCTTAAGAAAATTAATAGAAGAAATTTGACACAAGAGCGGGCTTGGAAAAGTGGCAAGGAGGCACCACTTAAGGCCCAGGTAAGTGACGCCACAAGCTATGCAAATGGCATAGGTTCGAGTCACAAGGGAAGCAAATAAAAGAATTTTATTTTGCTGCAAGGAGCAAGGGAGTTGGACGGCACATGGCTAAATTCTAGGAGCTTTTATTCTTTTATTTTTTAAGAGATAAATGGTGGATAAATAAGGGATAAATAATGGATTTATTTTAGATTATTTTCAAGAGATAATTGTTGGATTAAATTCTTTTAATAAAGTGATAATTCAAAGGATAAAGCTATCAAATAGAGGAGTGGTGGCCAAGTAAGGGAGTCTTGGCCTAGTAAATTCGGCTATAAAAGGAAAAGAGAGGCCATTTAGCATTATTTTCTCTTCCTTGATAACCTCTGCCGAATTTTCTCTGCAACCCCTATTCTTTTCTTCTTCATTCTTCTCCTCTCAATATTCCAAAAGTCGAAACTTGTGTGACTATTCTCTAGGCCTTAAGCCGAATCTTTGAGGACTTAAGAAAAGGGGGCTGTCGATTACAAAGATTAAGGGTAAGGTCAGTAGATATCGATTTCCATTCCTTTTCTTCTAAGATTAAAGCTGAAACTAGGAAATCTAACCCTATTATTGTGTTAGTCGAAACTTGGAAAGAAGGCTCTTCGGGATTTCTGCCATTGCCGACAACTTCATAAGACAAGTCAACTATTTCGGGATTTAAAAATCTAAGGTAAGTCATATTTAACATTCGGCTAAGGGTTATTTGTTGTGAATAAATGTTAGAAATTGATCTAACATGAAGTTATAGGGATTTCGACAGACATCTAAGGCAAGGAATACTTTCGGGATTTACTAAGTGTCGACTACAAGGAAGGAGAAGTTCTTTTCCCGAAGGTACACCATAAGCCGCATTTTCCCTAGTTATTTGGTGAGTTTCGGGATTTAAAATCCACAAGGTAAGTGTCTAATAGCATTCGGCCAAGGCCATGTTTGGTAAATAGATGTGTTTCATTAATTATTCAAAAGCCGAAACTAATCTATTCAAGTAATCTAGTGATTGCCGATTTCAAGAAAGAAGGATACAAAGTTTTCGGCATTTGATTAGACATCAATCGGCAACAAGGTAAGTTTTAGTGTACTAATCCTACTAGGATTTGGATTTATGGCCGAATGGCTCTTTACTAAGTATTAAATGATTGATTAAATGTAGAGATTTAAGATCTAAGGCATTAGATCAAGCTTTTCGGGATTTGGATTGTAAACCTTAAGCGGATCAGGTGTGTACCCTACCCTAAGTTTTGATATGTTCATGGCTATGTTTAAATTAATGTAATATTAAGAATGTGAAAATATGGCTAAGTACCATGCTATGGTACAAAGTACTCAGGTACGTTTCCTACTCCCAATAGGATTATGAAATATGTTATAAACATGAGAATAATGATAAGAATGTGAAATTTGGCATGGTAATGCATAATATGATTTGGGCATATGGGTTATTGAAAAGGGGAAGTGAATGTGGTGACCTAAGACCACGATATCTGAATGTGGTGACCTAAGACCACGAAATCTGAATGCGGTGACCTAAGACCGCGATGATCTGAATGTGGTGACCTAAGACCACAGAATCTGAATGTGGTAACCTAAGACCACGAATTTTATAAGGGCGATGAGCACGTCGACTGCAGCGACTGCCTTCGATGGAGTGTAGCGGAAGGAGGGTTGACTTAGTAGTCGCCACAGTGTACAGATTGGTACGGGGAAGTGTAGCGGATGGCTAACTAGGTTTGGGTTTGGGTTGTATTATTATTTTTACCTGTTATATGAATATGTTTGTGATATGACAATGCATGCCTGAAATGTTAAGACTTAGTGTTTGTGTACACATTAAGTCTGTTTGACTCACCTCGTTGGGGAACTTTTTCTTCCAGGTGTTGATCAGTAATGGACCGGGTCGGCAGGAGCTTAAAGGTGGCCATGCACAGCAAGGAAAATTTTATTATTTGGACTTTTATTTTATTTAAGCACTTAAATTCATTTTTGGGAATTATTTGATGTAATAAGGCCATAGTGAACTATTTTATTTTCTGTTTAATTTACTATGTTACGACATTTTTAAAGATTAAGTCAATTTAATTTAAAATAAACTCTAAATATTTTTTCACCTCAAATAAACTCGTTTTCAACTCAAGCCCAACCCAAAACAAACTTTCTTTCAAAACACACAAGTTTTTCCTAAGTCACAAAAGAATTTGAAACGGTTTACACCGGGGAACATACCAGATCCAGTCATGGCTCGTGGGCCGGGTTTGGGGTTTTTCAATTTGGTATCAGAGCCCAGTTTTAAACTCTCAGCCTGGGGTGTACGGCCCAAAACATTTTCGAATCGAGCCCAAATGAGATTTTGAAGATAAGCAGGGTTTTTCTGGCATGGCACCTAAGTCTCCGACCCGCAGTCCACCAGGTAAGTACCCCTATCCATTTGTGTGAATTACAGTATGAATTGTAGAAGGGTAGAAATGGAATGGAACGTAGAATAGCATGATAAGTACGTGAACCCTAAGACTAGTTTACCCCAACAAATTACATAAGACTTAATTGTTTAAATAAACAAACCTGTGTCCAAGTCGCCGAGTTAGGGTGTGGCAACCATTGTGCGCATGTCTAGGATTGGTATTCGGTGGGAGCTTGGTATTTAAGCAGTCCGCATGACTGACCTCCTCTCCACTCGAATCCTACCTGGTGCGTTGCTTGGGTTCACCCTAACCATGAGGGCTTATTCATGGGCTAAACCCCTAACTAAAACCCAAAAGAGATTAGCCACATTTTCATGGAAACCCTAGTTTTTAAAACTTTTAAAAATTACCCTTTTGAATTGCAAACACGATTTCATAAAATTCTCTGAAATATTCTTGAATTGTGAAAATTACTAAGATACCCCGATTGACAAAATTACCAAAATGACCTTGATTTTTAAAATTTTTGCAACATCACCGATTTGGAAAACAAATTCCCAAAAAGAATCCTCAAGTTTTGCAAATTTTGAAATACCCTTGATTTTTTCAGATTTACAAATTTACCCTGGTTTATTACCAAAATACCCCCAAGCTCCAAAATTTCTGAAATACCCTGGATTTCAAAATTTTCTGAAATGCCCTGGGAATTTAAAAATTCCAAAATACTTTTTGACAAAATCACCAAGGAAATTTTTCTTCTGAAAAATTACGAAAATACCCCTGTAGGACAAATTACGAAAATACCCCTAGGTAGTGGGAAAACAACAACAATGAAAACTACAACGTTCCTCTGAATGAACAAAAGTTCATAATGGATTGATGGATGTATGAATGAAAAGACTATGTGCATGTATGAATACGAAAGAACCACTTCTAAAATTCTTTTCATAAAACTTCTTCGCGGGTAATCAGTGGAATAAAAAGCCAATTCGTAAAATTTCTTAATCAGATTAAAGCGCAATCGTTAGAAATGAGTTCTAGAGGACGTGGTCATCATGGACGGGATAAGAGGAGTTTTGGACCGTCAGAATCGTCTGAGAGTCTTCAAAAAAGACCGAAAGTTGAGAATTCTGCTCGTGTTTTTTTTTAAGCCAACTACTGGAAATCTGGACCGTCCGTGTGCTCAGTATGGAAGGAATCATGTTGGTGAATGCTGGAATCGAGATCGGGAATGTTTTAGATGTAAGTCTAAGGCTCATTTGGTTAAGAATTGCCCTCAGGCAACGGAGGTTCGCGATCCAAACCATGGAGGAAATGGTTCTGGCCGAGGTCATGGAACATCCGGCAGAGGATATGATAGCGGGTAAGTTCCTTGTTTTGGAATATTATTTATTGCTTTAGAGATAGTTAATTCTTGTGTTGCTAGTGAAGTGCTTGAAACGTTGGATGTGAACTTAAAAACTGTGCCTAGGAGGTGTGATAGTATTATTAAGATCAGAGTGCGCAGCTGTAGAGTAGTGTGATGAGTTAAGGATACACGATTGAACAATAGTAAGTAATTTCGAGGACGAAATTATTTTTAAGAAGGGTAGAACTGTAATATCCTAGATTAAGGGTCATGCGTTCGTGCATAATTCATGAGTAGTAGGTTTTGGCAGTGTTTGGAAGTGAATTAAGGGTTTTTAAAATCCTAGGATGGAAGAGAAAGCTTTGGACAATTATTGGTCTTTAAGTTAAAAAAGGGGAGCTAGGCTAAGGTAGCCTTAAGAAAAGTTTTGGGGAGTTTAGGACACAAGAAGTGATGTGGAAAAGTGGCAAGGGACGCCACCTAAGGTGCAAGGGTTATGGCATCAAGTGAAGTACTTTGAGGGAAGAGGTTCGAATCCCATTGTGTGCATTTTTGCTTAATTTTATGAAATAGCATATTTACTGTGTTATGAATGTGTTGTGTGCATTTTTAGAATCAAGGAAATGTAAGGAAATGTAAGGAAATGTAAGGAAATGTAAGGAAATGTCTTGTCCTGGAAATGTAAGGAAATGTCTTGTCTTGGAAATGTAAGGAGATGTAAGGAAATGAAAGGAAATGCCTTAGAAATGATAAGTTTAAAGGAGGCAAACGAACATTTTTGGAAACTTGGAAATGTAAGGAAATGTCTTAGAAATGTAAGGAAATGCTTAAGAAATGTTAAGTTTAAAGTTTAAGAGAGGGACATGAAGTAAGGTGGTCTTAAGAAAATTAATAGAAGAAATTTGACACAAGAGCGGGCTTGGAAAAGTGGCAAGGAGGCACCACTTAAGGCCCAGGTAGGTGACGCCACAATCTATGCAAATGGCCTAGGTTCGAGTCACAAGGGAAGCAAATAAAAGAATTTTATTTTGCTGCAAGGAGCAAGGGAGTTGGATGGCACATGGCTAAATTCTAGGAGCTTTTATTCTTTTATTTTTTAAGAGATAAATGGTGGATAAATAAGGGATAAATAATGGATTTATTTTAGATTATTTTCAAGAGATAATTGTTGGATTAAATTCTTTTAATAAAGTGATAATTCAAAGGATAAAGCTATCAAATAGAGGAGTGGTGGCCAAGTAAGGGAGTCTTGGCCTAGTAAATTCGGCTATAAAAGGAAAAGAGAGGCCATTTAGCATTATTTTCTCTTCCTTGATAACCTCTGCCGAATTTTCTCTGCAACCCCTATTCTTTTCTTCTTCATTCTTCTCCTCTCAATATTCCAAAAGTCGAAACTTGTGTGACTATTCTCTAGGCCTTAAGCCGAATCTTTGAGGACTCAAGAAAAGGGGGCTGTCGATTACAAAGATTAAGGGTAAGGTCAGTAGATATCGATTTCCATTCCTTTTCTTCTAAGATTAAAGCTGAAACTAGGAAATCTAACCCTATTATTGTGTTAGTCGAAACTTGGAAAGAAGGCTCTTCGGGATTTCTGCCATTGCCGACAACTTCATAAGACAAGTCAACTATTTCGGGATTTAAAAATCTAAGGTAAGTCATATTTAACATTCGGCTAAGGGTTATTTGTTGTGAATAAATGTTAGAAATTGATCTAACATGAAGTTATAGGGATTTCGACAGACATCTAAGGCAAGGAATACTTTCGGGATTTACTAAGTGTCGACTACAAGGAAGGAGAAGTTCTTTTCCCGAAGGTACACCATAAGCCGCATTTTCCCTAGTTATTTGGTGAGTTTCGGGATTTAAAATCCACAAGGTAAGTGTCTAATAGCATTCGGCCAAGGCCATGTTTGGTAAATAGATGTGTTTCATTAATTATTCAAAAGCCGAAACTAATCTATTCAAGTAATCTAGTGATTGCCGATTTCAAGAAAGAAGGATACAAAGTTTTCGGCATTTGATTAGACATCAATCGGCAACAAGGTAAGTTTTAGTGTACTAATCCTACTAGGATTTGGATTTATGGCCGAATGGCTCTTTACTAAGTATTAAATGATTGATTAAATGTAGAGATTTAAGATCTAAGGCATTAGATCAAGCTTTTCGGGATTTGGATTGTAAACCTTAAGCGAATCAGGTGTGTACCCTACCCTAAGTTTTGATATGTTCATGGCTATGTTTAAATTAATGTAATATTAAGAATGTGAAAATATGGCTAAGTACCATGCTATGGTACAAAGTACTCAGGTACGTTTCCTACTCCCAATAGGATTATGAAATATGTTATAAACATGAGAATAATGATAAGAATGTGAAATTTGGCATGGTAATGCATAATATGATTTGGGCATATGGGTTATTGAAAAGGGGAAGTGAATGTGGTGACCTAAGACCACGATATCTGAATGTGGTGACCTAAGACCACGAAATCTGAATGCGGTGACCTAAGACCGCGATGATCTGAATGTGGTGACCTATGACCACAGAATCTGAATGTGGTAACCTAAGACCACGAATTTTATAAGGGCGATGAGCACGTCGACTGCAGCGACTGCCTTCGATGGAGTGTAGCGGAAGGAGGGTTGACTTAGTAGTCGCCACAGTGTACAGATTGGTACGGGGAAGTGTAGCGGATGGCTAACTAGGTTTGGGTTTGGGTTGTATTATTATTTTTACCTGTTATATGAATATGTTTGTGATATGACAATGCATGCCTGAAATGTTAAGACTTAGTGTTTGTGTACACATTAAGTCTATTTGACTCACCTCGTTGGGGAACTTTTTCTTCCAGGTGATGATCAGTAATGGACCGGGTCGGCAGGAGCTTAAAGGTGGCCATGCACAGCAAGGAAAATTTTATTATTTGGACTTTTATTTTATTTAAGCACTTAAATTCATTTTTGGGAATTATTTGATGTAATAAGGCCATAGTGAACTATTTTATTTTCTGTTTAATTTACTATGTTACGACATTTTTAAAGATTAAGTCAATTTAATTTAAAATAAACTCTAAATATTTTTTCACCTCAAATAAACTCGTTTTCAACTCAAGCCCAACCCAAAACAAACTTTCTTTCAAAACACACAAGTTTTTCCTAAGTCACAAAAGAATTTGAAACGGTTTACACCGGGGAACATACCAGATCCAGTCATGGCTCGTGGGCCGGGTTTGGGGTTTTTCAATTTGGTATCAGAGCCCAGTTTTAAACTCTCAGCCTGGGGTGTAAGGCCCAAAACATTTTCGAATCGAGCCCAAATGAGATTTTGAAGATAAGCAGGGTTTTTCTGGCATGGCACCTAAGTCTCCGACCCGCAGTCCACCAGGTAAGTACCCCTATCCATTTGTGTGAATTACAGTATGAATTGTAGAAGGGTAGAAATGGAATGGAACGTAGAATAGCATGATAAGTACGTGAACCCTAAGACTAGTTTACCCCAACAAATTACATAAGACTTAATTGTTTAAATAAACAAACCTGTGTCCAAGTCGCCGAGTTAGGGTGTGGCAACCATTGTGCGCATGTCTAGGATTGGTATTCGGTGGGAGCTTGGTATTTAAGCAGTCCGCATGACTGACCTCCTATCCACTCGAATCCTACCTGGTGCGTTGCTTGGGTTCACCCTAACCATGAGGGCTTATTCATGGGCTAAACCCCTAACTAAAACCCAAAAGAGATTAGCCACATTTTCATGGAAACCCTAGTTTTTAAAACTTTTAAAATTACCCTTTTGAATTGCAAACACGATTTCATAAAATTCTCTGAAATATTCTTGAATTGTGAAAATTACTAAGATACCCCGATTGACAAAATTACCAAAATGACCTTGATTTTTAAAATTTTTGCAACATCACCGATTTGGAAAACAAATTCCCAAAAAGAATCCTCAAGTTTTGCAAATTTTGAAATACCCTTGATTTTTTCAGATTTACAAATTTACCCTGGTTTATTACCAAAATACCCCCAAGCTCCAAAATTTCTGAAATACCCTGGATTTCAAAATTTTCTGAAATGCCCTGGGAATTTAAAAATTCCAAAATACTTTTTGACAAAATCACCAAGGAAATTTTTCTTCTGAAAAATTACGAAAATACCCCTGTAGGACAAATTACGAAAATACCCCTAGGTAGTGGGAAAACAACAACAATGAAAACTACAACGTTCCTCTGAATGAACGAAAGTTCATAATTGATTGATGGATGTATGAATGAAAAGACTATGTGCATGTATGAATACGAAAGAACCACTTCTAAAATTCTTTTCATAAAACTTCTTCGCGGGTAATCAGTGGAATAAAAAGCCAATTCGTAAAATTTCTTAATCAGATTAAAGCGCAATCGTTAGAAATGAGTTCTAGAGGACGTGGTCATCATGGACGGGATAAGAGGAGTTTTGGACCGTCAGAATCGTCTGAGAGTCTTCAGAAAAGACCGAAAGTTGAGAATTCTGCTCGTGTTTTTTTTTAAGCCAACTACTGGAAATCTGGACCGTCCGTGTGCTCAGTATGGAAGGAATCATGTTGGTGAATGCTGGAATCGAGATCGGGAATGTTTTAGATGTAAGTCTAAGGCTCATTTGGTTAAGAATTGCCCTCAGGCAACGGAGGTTCGCGGTCCAAACCATGGAGGAAATGGTTCTGGCCGAGGTCATGGAACATCCGGCAGAGGATATGATAGCGGGTAAGTTCCTTGTTTTGGAATATTATTTATTGCTTTAGAGATAGTTAATTCTTGTGTTGCTAGTGAAGTGCTTGAAACGTTGGATGTGAACTTAAAAACTGTGCCTAGGAGGTGTGATAGTATTATTAAGATCAGAGTGCGCAGCTGTAGAGTAGTGTGATGAGTTAAGGATACACGATTGAACAATAGTAAGTAATTTCGAGGACGAAATTATTTTTAAGAAGGGTAGAACTGTAATATCCTAGATTAAGGGTCATGCGTTCGTGCATAATTCATGAGTAGTAGGTTTTGGCAGTGTTTGGAAGTGAATTAAGGGTTTTTAAAATCCTAGGATGGAAGAGAAAGCTTTGGACAATTATTGGTCTTTAAGTTAAAAAAGGGGAGCTAGGCTAAGGTAGCCTTAAGAAAAGTTTTGGGGAGTTTAGGACACAAGAAGTGATGTGGAAAAGTGGCAAGGGACGCCACCTAAGGTGCAAGGGTTATGGCATCAAGTGAAGTACTTTGAGGGAAGAGGTTCGAATCCCATTGTGTGCATTTTTGCTTAATTTTATGAAATAGCATATTTACTGTGTTATGAATGTGTTGTGTGCATTTTTAGAATCAAGGAAATGTAAGGAAATGTAAGGAGATGTAAGGAAATGTAAGGAAATGTCTTGTCCTGGAAATGTAAGGAAATGTCTTGTCTTGGAAATGTAAGGAGATGTAAGGAAATGAAAGGAAATGCCTTAGAAATGATAAGTTTAAAGGAGGCAAACGAACATTTTTGGAAACTTGGAAATGTAAGGAAATGTCTTAGAAATGTAAGGAAATGCTTAAGAAATGTTAAGTTTAAAGTTTAAGAGAGGGACATGAAGTAAGGTGGTCTTAAGAAAATTAATAGAAGAAATTTGACACAAGAGCGGGCTTGGAAAAGTGGCAAGGAGGCACCACTTAAGGCCCAGGTAGGTGACGCCACAATCTATGCAAATGGCCTAGGTTCGAGTCACAAGGGAAGCAAATAAAAGAATTTTATTTTGCTGCAAGGAGCAAGGGAGTTGGATGGCACATGGCTAAATTCTAGGAGCTTTTATTCTTTTATTTTTTAAGAGATAAATGGTGGATAAATAAGGGATAAATAATGGATTTATTTTAGATTATTTTCAAGAGATAATTGTTGGATTAAATTCTTTTAATAAAGTGATAATTCAAAGGATAAAGCTATCAAATAGAGGAGTGGTGGCCAAGTAAGGGAGTCTTGGCCTAGTAAATTCAGTTATAAAAGGAAAAGAGAGGCCATTCAGCATTATTTTCTCTTCCTTGATAACCTCTGCCTAATTTTCTCTGCAACCTCTATTCTTTTCTTCTTCATTCTTCTCCTCTCAATATTCCAAAAGCCAAAACTTGTGTGACTATTCTCTAGGCCTTAAGCCGAATCTTTGAGGACTCAAGAAAAGGGGGCTGTCGATTACAAAGATTAAGGGTAAGGTCAGTAGTTAGCGATTTCCATTCTTTTTCTTCTAAGATTAAAGCCGAAACTAGGAAATCTAACCCTATTATTGTGTTAGTCGAAACTTGGAAAGAAGGCTCTTCGGGATTTCTACCATTGTCGACAACTTCATAAGACAAGTCAACTATTTCGGGATTTAAGAATCTAAGGTAAGTCATATTTAACATTCGGCTAAGGGTTATTTGTTGTGAATAAATGTTAGAAATTGATCTAACATGAAGTTATAGGGATTTCAACAGACATCTAAGGCAAGGAATACTTTCGGGATTTACTAAGTGTCCACTACAAGGAAGGAGAAGTTCTTTTCCCGAAGGTACACCATAAGCCGCGTGTTCCCTAGTTATTCGGTGAGTTTCGGGATTTAAAATCCACAAGGTAAGTGTCTATAGCATTCGGCCAAGGCCATGTTTGGTAAATAGATGTGTTTCATTAATTATTCAAAAGCCGAAACTAATCTATTCAAGTAATCTAGTGATTGCCGATTTCAAGAAAGAAGGATACAAAGTTTTCGGCATTTGATTAGACATCAATCGGCAACAAGGTAAGTTTTAGTGTACTAATCCTACTAGGATTTGGATTTATGGCCGAATGGCTCTTTACTAAGTATTAAATGATTGATTAAATGTAGAGATTTAAGATCTAAGGCATTAGATCAAGCTTTTCGGGATTTGGATTGTAAACCTTAAGCGAATCAGGTGTGTACCCTACCCTAAGTTTTGATATGTTCATGGCTATGTTTAAATTAATGTAATATTAAGAATGTGAAAATATGGCTAAGTACCATGCTATGGTACAAAGTACTCAGGTACGTTTCCTACTCCCAATAGGATTATGAAATATGTTATAAACATGAGAATAATGATAAGAATGTGAAATTTGGCATGGTAATGCATAATATGATTTGGGCATATGGGTTATTGAAAAGGGGAAGTGAATGTGGTGACCTAAGACCACGATATCTGAATGTGGTGACCTAAGACCACGAAATCTGAATGCGGTGACCTAAGACCGCAATAATCTGAATGTGGTGACCTAAGACCACAGAATCTGAATGTGGTGACCTAAGACCACGAATTTTATAAGGGCGATGAGCACGTCGACTGCAGCGACTGCCTTCGATGGAGTGTAGCGAAAGGAGGGTTGACTTAGTAGTCCCCACGGTGTACAGATTGGTACGGGGAAGTGTAGCGGATGGCTAACTAGGTTTGGGTTTGGGTTGTATTATTATTTTTACCTGTTATATGAATATGTATGTGATATGACAATGCATGCCTGAAATGTTAAGACTTAGTGTTTGTGTACACATTCAGTCTGTTTGACTCACCTCGTTAGGGAACTTTTTCTTCCAGGTGATGATCAGTAATGGACCGGGTCGGCAGGAGCTTAAAGGTGGCCATGCACAGCAAGGAAAATTTTATTATTTGGACTTTTATTTTATTTAAGCACTTAAATTCATTTTTGGGAATTATTTGATGTAATAAGGCCATAGTGAACTATTTTATTTTCTGTTTAATTTACTATGTTACGACATTTTTAAAGATTAAGTCAATTTAATTTAAAATAAACTCTAAATATTTTGTCACCTCAAATAAACTCGTTTTCAACTCAAGCCCAATCCAAAACAAACTTTCTTTCAAAACACACAAGTTTTTCCTAAGTCACAAAAGAATTTGAAACGGTTTACACCGGGGAACATACCAGATCCGGTCAAGGCTCGTGGGCCGGGTTTTGGGTGTTTCAATTTTAGTACCAAGTAATTTTAAAATTTGTTTATCTTTCAATGGGTATACAATACAAGAAGAATTAATCACTTAATTAAATTCATTTCTCTTTCTTCTTTATTTAGGGGTGAATTTAAGATTTTACTTTAAAGGGTTAAATTTCAAAATCGGAACAATTTTTTTAACGTAAAAAATGTCGATTCTTCTCAGATACTTTTTTTTCTTGTCAAACAAACAGTGGCAGAGTCAAAAAAATTTGTTTGGAGGGGCCTGAATTAAATTGAATATTTTTACGATAATAAAACTGCAACTTTACCATTTTAATAGTCTATATATTTTATAATTTTTAAAGAATTAAATCAAATTTTTATTATTTTTTGGGGGGCCAGAGTGTAAATTTACCATTACTAATTTAAAATTTTATAAACTATAAAGGGCCTAAATGAAAAATTTTCCATTTTAGGGGACCGGGGCCTCTGCCCTCCCCACTTGGCTCTGCCACTGCAAACAAATCAATTTAATGTTTTTTTTTAAAAAAGTATGAACGATTTAACTGTAAAATAATTAAAAGAAAAAAAAATCACACTATATAAAATTAAATATTTCTTTCAAATATGCAATAAAGAATAACTAATACTATACTAAAAATTTTGTAAATATCATTATGATTCCAAAAATTAAATTAAAAAAAATTGACTTTAGTCCATTTCTCAATACTAAGCATTCTAATTTAAACCCTCCGTTTTTTTTCATAAGATCGTACTTATCAATGATAGAATTTATTGAAAATTCTTGAGCTATCTCTTTTTCAATGTATGCCACCAAGTAAGTTGAAAGAAAATCATCCTCCATTCTATTGCGAAGCCTTGTTTTCACACTTTTCATGGATGAAAATGCTCATTTAATTGTTACAGTAAACACAGGAAGAGTTAGCACAAGACGAATAATTCTATCAAGAAGAGGATAAATACTTGACTTATTTGTCTTAGCTAGCACTTGACACAACTTGGCAACTGTAGAAGCTTTTCCATGCTTTGATGAGCATCAAGTTGAAAATGCTTCAATTAAATCTTCATGTATAGCTTTTCTTGCTCCGTAAAATTGCTCGGATAAAAATCATTAATAAGCTTACATATATCTTCCACCCGAAAAGCTTTGTAATTATCACGTGGATCCAAAGCAGTGCTAAGAACAAGTAACTCCACTACCCTATCATTAAAGCGAGAATTCATTTTTGTTAGCAATGAATTGATACTAGTAATGAATATATCAAACCGATAATGATGCTCAATTGTGAGGTTATCTCTCTGGATGTGAGATCAACCTCTACCAACTTTTTATGGAGCACTTACATTTGGCACTTTTATCTCATTATCTTTACAAAATAACTTCACTTTCTCAAACAAAGGATCCCGCCCATGTTCTTTGAATTTTTAGAGAAGTATTTTAGTTGATGATACCAATTGCATCATGTTTAGTATATATTGCGATTTATACTGCAATGCTTGACAGAGATCATTAGTGATTCCAAGCATCTCAATCATGAGATGCAAGATGAAAACAAATTCAACGTATTTCATTGCATCATATATTCCATCAGCTTTGCTCCTTTGAGTAAGGTTGTCGGACTTGATCATATCTTGTAATACAACACAGAAAGAATCGAACATCCTTATCAAGCTATTGAGAGAAGCTAAATGAGATCTCCATCGAGTATTGCCTGGACATTGGAGAGTACTGGCACGATTTTTTCCTATACCAGTTTCAAGTTTACCACTGTCAATCAACTTCGCGATATAAGATGCCTCAATGTCTCTTAATTGATCATGTTGCTTGCTTAAAGAAGCAACCAAATTGATTATACCAGTCAAGTATGAAAAAAATTGACAAATAAAATTAACCTACTTAGATGCAGCTACTAGAGTTAATTGGAGACGATGAACAAAGCAGTGAACATAGTATGCAAATCGACACTTTTTAGCAAATAATGCTTGCAAGTCGTTTCATTTGCCACGCATATTACTTGCACCATCATATCATTGACCAAAAATATCATCCGCATTAAGAAAATGACGTAAAAGAACTTCACAGGTTTCCTTCTCCAAAGCTAACGATGTGGTGTCCTTTACATGATTTAATTCAAAGAATTATTCACGTCTAAAACCTTCTTTATTAACAAATCGCAATACAATTGCCATTTGTTCTTTTTTTTTTTTGTCTCATCACTAGCTTCATCTACTATAATGCAAAACTTTGAATCTCTAGTCTTTTCCCAAATGAATCCATGGATTTTACTCACCAAAATAGAAACAATGTCTTTTTAGACAATCAAACTAACATACTGTGCATTTTCAGGGGCATTTTCTAAGACAATTGTCCCCAAATCTTCATTATAAGAAGCCAAGAGTTTTATTAGTTCAAGAACATTACCTCAATTTCTTGAATCTTGTGCTTCATCGCATCCCTTAAAGGCACAACATTGAAATACAAACCACTTGACAACATCTATTGACACCTTGAGTTGTAGCGAATTTCTCGCAACTTGTTCAGAATTTTGTTTCTCAATAATCCTCTCAATATTTTGCAGGGAATTCTGAAGATCGAGATAATTTTTCATTGCATTCTTATGTAAAGTATTTACATCCTTACCCACATGAGTAACAAAAGGACATTTAGATCCTTCATTGACCTTCTTCCATAATTGAAATCCTTAGCTTGTAAAAGTATTTCCATGACACCCGAATGGCTTGTTAAAGAGAAAACAAAGAAGGCAATATGTGGCATTCTTACTTGGTGAAAACTCGAGACAATCCGGGAATAACTTGTACCAATATTGGAGAAATTGGCGTCCATTCTTGTCAATATACTAAGGAGATGTTGGAGTCTCACTTGGAGGAATTGGTTGATATGGCCCAAACTTAATGTAAGCTCGACGGACTTCATTCTATTGATTTGAAGGTAACCCCAAATAGATTTTTGAAGTCTCAGATCACATTCTAAAGAAGAAGCATCAAACTCCTCTCTTTTTTTCTTTTTTTTTTTACTCTCAGCACCTTACGAGGACGTTCAAAAACTTGAGAAGACTCGATATCTAGTTTAGGGGAAGACTGGATATCTCACTTAGGATCTTGAGATTGAGAAGACATGATATATCGTTCAGGAGCTTGGGAAGACATAATATTGTGTCCAAGAGCTTGGGATGGAGAAGACCTGATATCTCGTTTAGGAGCTTGGCAAGATCCGATATTTGATTTTTCTCCACTAATAGCAGAAAGTTGATGGACCAATTGATCATTATTTCTTTCTACACCCTTTTCTTGAAAAAATATTCGACCTTTTTGTTGACCATAATTTAATCAAAAACCAAAAGACTGTAATAATATATTAAACAACATATTAGGAAAAAAGAAAAAAAAAGTCAGATAAATAAATAACATAATTTATGCAATTTATAATTTTTTACTCTATGCTCTCAATGTAACACTCCTATACTCGACCCAACTACCAAGTCGAATATAGGAATGTCACAGTAATCCTAGTTAAATTCAATTATCTGAATTCTTTTGAACATGCCTTTAGTTTCAAATTTATAAAATTAACACAATTATCAACATTTTACAAATAAGTTCTTTAAAGGATTTACCCTAGCAATAGTTTATCCTCTCTACATGTCATTGTTATTATTAACATTTACCAATCAATTGGTCAATTAGGGCCTCATTAATTCATTTTATATCTGTCACTTACTTAGTATTTCAATAAAACATTTGCACTTCCTTTATGTATTAGTAAATCCATCCTTTGTAAAAATTTCTTAATATTATAATTCTTCAATTATTTTCCTCCTCCTCTCCACCCCACATCCTTTATGTACATGTGTATATATGTACACATGAACCTTTGATTTCGAGTATAGAATGCTTATAATCAATCTTATTATGATTTCATTAACTACACATTTTTAGCAACGCTCTTCACTTGAGTAGCAGTCACTAAATTATTTATATCTTGGCCCACAGAACTCGAATTTAAGATCCGCTTTTTTATTTTTGAAACTAGACTCGATAAAATTTTTACCATAAAAAATTAAGAATTTTTTTACTTAATCCTATTAATACATTTTATTCTTCAAATCTTCTCCTATTCAGCTCCTAGGTTGCTCTGACCCTTCTTCACTGAAAATATATTATCTTTCAGTACACGTCTTGTATTAAGTTATCGTTTGTTTCTGTTGAAAATAGACTAATTAATATTTGTCAATATAAATTACATATTCTAAATATTTTTTAAATTTTATAAAAATTTTTAAAAATTAGAGCAGGGGACCCCGAAATCATTTGACATTGTCTCACAAAAATTGTTATATCTCATAATCTAAAATTTCATTAATTACACCGTTTCTTCTATGTGAAACTAGACTCAATAGATTCAATTCTATAACTGATTCAACCTCTAATTTGATTTCTATAATGTTTAGTGAATTTTCAAAGTTGAATCACTGATATTGTCCATAAATTGTTTAATGTAACACTTTACTTTTCCAAGATTTGATTAAATATTTTCTTCTCATTTCATATTTATACTCATTATTCATGATCATACCCAATTTCTTAAACATATAGAGACATTTAACATCAATTTAAAGATAACTTTGATGAGTTCAATAAGACAGTTACCTATTTTCTTCCCTTGAACTCAACCTTCCTCTTCAATCCAAGGTTTTCTTCATCTATCTCTTTGTTTTTCTCCCACCATCTTGCACTTTCTCTTCACTTTGCCAAGTTTTTCCTTCACTTTCCTTTTCAACTAATTGATTTTCTTGGTAGAAGACAACCTCATAACACTGTAGGATATGAAATAGGCTTTGGTTTTTAGGTAGAACTCAAAAGAAAATTCGTGGAAGATTTTCTTTTTTTTCTTTCTTTTCTTCTCCCCCTTTCTTTCTTTCTTTTCTTTCTCTCTTTATTTTGGCCGTCTAGTTGCTGTCGGTCCCACCCTTCTCCCATCTAGAAATATCTATAATTTTCTTTTATTTCAATTTTAGTCCTTATATTATCAACCAATCAAATTCCACCACATTTTAAGCCTTATTTCCATAAATTTTCCCTTTTTTCTTCACACATCATCACTTGGGTATTCTAACTTCATGATTATGTCTCATAATATCATTTAATAATGGAGAATTTGCACTTAGGTTCTTCACCCACAATTTAGAAAAATTAAAATTTAATCCCTACATTTTTCCACTTTATTCAATTTAGTCCATGTTTCGATTTCTTTATATATAAATGTCTCCATTTCAAATTTATAAAAAAATATTTATTAAATTTCCACCCATTTTCTTAAAATGGTAATTTGAACTTTGGGCCCCTTAACTTTTTCGTGCTTATATTTTATTAATTTAGGTTTAAATATTTACATTAGGCCACAATACTTTTCATAGTTTACGATTTAATCCCTAACTCAAATTAACATTTCACATCATACTTCTTATTTCATTTTTCTCTATCAACATCTATCCTTTACTTTCTTTATCTCTTATTTCAATAAAAAATATCTAATATTACTTTTAACCAAAGGGCTTTTGGGATGTTACACTCAGTCTCGGCATCAAACTCCTTTCTGGGTCAAATCAATTAATTCTAGAATTTGGCTTTAAAGTCTATATTGGGTCTCTAAGTTTAGTCTTTTAAGGCCCATCATACATTAATATATTATTATTTGGCTAATGAGAAATGTTATACAATCTGGACACCAAATCTAAAATACATGATAATTTATATATAAACTTCAAAAATCTGAAAATTCCAAGGGGGCAACCGCCACCTGTGCCCCCACTGAATCCATCCTTGTACTTACTGATGCTGGTAGTGCTTCAAGAATCGCCTTAACAAACAGTCGCTCATCTCATCCAACACATCAACCAAGTCAAGATGGTAACAATCAAAATGAATTACAAAGAAACGATCAACTATAATATCTCTATCAATACAGGTAATTATTCTAAATTAAGTACTTTCTATTTTTTTATCTTCTAAATTTGGTTAATGATTCATTATGCCTTGGTTAATGTAGGGTATAGCATAAATATTGTTTAGTTAATTTTCTGATACATTATGCTTTGGTTAAGATCTGATTGAGTGTATATATGTACAGGTAGCATGTATTAGAGCTCAAGGGACACCTATGGTTCTAACAAGAAAATTTGTAGTTTTTTAAACTTTGTTAAGCTTGAAAAGATGCTTATATTTTGTTAACTTTTGTAAACACTTTAATATGTTTTAATTTTTTAATTTGCATGTGAATTTTATCGTCCATATGGATTATATTTTATTAATGTATAATAATTGCATTTTCCTTTGATTTGATTTTTAGCATATATACATATTATAATTTATGGACATTTAATATTATAATTTTTATAGGAATTAAAAAACCGTTGAACTTATACCGATACATAACCATCAATATAGTCTTCTGACGCTTCCTCTAATAGTAAATGCCCATAGCAAAAATTTGGAATTTTGATATAATGTTGACACTATATCGACGGGCAAATTCCGCGAGTATATCACTGAAGACATGGTTGGGACAACCTACATATTCCAGTGTTTTTACTAGTGGTGGAATCTATCAGTATAGGTTAAATGAGCTATAGTGATGGGTAAGGGCGCTGGTACAAGTTTTTCATACTACACTTTTATCTACAGATCATTGTTCGTCAAGACATTTTTTTTGACTGTCGGTTGTGGTGTGCTATATTGACGATTCTTTTACTGTCAGTAAATGGCAGTTTGTTTTTTTGGAAAATTGGATTATTACAAAACTAATCTAAATATAACTTAATATCACTACAACAAAATAGGGCTTTAGCGGCGTTTTTAGTGGCGTTTGGACAAAAAACGCCGTAAAGATTATACATTAGCGACAGTTTCCCTAAAACGCCGCAGAAAATAGAGCAATAGCGGCGTTTGTACAAAAACTCCGCTAATAAACTGATCAATAGCGGCGTTTTTGTACAAGCGTCGCTAATAAACTGAGCAATAGCGGCATTTTTTACAAGCGCTGTGAATAAATTAAGCAATAGCGGCATTTTTGTACAAACGCCTCTAATAAACTGAGCAATAGCGGCGCTAATAAACTGCGCAATAGCGGCAACGCCGCTAATAAACTGAGCAATAGCGGCGCTAATAAACTGCGCAATAGCGGCAGCGCCGCTAATAAACTGAGCAATAGCGGCGTTTTTGTACAAGCTCAGCGAATAAACTGTGCAATAGCAGCGTTTTTTTACAAATGCCGCGAATAAACTGAGTAATAGCAGCATTTTTGTAGCTAAAAGTTGAACAACCATTTTTTGTGTAAGGACTCGTTTCGATTTGATCCAATCTAAATTTCATAATTTTTTCTTATTCTTGTTTTGAATTATACTTTATTTTGATACATTTATTATAAGCAATGATAAAGTTTCATTTTAGTTACTTAATTATGAAAAGTTACAAATTGCTAACTAAACTATTTAGAAGTTTTCATTTAAGTTACAAAGCTATTAAAATTGATTTAGGGTTTAATGTTTAGTAAGTTAATTTTATGGTTTAGGATTTGTTATTTTGGGTTATGGGTTTAGTGTTTTAAAGTTTGTTATTTGGGGTTTATTAATTAGGGTTTAAAATCTTAGTGCTTAATGGTATTAAGATTTAAGTGTCAGTGGTTAGGGGTTCAGGTTAAGGGTTAGGGGTTAATTTATGGGGTTAAGGGTTTAGGGTTTAGGTTTTAGAGTTTATGTTTTGTGGCTTAAAGGTTTAGGGGATAGGGGTTGGAGTTTAGGATTTTGGGTTTAGGGTTTATATTTTGAAATTTATTGTTTTTGTTTACATAAAAATATTATATAAAAATTATGTCATGTATCTAATTCTTTTAAATATTGCTCAAAGTTTCAAAAATTATTTATTTAAAATTGATATTATAAATAATTAAATAAAATTGTAATAAAAGCTAAGCACTCTTTCATCCTCTTCTATTTATTATTTAACTAGTTTAATTATATTAACTAAAATGTAATTTTTTAATTTAATATTTAAAGTCTTTAGAAAAAATTAATAACACATAGAAAAGTTTGAAACAAATAACATAGAAAAATATATGTTAAAAATGAAAAAAATGAAAATACTATTTTTTAAAATAATTTTAAAGATTTATGGGTATATGACTGATTTATTTTAAATTTATATATTAAATAATTTCTTATATAAATGCAAAAAAGATAATATTAATATTATTATATTAAATTATCATTATAGTTTTAATTATTTAAACGTAAAAGAGATCATATATTAAATTAGATTGCTTAAAACTTAATCTCAAAAAAAAAAAATTCTATTGGCCAAGTTAAAACCTAAATGTAAAGAATTAATTATACATCAATTTAGCTTAAATAAAAAACTAAAACACTATATTATTTTGCCATTTTAAGGTTTAAGGTATATAGTTTAGGGGTCAAGGTTTAAGACTTACTATTTAAAGGTTTATAGATCATGGGTTTAGGGATCATGTTTATGGATTATGGTTTAAGTGTTGGAGTTTAAGGCTAATGGGTTAGGGGTAATGGGGTAATGGTTTGGGATTAATGTTTAGGGGTTATTGTTTTATGGTTTATGGTTTTAGGGGTTATAATTTAAGGTTTAATTTTGATGAGTTATTATTTTAAGGGTTTAGAGTCCATGGATTTAGGGATTATGCTTTAGGTATTATGTTTAGGGTTTAGGTTTATGGGTTGGGGTTTAGGGTTTGGTGTGTATGGTTTAGGGTATAATTTTTATGGTTTAGGGTTTATGATTCAGGGATTAATCTTAGATTTTTTAAGGTATAAATAAAATAAAAATAAGATAAATAAAATTATTATTTTAAAAGAATATATATCAAAATGGGTTAAATCCCAAAAGCATACATGAACTTTAATTTGATCCAAATCTTGTAAATATAACACAATTATTGATATTATTAACATCATTTTTTTTTATATATTGCATACATAAAAATTTATATTTACTCATATAAAAATATATTGATGTATTTATATTTTAAAATAATGTGTATATATGATTAAATCTAAATTAAAGTTTCAATGTATATATATTTAGGATTTAATTAATTAAGGTTTAAGGTTAATGGTTTTAGGGTTTATGTTAATTAGTTTAAAAAGAAATTAAGAAATAATTAAACATTTAAAATTTATTACTATGAAAGACATTAGTGGCATTTTTGACAAAAAACGCCGCAAAAACGTTCCACTTTAGCGAAAACGGAGTCGTTTCAGTTGTGTTTGTTGTGGCATTAGCGGCGTTTTTACTGTAAATGCCACTAAATGTAAAGTTTAAACGATGTCGTTTTGTTTCATCCATTCCCGAAACCCCTTATAAGCTGGACGACATCGTTTTGTCAAAAGGTTAAAAAGTTTTAGTGGCGCTAGTGGATAAACGCCGCTAAAAGTGTAACGCCCCAAACCCGGCCCATTCACCACGACCGGATCTGGCATGTCACTAAGTAGATTTTGTAAAACCCCGTGCGATCTTGAAGAAAACCTATGGGAGAAATTCGAGTTTAGCGATTGTGTAGAAAGCTTAGTAACTTTATGTTAATCGGGTTGTATTTTTGCCGAATTTTTCAAAAACGATTGACCATTCAAAACCCATATTATCCGTTTAAGTTATGAAAATTTTTGTTGCAAAAGATGATAAGTTTACTTAATAATTTAGCCGCAAGAAACTTTGTTGTCTTTGTGTTTTTTTTTCAACATATGGGTATTACGCTTGGTTGTTTAACTCGAGTGTCTAAAACTTTAAAAAAAATCCCGACTTCTAAAATCGATTAATAGTGGCCTTATTACAACATAAAATACCAGACCAGTTATTAAAAATAAATAAATAAAGTTCTTTATTGAAATGCGAGAAACCATGCATGGCCACCTCGTGCTCATCTCCAACCCGGTCCACTGTACTACGTGCTACCTGAAAATGTTAAAGAATTGAGTGAGTCATAGAACTCAGTGTGCAACACTCACGCACCATGGATTTGGGCCTTAGCCCTACAAAATAGAGTAACAAATAATGCGCATACAGATGGTAATGCAGAACCCATACCCAGCCTAAGTTTCCATCCGCTACACACCATCCGTACCAGCCGAGCACACCTTTGGGGATTTCTACAATCAACCCTCACCGTTACACACCATCGATGGCAGTCATGCTGCTCATCATCAAAATCGTGACATAGTCACCAGAACAGATCGTGGCAGAGCCACTACAACAGATCGTGGCAGAGCCACTACAACACTTCCCCTTTCATCACATATTCCGAAACCCCATGCAACATAAAATACTGATGTACGGATGCAACAGATTCAACAAGCATGTACAGAATACCCATAACACAGATCGAATTACCTTACCACAACCATTTATTTTATCAGAACAAAAATCACTAACCTGATGTTTCCCTTACACCCTCTATAGGTGTCACAATAGCTATACCGAACTTTCAGCATTTAACAGAATATGATACTCATATTAACATGGCATTAAAGATAGTGTGTGTAATTACACACCTGATTACGTACAATACCAAGCTATCTACGACGCTGCTATCACCAGCTGGAATCACGACTATCTGCCTACTATTCTGTTCGGAGGCTGGCCCACAACCTGGTGGCCAATCATGAACAACCGACACCACTCGCTTCTTGAACTTAGGGACTGGATTCACCGGTCCAACCCTTTCTTTAGGATTGCTAGCATTTGAGTCCATAGAGTAGAACTTAATTAGAGAACCAGGTTAAGTAAAGGCAAGATCAAAAGAATGCAAACACAAACGAGGGAGTCTCTTACCTAAATCGACAAAAAACCCAAGCTTTAGGCTTGATTCCTCAATCAAGAGAATCCCGAAAATCTCCCAAACGAACACGAACACGACCCCCACCTATATTCGGCCAAAGCATCAATATCAAATAACCAATTAGCCTTTCGGCTTTGGTTTCAAACAAAAACCCAAAAAGAATACAGGAATAGGGGAAATCGCCACATACCCTACAAAGTAGATTCGGATAAGCCTGGAAGAGTTCGGCAAAGACTATGATAGAGATCAAAGATCAAAGTAAAAGAACCAGAAGTGGAGATAAGAGGGCTTCAAATAGGGACTTGGAAGTTTCGGTCTCTAGAGAGAAATGAAGAGAGAGTATGAGTATTGATAAAGAGATTCGGCCATTGAAAGAAATGAAGAAGGGAATAACGAACATAGTGTGTTCGGCTTGCAGATGAAATCAGAAAAGAGCCATATGGACAAGGGACTTTCAGCTATAGCACAGAAAATAGAAATGACAAGGGTTAGGGGTTTCGTCTAAGAGAGAAAATGAAGGTGAAATTTTAGCTTTTAGTGAAACGAGAACAGGATGATGAAAATCAAGAAAATTCGGCAAGAGAGGGAGTTCATGAAAGGAAAAGAAAAAATTGAAAGAGAAAGAGAAGAGCAAGGTTTCGGATTTTGGAGAAAGAATAGAGAAGAGAATGAAAGGGTCATACCCCAAAATGGTCTTCTTAATTTCGGCTAAAGGTTACCAAAGAAGAAAAAGAGTGGATACTGGCTAAGCAAATTTCGGCAAAAGAGAATGAGTAAAAACTAAAAATGAAGAGCACATACCAATGCCAAAATTTTACACACACAAGCTACCTAATACTACCAAAGTTCGGCACCCAACCCCAATGCCAAAACCGAATGCTCCCCCCCACACACACCTCAAAATTTCGATCACCACTCCCCCATTATGCCGTCCCTTCAATCTCTTCCTGCTTCCCTCTCTTCTGCTGATTCAAACCAGTTTGTATTATTCAACCTCCTCAAATTTCTCTCCACCACCTGTTCGAATATCTTGACCAAGTCTTACCTCTCTCCTCTAGAGTTTGATTGACATCCAAACACTTCCCTTGCCTGAGCCAAAAATAATACTCCTTACTGCTTAAGAGTTTCGAACCTCTTCCTTTCTCAGCTCCTTATGACGCCACCCCTGCATGCTAAGTGGTGTCACCTTGCCACTCTTCTACTGCACCCTTTTGTGTCACCAAACGCGAACTACAATCCTTTAAGTCCTACTCCTATTCAGCTTTCCTCTAAAAGTGCCAAAACTAAAAAATTTACCAAGGCTTCAGCTAACCCCGAGCCTTCCCAAAGCCCTCAAACAACAAGCATAACACATCGATACACAAAAAATATAAAAGATGCAAAGCCCCCAAATCCCGGATGTTACAGTTCTACCCCCTTAAAATAATTTCGACCTCGAAATTACATGATCAAAAGAGTTGAGGGTATTGTTCACGCATCACATCCTCTGGTTCCCATGTTGCTTCCTCTGAACCATGATTCCGCCACAGAACCTTCACCAAAGGAACCGATTTCCTACACAACACTTTGACGTCCCGGTCCAAGATCTGCACTGGTTTCTCCTCAAAAGATAAGTCTGGACTTACCTCAATTTCCTCTACTGGCACAACATGAGACGGATCCGAACGATAGCGTCTAAGCATGGAAACGTGAAATACATCATGGATCTGACTCAGTTCTGAAGGTAACTCGAGCTGATAAGCTACTGGTCCCACTCGCTTCAACACCCGATAGGGCCCGATAAACCTGGGGCTCAACTTGCCCTTCCGACCAAATCTTAACACTTTCTTCCATGGCAACACCTTCAAGAAAACCTGGTCACCTATTGCAAATTCTATATCTTTCCATTTTAGATCCGCATAGGATTTCTGCCTGTCCGAAGCTTCCTTCAATCGAGCTCGAATCACTTTAACCTTGTCCTCCGTTTCAGCAACCAACTCTGGACCTAACAACCGATACTCACTCAACTCTGTCCAACACGTAGGTGTACGACACTTTCGACCATACAGTGCTTCATACGGTGCCATCTGAATACTCGACTGATAGCTATTATTATATGCGAATTCCGTCAACGGTAGAAATTCCTCCCAGCTACCCCTGAACTCTAAGACACATCCCCTCAACATGTCCTCCAAAATCTGAATCACTCTCTCCGATTGTCCATCAGATTGTGGATGAAATGCGGTGCTGAAGTCTAACCTTGTCCCCAGTGCTTGATGCAACGCCTTCTAGAATCTTGAAGTGAATCTAAGATCCCTGTCTGAGATGATAAACACTGGTACCCCATGCAACCTTACAACCTCCGCCACATACAGCTTAGCCAACCTTTGCAGAGAATAATCAACCCGGACCGGTAAGAAGTGAGTAGATTTTGTCAAACGGTCAACTATCACCCACACTGAATCCTTCCTAGTAGGCGTAAGAGTTAGCCCACTAACAAAATCCATCGTGATCCTTTCCCACTTCCACTGCGGAATCTTCACTGGTTGCAACAATCCCGAAGGCAACTGATGTTCTGCCCTTACCTGTTGGCACGTCAAACACTTACCCACAAATTCGGTTACATCCCACTTTAAACCCGGCCACCAAAATTGTTCCCGCAAATCCCGGTACATCTTACTACCTCCAGGATGCATAGCGTATGGACTGCTATGTGCTTCCTAAAGAATCTTCTGCCTCAAATCCACATCCTTTGGCATGCAAACCTTCCCACGGAAACATAAAACTCCGTCACTGTTCAGGCTGTAACCCTCTATGCCACCATCTTGTACTTGTAGAAGTCGAGCAATCCAGACATCATCTATCAACTGTTTCTCTTTAACCTGATTCACCCATGTCGGCTTCACTTGCAGTTCCGCTAATAAACTTCCGTCATCATACAAACTAAGGTGGGCAAACATTGCTCTTAACTCTGATATTACCTTACGGCTCAATGCGTCTGCCACTATGTTAGCCTTACCTGGATGGTACTCAATCGAGCAATCAGAATCCTTCAACAGCTCGATCCACCTTCTCTGCCTTAGATTCAACTCCTTCTGGGTGAGGAGGTATTTCAAACTCTTGTGATCCGTGTAGACAATAGACTTCTCCCCATACAAGTAATGTCTCCAAATTTTCAGGGCGAAAACCACTACAGCTAGCTCCAAGTCATGCGTCAGATAATTCACTTCGTGAGACCTCAACCGTCGGGAAGCATACGCTACTACCTTTCCCTCTTGCATCAGCACACATCCCAACCCTGTATGCGACGCATCACAATAGACAATAAACTCCTTCCCTGCCTCAGGCTGAATCAACACCGGAGCTTCCGTCAAAATCCTCTTTAGCTTCTCAAAACTTTCTTGTTGTTTGTCGGACCACACAAACGGAACCCCTTTTCTTAACAACTTGGTTAACAGTGCCGCAATCAGAGAGAATCCCTCCATAAATCTTTTGTAATACCCAGCTAAACCAAGAAAACTCCGAATCTCCGCCACAGACTTAGGTGGCTTCCAGTTCAACACAGCTTCAATCTTCCGAGGGTTCACCCTGATCCCCTCAACTGACACCACATGACCCAAAAAGGTAAGCTCCCTTAGCCAGAACTCGCACTTACTAAACTTTGCGAACAACTACTTCTCCCTTAGAATTTGCAAAACCACTCGAAGATGTGAATCATGCTCCTCCTCGGACTTCGAGTACACCAGTATATCGTCTATAAACACCATGACGAACCGATCCATATATGGTTGAAAACCCGATTCATCATAACCATAAACGCTGTTGGTGATACCCCGACCTCAAATCTATCTTGGAGAAGACCGAAGCCCCTTTGAGCTGGTCAAACAAGTCATCTATCATCGGCAGGGGGTACTTGTTCTTGATCGTCAACTTATTCAGCTGACGGTAATCAATACACATTCGCATTGATCCATCTTTCTTCTTAACAAAAAGCACGGGTGCTCCCCAAGGCGATACACTTGGCCGGATAAAACCCCAATCAAACAACTCCTGAATCTGCGCTTTCAGCTCCCCTAACTCCTTCGGCGCCATTCTATATGGAGTAGTAGACACTGGCGCTGTTCCCGGTAGAAGGTCAATGCCAAACTCCACCTCACGATCTGGAGGCAATCCTAGAAGCTCTTCTGGAAATACATCGGTAAACTCTTTCACCGTTCGAACATCCCCTACGACCGATTCCTTAGCCTCCAAAACACAAACATGAACCATGAATGCCTTACATCCCTTTCTCACCATTCTTTCGGCCTTCAAAATAGATACCACATTGGATAGGTAATCCTTTCTCTCGCCTACCACCACTACCTCTAAGCCCTCTACTGTTCTCAACAACATACGCTTGGCTACACAGTCCAGATTTGATTCATACATCACTAACCAGTCTATTCCCAAGATCAAATCGAACTCCCCAAATGGCAGTTCCATCAGATCAGCCTGAAAAGCTACCCCTTGAACTTCCAGAGGTACATTCTTAAACAGCTTGTTCACTACTATAGTTTGTCCTAGGGGGCTAACTACAGTCATCTCCCTCGAAGAAGTCTCATAGTCTAAGTTCAAAGTTCCCGCTATAGCACTAGCAACATAAGAGTGCGTCGAACCAATATCAATCAAAGCAGTATAAGGTGAACCATAAATTAGAAACGTACCGGTTATGACATCCGGTGCATCGCCCTCCTCTCGACGCCTAGCCGCATAGACCAACCTAGGCTGTCTCGCATCAGTGTTACTAGCACCCTTACCAAGTGCTCCACGGTCGCGATCGAAACCATTACCTCCCCTGGCTGGGCCACGACCCCTCCTGAACTGATCATAATCTCGCCTAGCTGGCTGTGCCTGATCCACCTGTGGACAGTCCTTAATCATATGCTCCATAGATCCACACCTGAAACATCCTCCGATTCTCCTTCTGCACTCCCCAAAATGCACCTTCCCACACAAAGCACATGGTCGATACTGACCCACTGCAACAGATGTCGGAGTACGAGCCGGCCCATTAGACCTAAGCCTTTTTTGAAAACCACCAGATGAACTTGACGAGCCGAAACTCCTCTTATTCCTACCCCGATCCTTATCCCTATCCTGTCTTTTGGTCCGCTTCACCTCCTCAGCTATCTTAACTTTCTCAACCAGAACAGCAAAGTCTCTCTCCCGTTGCGGCGCTATCAACACCCTTAACTCATTCCGTAGTCCATCCTTGAACCGTACACAACGTTCATAGTCAGTAGCTACCATTCCCCTAGCGTAGTGGCTCAAACGCAAAAACTCTACCTCGTATTCAACCACAGTTTTGCTCCCCTGAACCAAATTCAAAAATGCCTTCCTCTGAGCGTCTACGTAGCTGGCCCCGACGTACTTCCCCTGAAATGACACCTTAAAGAAATCCCAATCAATCCGGTTTGCTGGAGTACCCTCTTTTATCGTAAGCCACCACTGATAGGCCTCGTCTCGGAGAAGAGACACCACTTCTTTCAACTTCTCCTCCACCGTGAAGTCAAGATTATCCATTATGCGCTCACTTGCCTCCAACCAATACTCAACTGTATTAGGGGCTACGCCAGAAACACCCTTAAACATCTCTGTTCCATTGGCTCGTAGTCATTCAGACACAGATTTCTGAGCCCCAGCACCCAAACCTACTCCAGCAACTCTCTCCAAAACCCGTAGCATTGCTTGAGACACCGCATTGTCTCCACCCGTTTGATTCTGATACTCTGCTTCAGCGGGTGGCGGCAATGGTATTTCGTTCCCTAACCCATGACCAGACCCTACTGGTTCCGACACTACCATCCTGCCTCTACTACGTCCACCCGCATTATGTCCACGTCTTCTACTACTGAACTCTAATGTATTGTCTTAATCTAATTTAGAAATTTTATACATTAGCATTTCTTTTCACTGTTTATTAAAGAGAAATTTTATGAAGTGTAATCATGAGTAGTTTCCACGATTCACACACAACCTAAAAGTTTCCATTTCTAAAGTATAGTTCCTTAGCTCTAACATCCATGACAATATATCCACATGGCACATGCAATTCAAACTTAATCAGAAACTTACCTGGCGGACTTGGGCCGGAGACGCAGGAGCCATGCTAAAAACCACGTATTTCATTTTACCATGTTTTAAAACCATTTTTAGAAAATGTTTTGAACCTAAAACCCAAAGCCGAGCTTTTGAACCAGGCTCTGATACCAAATTGTAACACCCCAAACCCGGCCCATTCACCACGACCGGATCTGGCATGTCACTAAGTAGATTTTGTAAAACCCCGTGCGATCTTGAAGAAAACCTATGGGAGAAATTCGGGTTTAGCGATTGTGTAGAAAGCTTAGTAACTTTATGTTAATCGGGTTATATTTTTGCCGAATTTTTCAAAAACGATTGACCATTCAAAACCCATGTTATCCGTTTAAGTTATGAAAATTTTTGTTGCAAAAGATGATAAGTTTACTTAATAATTTAGTCACAAGAAACTTTGTTGTCTTTGTGGTTTTTTTCAACATATAGGTATTACGCTTGGTTGTTTAACTCGTGTGTCTAAAACTTTAAAAAAATTCCGACTTCTAAAATCGATTAACAGTGGCCTTATTACAACGTAAAATACCAAACCAGTTATTAAAAATAAATAAATAAAATTCTTTACTGAAATGCGAGAAACCATGCATGGCCACCTCGTGCTCATCTCCAACCCGGTCCACTGCACTACGTGCTACCTGAAAATGTTAAAGAATTGAGTGAGTCATAGAACTCAGTGTGCAACACTCACTTACCATGGATTTGGGCCTTATCCCTGCAGAACAGAGTAACAAATAATGCATATACAGACGGTAATGCAGAACCTATACCCAGCCTAAGTTTCCATCCGCTACACACCACCCGTACCAGCCGATCACACCTTTGGGGATTTCTACAATCAACCCTCACCGCTGCACACCATCGATGGCAGTCATGCTGCTCATCATCAAAATTGTGACATAATCACCAGAGCATATTGTGGCAAAGCCACTACAACAGATCGTGGCAGAGCCACTACAACACTTCCCTTTTCATCACATATTCTGAAACCCCATGCAACATAAAATACTGATGTACGGATGCAACAGATTCAACAAGCATGTACAAAATACCCATACCACAGATTGCAATACCTCACCACAACCATTTATTTTATCAGACTGATGTTTCCCTTACACCCTCTATAGGTGTCACAATAACTATGCCAAACTTTCGGCATTTAACAGAATATGATACTCATATTAACATGGTATTAAAGATCGTGTGAGTAATTACGCACCTGATTACGTACAATACCAAGCTATCTACCACGCTGCTATCACTAGCTGGAATCACGGCTATCTGCCTACTATACTGTTCGGAGGCTGGCCCACAACCTGGTGGCCAATCACGAACAGCCAACACCGCTCATTTCTTGAACTTAGGGACTGGATTCACCGGTCCAACCCCTTCCTTAGGATTGCTAGCATTTGAGTCCATAGAGTAGATCTTAATCAGAGAACCAAGTTAAGTAAAGGCAAGATTGAAAGAATACAAACACAAACGAGGGAGTCTCTTACCTAAATCGACAAAAAACCCAAGCTTTAGGCTTGATTCCTCAATTAAGCGAATCCCGAAAATCTCCCAAACGAACACGAACACAACCCCCACCTATATTCGGCCAAAGCATCAATATCAACTAACCAGTTAGCCTTTCGGCTTTGGTTTCAAACAAAAACCCGAAAAGAATACAGGAATAGGGGAAATCGCCACATACCCTACAAAGCAGATTCGGATACGCCTGAAAGAGTTCGGCAAAGACTATGGTAGAGATCAAAGATCAAAGTAAAAGAACCGGAAGTGGAGATAAGAGGGCTTCGAATAGGGACTTGGAAGTTTCGGTCTTTAGAGAGAAATAAAGAGAGACGTAAGAGTATAGATAAAGAGATTTGGCCAATGAATAAAATGAAGAAAGGAATAACGAACACAATATATTCGGCTTGCAGATGAAATCAGAAAAGAGCCATATGGCCAAAGGACTTTCGGCTATAGCACAGAAAATAGAAATGACAAGGGTTAGGGGTTTCGGTTAAGAGAGAAGATGAAGGTGAAATTTTGGCTTTTAGTGAAACGAGAACAGGATGATGAAAATCAAGAAAATTCGATAAGAGGGGAAGTTCATGAAAGGAAAAGAAGGAATAGAAGGAGAAAGAGAAGAGCAAGGTTTTGGCTTTCGGAGAAAGAATGGAGAAGAGAATGAAAGGGTGATACCCCAAAATGGTCTTCTTAATTTCGACTAAAGGTTACCAAAGAAGAAAAAGAGTGGATACTGGCTAAGCAAATTTTGGCAAAAGGGAATGAGTAAAAACTAAAAATGAAGAGCACATACCGATGCTGAAATTTTACACACACAAGCTACCTAATACTACCAAAATTCGGCACCTAACCCCAATGCCAAAACCGGATGCTCCCCCCCACACACACCTCAAAATTTCGGCCACCACTCCCCCATTATGCTGTCCCTTCAATCTCTTCCTGCTTCCCTCTCTTCCACTCATTCAAAGAAGTTTGAATTATTCAACCTCCTCAAATTTCTCTCCATCATCTGTTCGAATATCTTGACCAAGTCTTACCTCTCTCCTCTAGAGTTTGATTGACATCCAAATACTTCCCTTGCCTGAGCCAAAAATAATACTCCTTACTGCTTAAGAGTTTCGAACCTCTTCCCTTCTCAGCTCCTTATGACGCCACCCCCTGCATGCTAAGTGGCGTCACCTTGCCACTCTTCCACTGCACCTTTTTGTGTCACCAAACGCGAACTACAATCCCTTAAGTCCTACTTCTATTCAGCTTTCCTCTAAAAGTGCCAAAACTAAAAAATTTACCAAGGCTTCAGCTAACCTCGAGCCTTCCTGAAGCCCCCAAACATAACCAAACAACAAGCATAACACATCGATACACAGAAAATATAAAAGATGCAAAGCCCCCAAATCCCGGATGTTACAAAAAGTCAGACATTAGTGGCTCTAGATTACAAACGCCACAACATGTATTTTGATTTTGAGCAAAACGGTGCCATTTTTGTATGCTCGATTTTATCCCCATTCAAACCCCGAAATCCCTTATTATTTTCACTTAATTGGATACCCTAAATCCGTAACTCCCAAACCTTATTGTTTTCCCCTAAAAACTTACCCCAAATCCCTAACTCCCAGAATCTGCTCCGGTCAAGTCATATTAGACCTCTCCTCCGTCGTTAAGGAACTCGTTGAGAACAGCCTCGACGCTTGTGCCACCAGTATTGAAACCGCTATCAAAGAGTACGAGGAAGAATGGTTTCAGGTCATCGATAATTTTTTGTTTTCAAAGCAAGACTCCAAAGCTGCTTCTGCAAGAGAAACTAAGGAAGAAATAACCAAATCATCGGTCGGTGGTTCTAAGGTAGGGTTTTCCTAATTCAGTTCTCATATCAGTTAGTGCAGGTGTTTAATATGTCCTTCCCATGAATTTGATTGCCATCTTATTCTTCATTGTTATAAAATACTCTTAGGGATGATACCTAGGTTGGACATAAATTGCTTCAAATATGTGAGTTTATGGTCATTTATCTGCCTCATTTGTGAATTAGATTCTGTTATGATAGTATATGGTTGAGGAATGTTTTATGGAAGAACTGGAATAAAGGTCCTAAATAGGCATATAATGCGCAAGGGTAGTAGTGTAACACCCTTAACCCGTATCCATCGCTAGAATAGGGTTACAAGGCATTACCATGCAAAACACAAGTCATATCAATTATTTACTGTTTATATGGTCATATCCGAATGCATTATGAGTAGTGCATTTTCATAGTATGCTAAAACAATAATGTACATATCTGAAATCCATTTAGCTAATTTCACACATAAGCATTTGTCAACAAATACAAAGGTTACTATTCATTTGGTCATTCAAGTCACATTGACCGAATATGCACATGTTCATAATTACTTTACTAAACAAGTTATCAATTACCAAAACTAAACATACATATATGTATTTGCATAAACTTTGTTTAACCTAATTCAAAATAGGCCAATTACAAACATCCAAACAAAATATAGATAAATTCATTTATAAGATCAAAATCGAATCAACAAGACCAAGTAATCTTCCATAATTCAAAACACATAAATATAAAACTTTATACACATGTACATTTGTAAAACATGACCAAATATGCCAACCCTATGTACCTAACCTAAAATTTCATCACTTAGCCGAATATGCAATTTAGTATATAAATGATCTCCAAAATTGATCCATGTTTTAGATGTACACATCAATAGTAAGTCTTTAATAAATCAATACCCAAATCACATTCAACAACCATATATGTCAATTTAAACATTAACAAATATCTCATACCAAAACATATATATAGACATACATACATATATATTTATACGTAACAGGAACTCATATCACAACCAAATCCATAATTCAAACATGACATACATATATACTACGATTAAGACTATTTAAACATTAAGTCATTAGCTTTAAAAACAAGCCATTTTCGCATGGCTTATATTTACAACATCAAAACATCATCCAAGTATTAAGGTAGCCTATACATGCCTTAAGTTCCAAATCCCAACTTTTAAAGTACCAAAATAAGTCGATAGTGTGGATGGCTTCGAAGGCGATTCCCGAGCTCGTAGCTTACAACCGAAATCTATAAAACAAAATAACAGAACACACAAGGTAAGCTATCTTAGCTTAGTAAGTCTTAAGCAAATATAACAAATCAATTGAACATTCAAATAATTTAACCAATCATTTTATGACATAGATGTAATAACATAGTACAAATAGATAATTATAGCCGAATGTTAATATCCTTGCTTGGCATAACATTTATCACTTGACAACCTCAAAAAAAATATCACTATCTTGCCTTAAATATACAAACTTACCAAATACATATAGTTTAATATGTTCCCATATACAACCGATTAAGTAAGTACTATATACCTATTAACCACTTATAACCGAATATACATATAACATCACATGTACACAAATATATAATATCTATATAATATCATTTTATCCACATATCTAGAAGGCCGAATATACAAAAGCATCTTATCAACTCACTAGCTCAATATACATCACATATGCATTTACCCATTTGGCCGAATCTAAAAGACACATCAATGCTTACATCTAAAATCAAATTTCAATATGTCATACTCATCATTTATAAGGCCGAATACACTTACTAGAATTTTACAAATATACCTCATCTGTATCACATACCATTAGTATCAATAGTAATATACCAACTTACCTTATCTCTTACGACCATTAGGCCTATATGTACCTGAACAATTAGCTCATTTGCTATATTTAAATTCCACATCATTAATAATCCATTGAAGCATATACTTATAATAAATCACCGACATAAAGCCTGCTAGGCATAAAGCCTGAAACACACACCGGCACTAGGTCTGCTAGACCCGAGGTCTGATATTCAGTCACCGGTAATAAGCCTGCTAGGCACGAAGCCCGATTAATTTCACCAGCTCAAAGCTTGCTAGGCTCAAAGCCTGAATATCGCTATCACTAAATCATTTCTTAAACATTTGTACAACTTTCAGAGGTTTTAACACAATCGAATAAAATTCAACCACATCATTTAAATGCCAAATTACATTCGGCAACTATGTTATATAACTATAAAATTTGGATCTCATAGTAAATCATTTTATAACCGAATTTAATAATACTCAATTTCTTTAAGACTTACCTCGGATATCGACGGACGACGAAAACCGGCTATTCGACTATTTTTGTTTTCCCCCGATCCAAATCCGTTTTCTTTGGTTCTTGATCTAAACATGTTCAAATTAAGCTGGTTCAAATATATTTTCATTTAATTTAGTCCAAAAACACATAAATGGGAAAATTACCATTTTGCCCCTAATATTTCATACTTTTTACAATTTAGTCCTATTTACACAAAACACAAAATACACAAATTTTGGCTACACACTTTAAGGGTCGAATGTTCCTAGTCCTTATACAAGTCCATTCATTTCACTTATTTCATATTTTAGTCCCTCAAAAATTTATTTTTACCATTTAGCCCAACACACTCAATTTCATCAAAAATTCAAAGAAAAAACTTATTAATCTAACACATATTTATCATAATTCATCCTTAAACAACATAAACAACAAGCTATCAACAATGGCTCAACTCAAAATATTCATCAAACTCAAAAATTAAAGCATGGGTCTTGAAGATTTCTAAGCAACGATCTCAAAAACGTAAAAATTAACAACAACCGAAACCAAACTAACCTTGAATTTTAATCCAACAATGGCCGAACCTAGCTTGTCTTCTTATTTCTTATTTCTTTTCTTTGTTTCGGCTAAGCAGTTAAAAGATGAAGATATGTTTTTGTTTTATTTTATGACAAAATATATTTTATATTACATTATTATTAATAATTATAACTTTTATAATATATAAATACATATAATAAAGCCATTTATAATTGCACATGCCGTCCACTATATATAAAAGGAACTAATTACAATGCAAATTCTCCATATTAAAAAGACATCAACAAATAAGCACTTTAACAACTAACCATCAAATTTTCTTTTTATGCAATTAAGTCCTTTTATTTAATCGGACACCTAAACAATAAAATTAAGTCACGAAAATTTAACACAAACAAATTTACACATAATAAATTCGGAAAATAATTTTAAAATATTTTTCAGTCTCGGATTTGTGGTCCTGAAACCACTATTCTGATTAGGCTCAAAGTCGGGCTGTTACAAGCAGCTTCTTAATTTCTTTTGCTCATCTATGATCTTATTAAGAGTTTCAAGCTGTTGATACTTAAGCTGGTATTTCTTCAGACAAATGATTTCAACTATGGCTATTTTTAGCAGTTTACCCGGCATTTTTGCTTCCTCTAGGATATATGCAGCTTCTACGTTTATGCTCGTAAATTATATGCGCTACTGGCTCAAATTCCATAGACTTTGAGGTACCCTTTCAAGCTTGTTGTACCCCCTTGCTTCATTTACCCTGAACTCTTCATGGTGTTGTTACTTAACAGCACTCTTTCTTTCTGTCTGTCTTGTCTTTTTCTCTTATTCTTGTTATTGTCATTTTGAAGCCCGTCCAGAGAAACTAGATGAAAAAGTATACTCTTTTACATTTGGGGGGATCCATTGATAGCATGGATCGTACCTATTGAGATGTGGTATTTCACCTGTTGATTTCAATGTAAAATTCCACCATTAGCATGTTGTTCGCAATTAATTTATTCAAGATAAAATTTTTGAAGCATCTTAAGAATACGACTTAGTTTAGGTTGAACGATTAACCATAAGTCGGATTGCTCGACACTCTTTGATTGAGTTCATGATCACACGATGTTCAACACTCTTGTATATTCTACTACTCATAACCTAAAACATTGTGGTAACATTACAAACTTGATAGTAACTAAAATATAACTGTTAATACAGTCAATGTTATTTCACTTGTGATTTATTGTGTGCCAACATGAGCAACAACAAACAAGTGATATCCTTTTATAAGAATTATTGTTTGACAATTTTTTGATTTTGTGACAATCTTTTTTATTTTAGATATTTTAAAAGCAACATAAGTGTTGGAATTTTATTTGCATTTAAAGAGAAATATGGTTTTTCTTTTTCTGTTGGGTACATACAAAGGGGAAGGAATAATGGATTTTAGGCTTTTAGAAAGTGAGTTTTCGTTATATTTAAACAATCTTCTAGATGGTCAGTATGTTACTGTATGCAGATTTTTTTACTAGTCAACTTTACATGATTTTATCAATTATGTTGTGAACAAGGACTTGTAAACTGGAGGCCTGGCTATATATTAGTTGTTGTTTCTCAAATTCTCACAACTTGTTTCTCAGAATCCATTTTTAGTGTTTTAATAACTTGTTTCTCACAACTTGAAGATAGTTCATTCTTCTAGTACAGTTATTATTACAGGAATTATTATGGACTGACTGCTGTTGAGCAACTTCTTTAAACAGGCTACAACCGGGCTTCTGGGCTGAAATTGGCTTCATTTGTGAACCAGGAAAGAAACAACCTATCTTTTACATTGCGTCCTGTGCCTGCTCGCTTGCAGATATTCTGTGCTGTACGTTTCTCAATCAATTGAATGATTTTATTGAAAAATAAGTTCTTTTATTCCTGTTCAATTGGTTTTCTGCATACTGAAGTAGTTATATTGAAAAAATTGAATTAAGCTTTTTCTCAGCCTTTACAATAGGCATGATATTCCTATTCAATGGGGTTTTCAACACTGTGGTTATTTCTTCTGATTTCTACATTACTTTACTGCTTCTATTAGTACTATAGTATATTTTTCTCTAATTTTCAAAGATTTGATGCATTTTGTGCACTGTATGTAAAGGCTTATGAATTTTCAATTATTAATAACCTAAAATTTTAACATGATTAATATTAAATGAATATTTAACATGGCATATGATAATCTCTACTAGCTTTGTGATTTTTTTAAATGTATTTTCTAAAAACCAAGTAACAGTTTTGGCCGTTTTAATTGTTATGAATATACTTAACATGATTAATATTAATAATATTAGTAAAGGAAAAAGGAGTCATTGTTGAATCTACTGCTTTTAATTTGTTAAGCTGGGATTTAATTGGTTAACCAGAAAATTTGATGGATTCATTCACAATTATGGAGTTGTGTCAATTTCACTTCCTATATTGTCACATTCACACTATTTATTCTTTTCCTTGGACTTTAAATTATTTTATTTTATAATAAATGCTTTTAACTACAATTTGCTTAAAAAATGTCGACAAAAAAAGAAGAAAAATTGTAATGAAGCAATGACTATCTTAGTTCATACGTTTTTGCAAAGAAAAAAAAAAGTCTTCATGGGTTCCATATTAGGTTATAGTTGATGTAACATCCCGAAATTGGGCCTAGTAGGATTGGGCTCATTGGGCCTTGGGCGTAGAAGTGTCTAAAATTTTTGAGAATAAGAGAATGACATTATTTCAAGTTGGACTTATTAAGAAGATGATTTTAGAAAGTTACAGGGTTCTATGAAGTTTCGGGTTCAAGATGGGCCTTAATGAAAGTTAGTGTTTAAGCCTATTAAGGAGAAATAGTAAGAGGCATCAAAACTTATGGAAATAAGTGAGTAAATTGTTATCATAAATGAACTATTGGTAAAGAGGTTATGGCATCAAGTGGAGAGAATGGAGGGAAGGGGTTCAAATCTCATCTTTTGCAAATTTTAGATTTATTTTGATGTGCTCTTCCAAGTGTCATCCATGACATCATTAAAGGATGAAATTAAAGAAAAAGAATAAAAAAAAGAAATGGGAGAAAAAGGAATGATGGAGAGTGATTTGTGGAAAAAGGAATGATGGAGAGTGATTTGTTGAAAAAAAAAGTATAATGATGAGATTTGAAAAGAATGAGGTAGGTGAAAAAAAAAATGCATGGAGGGTGTAATAGCCCGATTTAGGGGATAGTCGGAACAGTGATCTCGGAATCGCTAAACCGAGAATAGAGAAAATTATTTTTTATGTTATTCTATGTATTATAACATGTTTATAAGGATGCATGAAAATTTTGGTGTCTCAATTTTAGCGATTGAGGGCTTAATTTCGAAAAAGGACTAAATCGCATAAAGTGCTAAAGTTTAATTTTAATTGCTAAAGGTGCCAAATAGCTATGGGCTATTAATTGGAGGCCCCAATTGTGCAATTTGGCCTTGTTTTAAGTGAGTAGGCCGGCCATGTGACATAGGGGACAATACTTTTTAATTTTAGTCAAAATAGGTGGGAATTAGGTGATAAAATGAATAGAATAAGATGAGTAAAAGATGCTATCATCTTTTACTATTCATCTATCTTCTCTCCACCGAAAATTGATGAAGAAATGGAGCTTTGTGGGTTTGAACTTTCAGCCAAGCTATCTCCCTTATTAGTAAGTGATTTTGATGGCTTTAGTTGATAACTTTTATATTTTTGGAACCCCCAAAGCTTAAGCTAGCTAATGAGGGTACTAATTTGTAACATGGTTGAGAGTCTAGGGACTTGCCATGAGAGATTTTATCCTGGTTGCAAGGTCTCGAGGTACTTTATCAAAGGTTCAATCGAAAACCTATCCCTCGTAATAGGTGACTCGGATTTTTGGTGTCGCGGAGAGCATCGCGTTACGGATTCCGAATAAGGTGTGTAATCTCATACCCTTCCAAATACATGTTTGAAATGGTGTGTAATCTCACACTTCTCTGAAATTTTGCATTAATGTTCTGTGATTTGGTCGAAATACCAAAGAAAACCGAAAATCGGCATCCGGGATCACTCGGACGCGCGTAGATTCATAGTGGTAACCATGTTTTTGTAATAAAACAGTTTTGGTCAATGACAGTGACGTGATTTCCAAAAATCATGAAAAATAGGAGAAATGGAATTAGAAAATGATTAAGATATCAAATTAAAGCTTACTGTGTCTATTTTAATATGGAAGAAACGGAGAAGGAAAAGGAATTTTATATTTTGAGATATCTTGATTTTAGTGAGACTGGTTCTGATTAACTTCGGGGTTCACTGATCTGTTTTGGAAAAATCATATAAAATTGTACAAAATGAATTATGGGTTATAATTTATATGTATGGATTCCTTAGTGAGTCTATTTTCAAGAGAAACAAGTTGGAACAGTATATGAAAACCGTACAGTGAGATATTAGAAATTAAGTTAAGAGAGGTCAGAATTGTTGGACAGTGAAACAAGGAAAACTTTAATGAATAAACTGTACTAAATGGCTAGGCTAAAAATTCTGGAAAAATTACAGTACGAAGATACATGAGTCTAGTTTCAAGGAAATTTTACGGATCTAGATTTCGAGTTTTCTAACTCGAGTTATAGCCAATTTAGTCAGTATGACGCAAATGGACAGTTTAAATTTCTCTGCCCCAAATTACTAGTTAAGTTTTAGTTGCGAAATTACCCCGTTTGGGCCTAAAATGAATTTTGACCCAATAGTTTTGTAGAAGACCCAAATAGAGTTCTATATCACTCGAGGCGATAGTGAATATTCGGAAACACCGTTAAATATGAAATTACCGAATTACCCTTAGAAGGTAAAATTACCGAATTACCCTTGGTGGGTAAAACTACCGAATTACCCTTGGTGGGTAAATTACCAAAATACCCGTGGAGGGTAAATTACCGAAATTCCCTAGGCTGCGAAATTACCGAAATACCCTTGGAGGGTAAATTACCGAAATACCCCTGGGTTGCAAAATTACCGAAATACCTTTAGAGGGTAAATTACCGAAATACCCTTGGAGGGTAAGTTACCGAAATACCTTTGGGTTGCAAAATTATCGAGATACCCGTGAAGGGTAAATTACAGAAATACCCATCGGTTGCTAAATTACCGAAATACCTTTAGAGGGTAAATTACTGAAATACCCTTGAGTGGCGAAAATTACCGAATTACCCTTGGTGGGTAAAATTTATGAATTACCCTTAGAGAGTAAATTACCGAATTACCCTTAGTGGGTACGATTACCGAATTATGAAAATGCCCTTATGGGCTGAATTACGAAATGCCCCTATGGACCGAGTTACGAAAATGCCCTTAATGGGCCGAATTACGAAATGTCCCTATGGACCAAACTACGAAAATACCCTTTATGGGCCAAATGTGATATTTGCTATATGGGCCAAATGTGATATTTGCTATATGGGCAAAATGTTATATTTGCTATATGGGCCAAATGTAAAATTTGCTAGATCGATTAATGGACCAAATTTGCTAGATCGATTAATGGGCCAAATTTGCTAGCTCGTTTAATGGCCAAATTTGCTAGATCGATTAATGGGCCAAATTTGCTAGATCGTTTAATGGCCAAATTTTGCTAGATTGCTTAATGGGCCAACTTGTGTTATGGGCCTTATGTTGAAATTATTCTATAAATATTGTTATGCTTTGTATATGCATACATGACTGCATGGGTTGGGATAAATGACGAAGAGAAGAAAGGCCTGTTGCCAAAATCTAGTTCGGTGGCTCTGCCACAAATATTTTAAATGGCCTGTTGCCAAAATATTATAAATGGCCTGTTGCCAAAAATCTAGTTCGGTGGCTCTGCCACAAATATTTTAAATGGCCTGTTGCCAAAATATTTTAAATGGCCTGTTGCCAAAATCTAGTTCGGTGGCTCTGCCACAAATATTTTAAATGGCTTAATGCCTCTAGTTCGGTGACTCTGTCACAATCTAGTTCGGTGGCTCTGCCACAAACATAATTTTAATTGGCTTAATGCCTGCTATTGGTGTGTTGGCGGGGTGGGTTGACTTGATCCCCACAGGTGTGATGGTTGGTACGGGTGGTGTGTAGCGGATGGAAATTAGGCTTGGTTGGGAATTGCATATCCCATGCATATTATGTTCATGTTATTATGTTATAATTGTAAATGGGCTTAGGCCCAAAATATTGCTATGTGTGTTCCGACCCAGTGGATGATGGTAAGGGGATTACACACTGAGTTCTTGTAACTCACCCCCCCTTTCTCTTAACCTTTTCAGGTAATGCTCAGTGATGTGGACTTGGGCCTTGGATGACTCAATGGAGACCATACTTCAGAAATGGTTTATTTGAACTTCAGACTTCTTTCTTGTTTATTTTATTACTCTACTATTTTGGGTTAAATGTTGTAATAAGGCCTAAGATTTTCTTTCAAAATGCTTCTACAACTCTATTCCCAAACATCCCATTTTCATAAATTGTTTATTTCAAATATGTTTTCACAACCAAAAAGGTCTTTAAAGATAATTACGTTTTCAAGTAGATAACAATTGCTTAAGTGTTTTAGGTTTTAACAAAGAAATTGTAACTCTCAACAAGTTCTTAACAATCTCAAATATGGTAAAAAAAAAAAAAAAAAAAAACTTCCATGTGACACACCAGATTCGGGCTTAACTTCTAGGCCGGGTTTAGGGTGTTACAGTTGATGAAGACATAACTTTTTGTTTTATTATTAAAATTTTCATATTTTGATTGAGACTTTGGCTAATTTTGCATGCCATAGAAGCAATGAAACGAATCAAAAGGAATCAGTACTTTCCTGTACTAGTGTTTTTCTTAATTGCTAACTATGTGGATAGTGTGGTCAGTGGCAACGTATATTCTCTTGAGGAAAATCAATATCTTTTTCCAGGAAAATAAAAACCTACTAGCTACTATTGTTATCATTTTTTTCTCGTAAGAATAGTGAAGGAAAAAATTGATATTATAATCTATGGGGTAGCTTTGGATGCTTCTTTAGTTCATCGTGATTGATTCAATTGCATGGAGAAACTAAGTTTTAAAAAAGTAAATAATTTTCTGCCATGATCTCTTTGAACTGAACTGTATTTAAAGTCTTACAACTATTATGAATTGGACAGAACAATAGTTAAAGTTGAGACTTACATCAAAAGATCTCATTGCTAACAAGTATAATATTCTGTTGATTATTGGCATTTTATGTGTTCTCTAAATATTATTTTAATATTTTGGTTTGGATGTTAATTACCTTATCATCATTGCTTGCAGGTGTAATTTTATCCTTGACAATGTTATAGACAAAGATTTGTTATTGACTCGTAGAAGGGAAAAATACTTAGTATTTGCTGTAGTTTGATTTTTTTGCACCATTCTTACTCGTCATGTAAGTTAATTCACTCGTAATTTTGCTATTTATACCGTTTTATTTTTCATTTATTTTATTATTTTTGATTTTATGGAGTTTCTTTTTTATTCTTCTTGTAGCTTCTCAAGAGTTTTGGGCGTCCTTTGCTCAGCACAACAGTAGTTGCTGGAATCGACTCTACCATCCAATTTACAATTTCTAAGAGGTATGTATATTTAATTTGCTAAATTTCTGAGAGGCATGTATATTTAATTTGCCGCCATTTATGTTATATAATTAGTCAAAAAAAAAAAAAAGATTCAAAGTATATAGGCTGGAAACCTAATGGGTTGCCTTATGTAACACCCCAAACCCGGCCCAAACACTACAACCGGATCTGGTATGTCACTAAAGTAATTTTTATAAAACATGTCGCATTTTGGAAAATATTCAAGTTTAAACACTTATACCAAATAAACTTAATAATTTATTAAAGTCATATAAGATATAAGTTATAAAATGCCTTGGTGAATTTTAAATAAAAACTGAAATTTTATACATGTCTTAACTTAATTCAAACATAAAATGTAAATGCCCAGTAATAAAAGCCCAACATAAAACCAAAACATAAATTATAGTCTAGTGGCCCATGGCCTTATTACATTGAAACTTAAAATCCACTAATAAAAGAAACATTAAAGTAACTAAATAATGAAGAGTCCTTTACTGAATCCAAATAATCTCTCGCATGGCCACCTTGCGCTCCTCTCCAGCCTGGTCCGATGCACTAGGTGCTCCCTGAAATTTTTAAATAATAGGTTGAGTCGCGAGATTCAGTGTGCAACCCTCTTGCACCATTAGATTTGGGCCTTAACCCCACAGAACATAATAATAGATTAATATATATATATATATATATATATACAAAAATTATGCAAGCCCAACCCAAATCCTAGGTTTCCATCCGCTACACGCCACCCGTACCAGCCATTCACACCATTGGGGATTTCTACAATCAACCCACACAACTACACGCCATTGATGGCAGTCTTGCTGCTTATCGTCAGATCATGGCCGTAGCCACTACAACAGGTCATGGCAAAAGCCACTACAACAAGTCACGGCAAAAACCGCTACAACAGGTCACGGCAAAAACCGCTACAACAGGTCACGGCAAAAGCTGCTACAACAGAACACTTCCCCTTTCATCAAACCCAACCCCACGCAACCACAGAAAACAACATACTTATCATATATGTCATCTTAACAGGAACATTCACTTAGGAATGACAGAGATCACTAACCTGGTGATTCGCTTTTACCCTCTTTGGGTTTCAAACATTATGCCGGGATTTCGGCATTTATCATAATATAACTGATTAATAAACATATTTTAACAGGTAATTTAAATGGTGTGGAAGTGTTACACACCTGATATCGCGTAGTTTTACTCCCTTAGTTAAATCCTTACTATCTGGATCTACAACCCTTAGTCTAAAATCTTGCTCAAAAGCTGGAAGAACACGAAGATTTGGGCTCCCCTACATTCGGCCAAGAATTAATAAATACCCAAATTTATACGTTAAAAATCAGTTGATCTCCTTACCTTGAAATCCTGAAAGTAACACAATTCGAGTGTTACTGAGCTCTGACTTAGAGATCTAAGCAAATGAATCCCCTTCAAATCTCGAAATGCCGCAAATGAGAGAAAACACGAGATTAGCCAACTATTTAGCCATTCGGCTATAGTCTCCAAAAGCCGAAAAAGATTAAAAGAAAACCCAAATCGATACTTACCTCTATAGAAGGTTTCGGTTATCCCTTGTAGAAAGATTCAGCAATCACAGAAGAAGATTGAAGAATAGAAGATTAGAGATCTAGGAGTTTTTGGCTTTTTAAGGAAATCCCAAAAAGATGAACTAGATGTGTTTTTTGACTTTTAGAAGAATTGAATGAGGAGTTTTGGCTTTTAGCGAATGGGAGAAGAATAACAATGGAGACAGAAGATTCGGCTAAAAAGGAAATTTCAAAGAAGAAGAAAGAAAAGGTGAGAAAACAGTGGTGATTTTCGGCTTTTGGAAGAGAAAAGATGAAAAAAGAAAACAGTGAGATGGCCTTCAAATTTTCGGCACAGGAAGAGAAGAAAGAGTAGGGTTCCAATGCCAGAATTGATTAGCTATCCCCCCTATTTATAGAAATTTCGGCACTTACCTAACCTTGCAGATAAATCCTATCTTTTCTCCTTTATCTTAATCTACTAACTCATCTAAAAGAGACTTAATTAGCTCCAACTCCTCCCTCCTTTATCAACATAATATCCACATATTTTAAACATTAAAAATCCCCTATTTTGCAGCCACATTGCCGTCCCCCCAACTCTCCTTGGCCTACCGAAATTGGCCCAAAAACATGGGCTTCAAGCGGCCAAAACTTGGGCATCCTCCTTTGCCATTGACGCCAACTCCCTTCCCTCTTAGTGGCGCCATTTTGCCACTGGGCCACAGGCCCAACTTGATATTTTAAACTATGGATACAATATTTTAAGCCCTAAAGTGTCTAAACAAAATATTTAGTCAAGACCTCATCCCATTCTCGAGCCCAATCTGGACCTCTAAACCTCAAATTAACATTTTAAGCATACAACACCAAAATGCATAGGCCCATTAATTCAGGATGTTACACCTTATATCTCACTGTAAGATATAATGGATCCTCTCTAGGTATAACAATGCCATGTATGATGAATCTTAAAAAAGATATGATGCATTAAAATATATATTACCATGTAAAAGGAGATTAGTTTTGTTTGTTTCCCGTATGTGTTGAGGATAGCATTAATTCCATGCTTGGCATAGAATAGCTCACTGCCCCTTCAATATCCAATAACCAATATATAGACAGTAATAACAATCTTACTTGAACAAATAAAACTAATTATTCAATGACTAAAACATAATTTTTGTTTATAATCTGAAACAAGAAATCAAGTAGTAATTTCATGAAATTTCCTTGACACACCCCTCATTCACTACTCCTCTCTAGGTATAACATAAAACATAACTTACATAATTTTAAGATCAAATTTCATAACTTATATAATTTTAAGATCAAACTTCATAACTTACATAATTTATAGTTCCCGCTTTTAAAAGTTTTCTTTAACTTTAAAAAAAAATTCAAAGTATATAGGCTGGAAACCTGATGGGTTGCCTTATATCTCACTGTTAGATATAATGGATCCTCCCTAGGTATAACAATGCCATGTATGATGAATCTTAAAAAAATATATTTTTTAAAAAAATCAAATTCTTTAAAAAAAATATTCAAAGTATATAGGCTGGAAACCTGATGTAGTAAGATTTATGATTTTTTATTTGTATGTAACATTATAATTTTAATATTGGTCATGTTATATAATTTGACTAAAAAATATATGTACTATTATTGTTGTTATTTGTTACTAAAATTTTAACTATTTTATGTGTATTGCAGGAAAAATGCCTAGAAGATGATTACGAGGTTTAAGTATTATCTAGAATACTCCAAATTCAGAAGAAGCAAATAGTGAACAGCAAACAGTTGTTGGATCTTCGAATGTGCCGGACATAGATGACGAGCCTGCAGAATTTCAAAGTAATGTTAAGTTTATTTTACATGAATGTTGACTTTTATTATTGATTCATTTTTCAATTTTAATATAATAATATATCATTTTTCAGCTGAAAGTGGTGGGATGCGCAGAGGTCGGGGACGTACGCTACTTAAAGATTTATACGACCTAAATCCTGTCGAGCGTGTCAAAGTAAGGAGAAACAGCCATAGCCAGCTTGTTGGATCTGAAGCTCGACTTTTAGCAGCCTATTTGGGCATTATAGCATGAAATGCCAATATGTTGCCCATCAACTACAAATCATGGCATCACATGCCTGATGGCAATAAAAATCGAGCTCTCGATAATATTAAGTTTCATTTATATTTACTTTCTAAACTTATGTTTTTTAGGAGAGATTTGCTTTAGAGGTCTCCGATGACTATATCAAGAAGACTTTGGGTAAAAAATGGAGAGACCATAAAAACACTTTGAAAAAACAATATTTTAAGAAAGACATAAGCCTCGAAGAAAAATTGCGAAATGTCCTGCCGGGAATGTTGAGGTACCAATGGGAAGATCAAGTTAGAGTCTGGAATTCAAAGAAATGAGAGGTATTACGTACTTCTAAAGTCTTATAATTTTTTGGTTTAAAGTATTTACTATATACGTAATAAAAATTTCATTATGTATGACCGTGAGCGAGTTGGAACAAGCAGCAGGCAGAAACAAAAATTCACGCACACGGCAGGGTTGAGAAGTTTTGCTTGCGTAGCTGAAGCCGAGGTATTATAATTTATTAATTCTGTCAAATATTAATGACTTTATACTATTAAATTATATTTTTACTACTACACTATAGGAAGTCTCGTCTAGTCAAAAAGTTGGACGCCTTCAGCTTTTTGACATTACGCATAGGAAGAAAGATGGATCTCTAATGACATCCGAAGTTGGAGAAATTATGGTATATTTACTTAATAAAATTTGATTTATTATAAATATTTATAATGTTTAATTCATCGTTAGTAGTTTTAAATTTATAATGTTAAGTTATGTTGCATTCCTTCTTATTATATATTTCGTTTCTAACTCTTTCATAGATTTATTAGGAAAAACTAAAGGAGAAAAAGGCAGAGTATGAAGCGGCTGCTTCGACTGATAGTTCTGTTAATCTTGATGATATTGATAACAAAATTATTACTGATGTTTTGGGTCCTGAAAGGTACGGCTGCTTCGACTGATAGTTCTGTTAATCTTAAGTATATTTATAACAGAATTATTACTGATGTTTTGGGTCTTGAAAGGTATGGTCGGGTTCTATTTCAAGGATCTGGTGTTACCCCGACCCAATATTTTTGATCCGGCTCCCAGCAATGCATGCCTTTCGGGAGTCAATCTCAAGTTGAAGTTCAAAGGTTAAAAGCTCAGATAGCTCAGATGCAAGCGAGCACGATTGAGCAAATTGCTGAGGTTCAAAGAAAATATGAAGAACTCCACCGACAGTTTAGAGCGGATGCAGCAGCGAGGGAGGCAGCGGCAGCAGTTAGGGAGGCAGAGGCAGCAACGATGGTAGCTGAGCAGAACAGAAAGTACGATGAGCTCCAGCTAGAGCTTCAGCATATGATGCAGATGTTTCAGCAGTCGCAAAAGCCGCCATTTTAGACATTAATTTTCTCGTTGTAAGATTATTTTTAACATTGTTACATTTAACATTATTGTAAGAATACTTATTATACTTCATTTATTAATTTATATCATATATCTTTTATTGAATTTGAAGAATCGTTTATAATTAATGCTTTTGGTGGGATTTTTATGTTACATTTGCTGTTTTGGGTTGGAATTATATGCTACGTTTGCTGTTTTTGGTTGGTTTAATGCAGGAAGGGTATGATATTGGGAAAGTTGGTCTACTCCAAATCTGTACAAATTAGCGGCGTTTGTGAAAAAAGCGCTACTAAAAGTCATAACCTTTAGCGGCGTTTGTGGGAAAAGCGCCGCTAAAATTCATGACCTTTAGCGGCGTTTTTTCTCATAAATGCCGCTAAAGTTTGTGGCATTTGATTTAGAGGCGTTTTTTGCGGCGCTTTGGCTTTTATAAACGCAGCTAAAAACTTAAAAAAACGCCGCTAAAAGTCTGTTTTGCTGTAGTGTATTAATCAAACTTAAAGTCTGAATTTGAAGAAACTTAAAATCTATATTTAATAATACTTAAAATCTAATTCTAATAAAACTTAAAATCTAATTTTTAATAAAAACTTAAAAATCTAATTTACTTAACTTGAATTTAAAATCTAATTTTATTGAATTTTGATATTTTCTGTTTGGATTGGGTAAAAAGGAAAAAAGAAGTCAAATAGTTAGTCTAGGAGTTAATCACAATTGTTGTTACACAATGGCACAATGATCATGACGTGATAAATTAATAATGCCATTGTTTTAATTTTAGTGACTAAAATATAAATTTACAAAAATATAAATTAATTATATTTTTTAATCTCGTATTTGGCTTGTGAAATTCCTAGTTTAACATTTTGAACAAATTAGCTTAACAGTTTCATTCTTGACACTAACTTTTTCGACACAAACAAAAATCGAGTCATTAAAAAACTAATCTAAATATAACTTAAAATCTAAATTTACTAATACTTAAAAATCTAATTCTAATAAAACTTAAAATCTATTTTTTTAAAGTACAAATCTAATTTACTTAAGTTGAATTTTAAATCTAATTTTGGTTGGACTTTGATGTTTTTCATTTGGATTAGGTAAAAAGGAAAAAAATCAAAAGTCAATTAGTTAGTTAAAGAGTTTGTAACTCCACTCCCAACCTGTTCACTAGATTTGACACATGAGGTGTCACATTCATTGTTGGAGTGACAGTGTCTGGACATACTAACTCCCAGAGTGTGAATACTGCAATACAATATAGTAATATGAGACGGCATCCGCAAGTATATGAGTCGATTTGTAATATAGTTTTACAACGGAGTAGGTGAGTACTCCGCGGATCGTACCCAAAGAAGGCGAGTGCTAGATCAATTTTAACCTAAACACAAGGTTTTCGAGTCACGACACATCCATTAATTTGGGGGTATTGGGGAAACTGTCTACTATGTCGTGACTTGCTGATGCCATGTGGCGACATCGATGTGCTTCCCATCAATTCCTGTATTATGTGTGTAGTGTCGTGACATGAGGTTGTTGTGTCACGACGTCGACTTGGTTTCAGCCGAAATTTCCATCTTAAAGGTGTCTTGATCTAAAACAAACATATGTATTAGGTAAACATTAGAACATAAACTATGAGGTTAGTTAAATATATAATAATTTTTAACAATTAAGAAATTCAAATAATTTTAAGTTTTACTGCCAGATTCATCCAACAGTATTGTCAGTTCATAGGTGGACAATCTTCTCGTTCTGTTAGTATTAGTCTATCGTCCGTTGTGCCATTCCACCTTCTCCCACTTGTCTATTTCCTTAAACATGTTTATTCTTTCTGCATGCATAAAAGGAAGTGTGTCCCTTGACCTAGGAACGTTAGAAACCGATAATTTTTACACAGCTCTCATAATTTCCTCCTACATTCCTTTTTGCTTAATTGATGACCGTATTTAAATATTTTTGTCTTACTATTGCTTTTGATGGTTAATTAGTTTTTTTTTTTTTTTATAAATCAATGCTAGACCTAGAAGTAGCCAAAAAAAGGTCTTCCTAATAAGATCTGTATCTCACGATCTTCTTCAAAATCAAACACAACAAAATCTATGGGAATAATAAAACTTCGCACCTTGACTAACACATCTTTTAATACCCCTTTCAGATGTACTAAAGATTTGTCAGCCAATTGTAATGTTATATGAGTGGTTTTAAAATCACCTAACCCGCATTTTTCAAAAATTGATAGAGGCATTAAATTTATTCTAACTCCTAAATCACATAGGGCATTATTAAAATGAATGCTCCCTATCTCTATGAGAATATTAAAACTTCACAAGTCTTTCAATTATTGAAGTACCTGTCTTGAAATAATCACACTGCAGGAAACACTTAAACTAACTTGTTCTCCTACCTTAGTTTTCTTACGCCTAGACATCATCTCCTTTAAAAACTTGGTTTACTTAGGAACTTTCTCAATTAATTCAACTAGAGGTAGGTTGACATTTAATGTCTTAAGTAGGTTTAGGAAGCTTAAAAATTCATCCTTATCCCACTTTTATTTTTCTCTGCAAGTCTCGAAGAGAATGGGATCTTTGTGTTTTTGGCATTTTTAGTTGTTTCCTTTTCTATCTTGGCCACTGGTGCAATATCCTCCTCTGATTCAAGTTCATTTTCAACTTCGAGGGATTTATCTTGAGAATCATCAGTATTTTCCACAATTACCTCCGGAGTAGGTATTTCTGAGCTACTCAGTATTTTGCCCGATTAGAGTGCTATAACCTTCACATGCTCCTTACCTTTCTTCCATGGGTTATCTTCCATGTTGCTGGGAATGTAACAGCCTGATTTTCAGTGGTGACGGAACAGTGGTTTCGGGAAAACAAATTTTTTCGTTGTGTCAACTCATAAATATTATTTTTAGAATATTTATAGAGTCATTAAAGTCTTATTAAAATTTGGGTTAGAAATATTAACGTTTAGATAGTTAATAAAAGAAAAAGTTTAGTTAAATTAAATGACTAATTAGCCTATTAACCACATGAGGAGGGATGTAACATCCTGAATTTGGAGGGTTTGCATTTGATGTGTTTCTGTGGGTATGTTATGCTCTGTGTGATTGTTTGAGTGCGTTTGGGGCTTCGGGAAACTTTGGGGTTAACTCTGAGCCTTATGACAATTTTTGGTTCTAAGCTTTTAGGGGAGAGCTAGTGGAGCCAAGCTTTAAAGGATTAATTTCGTGGTTATTTGACACAAGGAATGCTTTGGTAAAGTGGCAAGGAGGCGCCACTTAGGAGGCAAGGGGAGTGACGCCTCAGGTAAGCTGGCAGGGAGCAGGTTCAAGCTGCGCGAATGCCCTTTAGGGGATTTCTTTTTTACGCCAAGGTAAGGGAGAGTTGCACTCAGCTTGGACTCTGGTGGATGAGTGTTGATTCGGTCAACATCTTTGAATGAGTGGAAGAGAGCAATTCGAGGAGTTTGAATCATTCAAACAAGTTTGAATGTGTGATCAGGATAAAATTAAGGAGGAAAACAAGGGATTGAGTAAGGGGTGGAGGTGTTGGCCGAATATCAAACTCTTAGTAGGGGGAAGGATCAGTTTTGTGTGGTTAGAGTGTGCCAAATTTCTGTGATAGGAGACATAGATTTTTGTTCTGAAAAGAGTGCATTTTAGACTCTGGGTCTTGGGGAGTGCCGAAATTCTGTATAGCCAAATAAGAGTTCTTTTCTCATTTTCGGCATTTGCATCTTTGGCATTTGAAGTTCCTACTTTCTCTTCATCTCTTTTCTGCTAGAATCGAACCCTCCTTTCATTTAGTTTTTCTCTTCTCTCAACTTCTTCTTAGGGCCGAACCCCCTAACTCTCTTCTCATCTCCAATTTCTTGCGAGAGCCGGACACCCCTTGCCCCATACTTTCTTTCTCCAAAGCCGAATCTCCTAGCCATCATCTCTTGCGTTTTTCTCAATTTCTCTAGGAGCAGAAACTTGTTTCTCATCTTTTTCCTTCTCTATTTGTTTATTCTCAAAACCGAAACCTCAAACTCCCATTCCCTATTCCATTTTTCCCTAAGATCCGAAACTCTTAAGCCTCCATTTGAAGATCCTTATTTCTATTTTTGGCTCTTCTATCTGATTCTCTTCTACCTTAGTCTTTGCCGAATCTTCTCTACGGTGGTGTGGTGCCGATTCTTCCTAGGTGTTGATCGAATCTGTTGCGTTAAGGTAAGGGGCTATCCCTTCTACTTTCTTTATCCTCCTTTCGATTTTGGAAGCCAAAGCCGAATGGCTAATTGGCTTGGTAAGGCCATTCGGTTGGACTTATATTTCTTTTAACCCACTTATGTTCTTTTTGGGGCGACTGATTCGGGATTTGAAGTGAGGTTAATCATCTGAATCTCAAGTTGGGAACCGATAATCTCTAAGCCCTATATCTCTTCTCGGTATTCTAAGGTAAGGGGTTCTTCTTAGTCCTTTTCGTTTAGGTTCACTGATCGTGTTTGACATCTTAACCCTGTGTTGTGGTTAAACAACCGTATTTCCTTATAGTAACATCTGATGAGATCTTTCGATGGAATCCAATACCGATCAAGCGAAGGAGGGGGTTGTACCCGTGAACCCAACCCCTAAGTTTAAGAAGTGAGCAGTGTCAACAGTTCAAGATTGGCCGCCGGGTTGTGGGAGGGCTCCCAAGCAGAATAGTAGGCAGATAGCGGTAGTGCCTGTTAGCTATAGCGTCGATGTAGAAAGTATTGTGTTATGCGTTATCAGGTGTGTAACTCTCACACACTTCATATGTTATTTTGTTAGCAGCTATCATGCCTGAAAGCTGAAGTGACGTTTTGGTCACTAAAATACCCTTGTGGGTAAAAGCGAGGACTCCGGGTAAGTCTATTATATTTTGCTATCAATAAATGCATATGTTAAAAGCCTGAATATGCCATGTTAATTAATCGTTAAGCATGATCATATCATATTAATTGTTGAACATGAGAATGGGATATGAGATGAAGAGGGAGGAAACATGATATTTCAGACTGTCACCAGTGGTTAGGTACCACAAGTGGGTTGGCCCCACATATAATTATTTTGTGACTAAGTATCAGTGGTTTGGAACCACTAGTGGTTAGGTACCACATATATCTTATTTCTGTGACTCGTCCCAGTGGTTTGGTACCACAGTGGGTTGGGCCCACGTATCGATATTAGGGATTGTCACCAGTGGTTAGGTACCACAAGTGGGTTGGCCCTACATATTACTATTGTGACTTTTGTCACTAGTGGTTTGGAACCACCAGTGGTTAGGTACCACCAGTGGCTAGGTGCCACAAATTTGGGTAGAATCAGGAGATATGGAGGCTGAACATTATAGGTTGGTTGGGGCTGCATTGCATATTTGCATCAGATATGAAATTGTGTGAGTGCCCAAAGCCCATTTGGAGGGGAATTTACACACTGAGTCTCGGTGACTCACCCCTCCGTTAACTTTTGCAGGTAATCATTAGACCACGGACATGGAGCCGAGGTGGACTTGAGGTGGCCATGCAAACATTTTCAGTTAATTTTATTTCAATAAGTATTTTGGATCATTACTACTTTGATTTGGTTTTGGTATTGTAATAAGGCCTTTTTAAACTTTAAATTGATTTCGTTCCTTCGATTTGATTCAATTGTTATGATATGCCTAATAAATAATCTAAGTGGATTTTTTTCCTACAAGCTAAATACTTTAAATTTTAAGATTTACAATCAGCTAACTAATACCGAAATTTAGTAACTAAGTAAAGCAAAATTTTCAAGCTATACCTCGAGATAATTTTCAACTAATCGCGCAAAATATTGTTTTTTGAAATTCGACTGTGGATTACGAAACCTGAGCTGTGCTATCGCTTAAACTAAACACTTGTTTTCAAATTTTCACCAAAAGCACAAGGATGTGCAAAGATTTTTCCCAACTTATGATTTTTGACTTAGTTTTCCAAAATTTCTTTTTCTGTAACATCCAGATTCGGTCGTAGCGTTTTGACCGGGTTTGGGGTGTTACAAGGGACCAATATAACAATTAGTCCCTAATAGCTAATGTTGGATGGCTAAATAAGTGAAAATAATAAATTAATGTATAATGGATGGCAAATTTGTAATTAAAATGAAATTAAAACAAAATTAAGTAAAAGAAAAATGTTTTCTATTTTATTTTCACCTTCCACAGCCGAAATTCAAAGTTCTCAAGCTAGGAGAATCAACCAAGCAAATTTCTTTGCATGTGAGTTCAATTCTTACCCGTTTCTTATAATTTTTATATTTTTGAGATCATTGCAACTAGGTCCAACTAGCCCGTATCTTTGTTTTTATTCTGTTAAAAATTTTGGAATTTTTCATTGATGAATATTGGATGTCTTTGATGAATATCATGTATTTGGAGCTTTGATTATGTTATTTGATGAATTTATAAAGTGATTTTCGTTAGATTTTGATTTTAAGATTAAATTACGAAAATGTCAAAATATTAGGGTTTGATAGTGAATTTGATGTTTATTAGGGGTTGTTTGAGGGACTAGTATATATGAATAAAATATTTCCTTGAGACAATCGGTTAATTTGATGAATTTCAAGTTAAGGGACTAAATTGCAAAAATTGTAAACGTTTGGGGTAATTATGTAAATTTGAAAAATAAAAGGGTATTAATTGTAAAATTTATTTGAAATGAAATATATGCTAATAATTGAAGAATTTTACATTATAGATCAAGATTCCATAGATATTCGAGGAAAAGGAAAAATAGTGGAATAGTCCCTAAACTTCTGCAATTTCTATGATTCAGTCCAGGTAAGTTCGTTATATGGTTGCTATTAATTGTATTGAACATTTCATGTTTTTTTCATTATTGGTTAAATCATGAATTTCACTTAGTTATGTTTAAAAAAATATAAATGTAATGTTATTCGAGCTATGTGCCTAGCAAGCTATGTGCTGGTGATATTCAGACTGTGTTCCTAGCAGGCTTTGTGCTGGTGATATTCGGGTTGTGTGCCTAGCAGACTTTGTGCCGATGACATTCGGGCTGTATTCCTAACAAGCTTTGTGTTGGTGATTTTCAGGCTATGTGCTTAGCAGGCTTTGTGCCGGTGATATACGAGCTATGTGCCTAGCAGGCTGTGTGCCGATGATATTCAAACTACATGCCTAGAAGGTTGTGTGCCGGTATTATTCGGGCTCTATGCCTAGCAGGCTTTGTACCGATGTTATTCGGGCTCCGTCCCCAGCAGGCTTTGTTCCGGTGTATTGAAAATTTACATCAATTTGATCACTTTCGATTAATTAATAAATGAAGCTAATATCAAACTTACTAAGCTTTTTAGTGCTTATTAGTTTGATTTATTCTTGTAGGACCTTTGGAATCGTTGCTTTGATTGGATTGACTCAGAAGGTCACACACTATCATCAACATCTCGGTAGTCATTTTGGTTCTTGCTAGTTGGTTTAAGTGGCATGTATTAGGAAGGGTCTTTAGTACTTAGATATTTTTTATCGATGTAAATATTGAAAGTTGTTATGTTATGCTTGTTGCTAGTAAAAGATAGTTGAACTTGTGTGCATAATTAGGTATACCTTTTGGAACATATATAAGTAGAAAATGTATAAATCTTTTGGTGCCAGATGATTATGCTTGAATACTTCATGTGTAACATCCTGAATTATTGGGCCTGTGCATTTTGTATGTTGATGGTTTAAAATATTTAATTGAGGGTTAGGGGTCCAGATTGGGCTCAGGAATGGGCTGAGACCTTGACTAAATATTCTGGTTGGTCACTCTAGGGTTTAAAAATATTGTATCTGTGTTTAAAAATATCAAGTTGGGCTTGCGGCCCAAAACAAGGGGCGCAGCAAGGGGGAAGCTATAAGTGGCGTCACTAGTAGATGGATAGGGCCAAGTTTTGGTTGCTTGGAGCCTAAGTTATTGGGCCAAATTCGGCACTTAAAAGGGAGCAATAGGGGGGATGGCAACAAGGCTATAAAATAGGGATTTTTAATGTTTTTATCATGTGGATATTATGCTGATAAAGGAGGGAGGAGTTGGTGCTAATTAGGGCTATTTTTGAGGAGTTAATAGATTAAGATAAGGGAAAAGGATAGGAGCTATCTTGTGGTTGCAGTGTTGGCCGAAAATCAAACACAGGAGAGGGGGGAAATTGGTTTAGTATAGGCAAGGGGGTGTGCCGAATTTTTCATTGTGTTCTCTGAAAATATCCTTAAGTTTTCTTTCTTTTTCGGCAAACTAGAAACATCTTTTCTTCTTCTTTTTCTTTCTCTGTCAGAAACCGAAACCCCAACCATTTACCTTCTTTTCTCTTTCAAACTCTTTGGCCGAATCTCTCTATCTACTTCCTTGCCCATCTTTTCAAATTCTTTGTTCTTCCAAGAACCGAAAACGCATCAGCCTTCTCTCGTTCATACTTTTTTAGGATTTTCTTAAAAGCCAAAATTCCTAGATCTCTTCTCTTGTGTTTGTCGAATTTTCCTGTAAGGTGTAGCCGAAATCTTCTGAAGAGGTAAGTGTTGAATATGTTATTCTTTCAATCTATTCCGGCTTTTAGAAACCATAGCCGAATGGCTACATGGTGGATTAATCTCGTGTTTTCTTTCATTTGCGACATTCCAGGATTTGAAGAGGATTCAATCGTTTAGATTTATAAGCCAGAGTTCAGTAGTATTCAGATCGTATTACTTTCGGGATTTCAAGGTAAGGAGATTTGTAATTTAAACGTATAATTTGGGTAAAACTCTAACCCTTGGCTGAATATAGAAGAGGCCTTATCTTCGCGTTCTTTCTGCTTTTGAGCAAAGTTGTAGACCAAGGGCGGTAGATCTGATTAGCGAGGGTATCGACATAAAGATTAGTCCTACGTATTTATCAGGTGTGTAGGATTCTCACACCATTTGGATTGCCCGTTAGTGTATGTTTATAAATCTATTATATTCTGTTAAATGCCGAAATACCGGCATGGCTGTCGAAAACCTGAGGAGGGTAAAGGCGAATCACCAGGTTAGTGATCTCTGTCATTCTAAAGTGAATGGTTCTGTTGATTTGATATGATAAACATGTATGCCGGTTTCTGTGATTGCACGTGGTTAGGTGATTGATGAAAGGGGAAGTGTTCTGTTGTAGTGGTTTTTGCCATAATCTGTTGTAGTGGCTTTTTGCCATGATCTGTTGAAGTGGCTATTGCCATGATCTGATGATGAGCAGCTAACTGCAGCATGATGCCATCGATGGTGTGTAGCGGTGTGGGTTGATTGTAGAAATCCCCAATGGTGTGATTGGCAGGTAAGGGTGGTGTGTAGCGCACGGAAACCTAGGATTGGGTTGGGCTTTGCATGCTTTCTGATATATTATGCTCTGTTATCTGTTCTGTGGGGCTAAGGCCCAATCTGATGGTGCACGAGGGTTGCACACTGAGTCTCATGACTCACCCTATTCTTTTAACATCTTTCAGTTAGCACCTAGTGCATCGGACCGGGCTGGAGAGGAGCGCAAGGTGGCCATGCAAGAGATTATTTTGATTCAGCAGAAGACTTTTCTTAGTTATTTATTTTTAACATTTTTAATTAATAGGTTTTAAATTTCATTGTAATAAGGCCATGGGCCATTAGTTTTATATTTCTAGTTTTTGGGCTTTACTTTCAAACACTTGAATTATTCGATAAAAATTAAAACAAAGGCATGTACTAAATTTCAGTTTTTAATTCATAAAGGCATCTTATAAAATTTATATATTATATTAATTACCAAATTATTAAGTTTTCTGGTATAAATGTTTAAACTCGACAAATGACTTCCAAAAATGCGACATGTTTTACTAAAACTTCTTAGTGACATGCCAGATCTGGTCGTGGTGTTTGGGTTGGGTCTGGGGTGTTACAAATTGGTATCAGAGCCTGGTTCAAAACTCGGCTTTAGGGTTTTGGGCTCAATACGTTTTCTAGGAATGGGTTTTTGAAACATGCATGTTTATAAATAACACAGGATGGTTTTCTCGGCATGGCACCTGCGTCTCCGGCCCAAGTCCGCCAGGTAAGTATTCTGAACTCACTGTGTGTTATATCTGTATGTGGGCTTGATGGGCTTTATGGGACTTAGACTATTTAAATTAGAACGTGATGGACTTTAGGCTTAGCTCAAACAACTTCTTAAATCTCATAAGACTTAAGTCAACTAAACAAACCCGTGAACAAGTCGCTGGGTTAGGGTGTGGCAACAGGCATGCGCATGTCTAGGATTGGATCTGGAAGAGCCTGGTACTTAAGCAGTCCTAGTGACTCACCTCCTCTTCGCTGGAATCCTACCTGGTGTGTAGTGACTGTTCACCTTAACCGTGAGGACTTGTTAACGGGCCAAAAGTTTCTAACTAAAACCCGAAAGGGACCAGCCACCCTAGTTTTGTAAAAACTACTGAAATACCCTAGTTTTGTAGAAAAATACCAAAACGCCCTTGATTTGGAAAATTTACCAAAACACCCTTGAATTGAAGATTTTCAAAACGCCCTTGATTTGGAAAATAATCAAAATTTACAGAATTACCAAACTACCCCTGGTTTACAAAAATTACCGAAATACCCCCGGGTTGCAAAATTTCCAAAATACCCATGCTTCACGAAATTACCAAAATACCCCTATTTTGAAAAAAAAATTACCAAGATACTTATGACTTGCAAATATACCCCCAGATTTATAGAAATACCCCGATTTACAAAGTCAACGGAAATTTTTCTTGAAAAAAACACACACAAAACACACGACAACAACCAAAAGTAACAAACACCTGAACACCACTATTATTCTTTTGAAATCGAATTCTCCAGAATACCCCTGCTTTTTTAAAAAAAAAGGAAAAAAATTACCCCTGTTTTAAAAAATATATATATATATATACCTCTATTTCAAAAATCCCCAAGATCTTTTATTTTGAAAAATACCCTGTAGGATAAAATTTCGAAAATACCCCTGGGTAGTGAAATGACAAAAATACCCTATGTGTTGAATGCAACTTCATGGATGTGGTATGTATGTTGAGGTGGATGAATGTGGTTTCTAAAATTAGGAGGTAAATTTGAGATTGAAACTGTAGATAGGTTCGAATTCAAGAGAACCACTATTAAAACTACTTCTCATAAGATTATTCGTGGATAATCGGTGGGAAGAGTTAATAATTCATAAAATTTCTAATCAGATAAACGCTGATCGGAAGAATGAGTACAAGGGGATGTGGACGTCCGCCGCGTGGACGTGGTAGGGGTAGGATGACCGTGTCGGAGCCAGTAGGGTTTGGCCACGGGTCAGGAAACAAGATGCCGAATCCGCCAGCTGTGGAGGGAAAATTGCGGGACCAGGCGCCCGGAGATGATGCGGTATCTCAGGCGATGTTGTGGGTCCTTGAAAGAGTTACTGGGGCAGGCACGGGTTCAGGAGTTCGGAAATCTGTGTCGGAACGACTCCGAGCCAACGAAGCGTAGATGTTTAGGGGTGTTTCTGGCGTAGCCCCTAATACACCTGAGTATTGGTTAGAGGCAAGTGAACGGATAATAGATGACCTTGACTTCACTGTAGAAGAGAAGTTGAAGGGGGTCGTGTCTCTTCTCCGAGACAAGTCCTATCAGTGGACGGTAAAAGAGGGTACTGCTGCAGACCGGATTGATTGGGATTACTTTAAGGAATCGTTTCAGGGAAAGTATGTTGGGGCCAGCTATGTGGACGGCCAGAGGAAGGCATTTCTGAATTTGGTGCAGGGAAGTAAGTCTGTATCTGAGTACGAGGCGGAATTTCTGTGGTTGAGCCGTTACGCTCGAGGGATTGTGGCGACTGATTATGAGCATTGCGTTCGGTTCGAGGATGGACTAAGGGATGAGCTGAGGGTATTAGTAGCACCGCAGTGGGAAAGGGACTTTGCGATTTTGGTTGAGAAAGCTAAGATATCTGAGGAGGTTAAGCGGACTGAGAAACAGAATAAGGATAAGGATAGAAATAGGAATAAGAGGAATTTTGGGCCGTCGGGATCATTTGGAAATTTTCAGTAAAGGCTTAGGTCTGATGGGCCAGCTCGTTCTCCGGCAACTGCTACTGGGAGTCAGAATCGATCATGTAACTTGTGCGGGAAGGTACATTATGGGGAGTGCAGAAGGAGAACCGGTGGTTGCTTCAAGTGTGGATCCATAGAGCATATGATTAAGGATTGTCCCCAGGTGAATCAGGCACAGTCCGCGGGACGGGGTTCTGATCAGGTTAGGAGAGGTGATCAGCCAGTACATAGGGGTCGTGGCCCAGGTTGAGGAGGAAATGGGGCTGGTCGTAGTCGTGGAGCACCTGGTAAGGGTGTAGGTAATGTAGACGCAAGGTAGCTGGGTCTAGTTTATGCAGCTCGTCGACGGGAGGATGGTGACGCACCGGACGTCATAACCGGTACGTTTCTTATTGCTGATAACCCTTTTCTTGCCTTGACTGATATTGGGTCAACCCACTCCTATGTTGCATGCTCGGTATCTGAGACCCTAAGTATAGACTCTGAAACAACCGCTAGAAAGATGACTGTGGTTAGTCCTCTATGACAATCTAGGGTAGTGGACAAACTATTTAAGGATGTACCTTTAGAGACTCAAGGGGTAGTGTTCCCGGCAGACTTAATGGAATTACCGTTTGGAGAGTTTGATCTTATCTTAGGAATGGATTGGTTGACTAAACATCGTGCTAAGTTGGATTGTGAGACTAAGCGCATGGTGTTGAGTACCCCGGAAGGAGGGTAGGTGGTTGTGTTAGGAGAAACAAGGGATTACTTGTCCAACGTAGTATCTGCATTTAAGGCTGTTAAGATGATTCGGAAAGGATGCAATGTATTTCTAGCTTTTATCAGTGCTTTGGACGCTAAGGAGGTGACTGTCGATGGGGTAAGGACAGTAAAGGATTTTGTAGATGTCTTTCCTGAGGAGCTACCAGGGTTACCCCCGGATCGTGAAGTGGAGTTTGGAATAGAGCTACTTCCGGATACAGCTCTGGTGTCCATTGCTCCTTATAGAATGGCGCCGAAGGAGTTTGTGGAGCTCAAAGCTCAGATCCAGGAACTGTTGGATCGAGTTTTATTCGACCGAGTGTGTCTCCGTGGGGAGCGCCGGTCCTATTTGTGAAGAAGAAGGACGGATCCATGCGTATGTGTATGGACTACTGTCAATTGAATCGACGATCTGTTCGATCAGCTCAAAGGAGCCTCGATTTTCTCTAAAATGGATTTAAGGTCGGGATATCATCAGTTAAGGGTAAAGGAAGGAGACATTCATAAGACGACATTTCGAACTCGCTACAGTCATTATGAGTTCTTGGTGATGCCGTTTGGGTTAACAAATGCGCCAGCAGCATTTATGGATATGATGAATCAGGTGTTCCAAGTATACCTTGATCAGTTTGTTGTGGTGTTCATCGACGATATCCTGGTTTACTCCAAGTCCGAGGAGGAGCATGATGCACATCTTCGTGTGGTGTTGCAAATTCTGAGGGAGAAGCAGTTGTACGCAAAGTTCAATAAGTGTGAGTTCTGGCTGAAGGAAGTGACTTTCTTAAGGCATGTAGTTGCCGCAGAGGGAATTAGGGTGGACCCTCGGAAGATAGAAGCCGTATTGGATTGGAAACCACCGAAGTCTGTGGCGGAAGTTCGAAGTTTCTTGGGATTGGCCGGGTACTACAGAAGGTTTGTTGAAGGGTTCTCATTGATAGTGACACCTTTAACTAAGTTGTTGAGGAAGGGAGTATCATTTGTATGGACCGACAAATAGCAGGAGAGCTTTGAGAAGCTGAAGAGAATCTTGATGGAAGCGCCAGTGTTAATTCAGCCAGAGGTGGGAAAAGAATTTACCGTCTACTGTGATGCGTCACACACGGGTTTAGGATGTGTGTTGATGCAAGATGGAAAAGTTGTTGCATATGCGCCTCGACAGTTGAGACCGCATGAATTGAACTACCCTACGCTCGATTTATAATTGGCGGCGGTAGTATTTGCTCTGAAGATTTGGAGGCACTACCTGTCCAGGGAGAAGTCGGTTATTTACACGGACCATAAGAGCCTGAAGTATCTCTTTACCCAGAAGGAGTTGAATCTGAGGCAACGTAGGTGGATTGAGCTCTTGAAGGACTATGACTGCTCAATCGAATATCATCCAGGTAAGGCTAATGTGGTGGCAGACGCGCTGAGTAGGAAGGCAATAGCGGATTTGAGGGTGATGTTCGCTCATCTCAGTCTATATGAGGATGGCAGTTTGGTAGCTGAACTCCAAGTAAGACCTATGTGGACAAGTCAGATCAAAGAGAAGCAACTTCTAGACGATGTTTTGAGTGCTCGACTCCGGCAAGTGCGAAGTGGTGAAGGAGAGGACTATAGTTTGAATAGTGATGGAGTCATGTGCTTTCGTAAGAGAGTTTGTATGCCAAAGGATGTGGAGTTAAGGCAGATGATTCTTCAGGAGGCGCATAGTAGCCCTTACGCTATGCATCCTGGAAGGGTTAAGATGTATCAGGATTTGCGAGGGCAATTCTAGTGGCTAGGTCTGAAGCGAGAAGTAACAGAATTTGTGGGTAAATGTTTGACGTGTCAGCATGTGAAGGCGGAACACCAGCTGCCTTCGGGGTTGTTGCTGCCGGTGAAGATTCCAAAGTGGAAATGGGAAAGAATCACGATGGATTTTGTTAGTGGGTTACCTGTTACACCCACTAAGAAGGATTCAATTTGGGTGATTATTGATCGGCTGATGAATTCTGCTCACTTCATACCGGTTCGTGTTGATTATTCTCTGCAAAGGTTGGCCAAGCTGTACGTGGCTGAGGTTGTGAGACTGCATGGTGTACCTGTGTCGATCATATCATATAGAGACCCTAGATTCACGTCACAATTCTGGAAGGCTCTGCATCAGGCAATGGGAACAAGGTTAGACTTTAGTATCGCTTTTCATCCGCAGACTGATGGTCAGTCTGAGAGGGTAATACAGATTTTGGAGGATATGCTAAGGGGTTGCATCATAAATTTTAGGGGTAGTTGGGAGGAGTATTTACCCTTGGCAGAATTTGCGTACAATAACAGCTATCAATCTAGTATTCAGATGGCGCCTTATGAAGCGTTATACGGACAAAGATGTCCTACTCCTACTTGTTGGACAGAATTGGGTGAATGTCAGGTGTTGGGTCCAGAACTAGTGTCGGAGACGGAAGAGAAAGTTAGATAAATTCGGGCTCGGTTGAAGGAAGCGTCTGATCGGCAGAAATCTTATGCGGATCTTAAGCGGAAGGAGTTGGAATTTGCAGTGAGAGATCAAGTCTTTTTGAAGGTGTCACCGTGGAAAAAGGTAATGAGGTTTGGTCGGAAGGGCAAGCTAAGTCCCCGGTTTATTGGACCTTATCGGGTACTAGAACGTGTGGGGCCAGTGGCGTATCAACTGGAGTTGCCTCCAGAGTTGGAGTAGATTCATGACGTGTTTCATGTCTCGATGCTAAGATTTTATAGTTCTGATCCATCGCACATTGTGCCAGTGGAAGAGATTGAAGTAAGGCCAGACTTGTCCTTTGAGGAGGAGCCAGTGCAAATCTTGGATTAAAACATAAATGTGTTGAGAAGGAAGTCCGTCCCTTTGGTCAAGGTTTTGTGGCGGAACCACGGCGCGGAGGAAGCGACATAAGAGCCAGAGGATGTTATGCGACAGCAGTATCCCCATCTCTTCTGATCAGGTAAATTTCGAGGCTGAAATTTATTTTGAGGGGGTAGAACTGTAACATCCCGAATTATTGGGCCTGTGCATTTTGTATGTTGATGGTTTAAAATATTAAATTGAGGGTTAGGGGTCCAGATTGGGCTCAGGAATGGGCTGAGACCTTGACTAAATATTCTGGTTGGTCACTCTAGGGTTTAAAAATATTGTATATGTGTTTTAATATATCAAGTTGGGCTTGCGACCCAAAACAAGGGACGCAGCAAGGGGGAAGCTATAAGTGGGGTCACTAGTAGAAGGATAGGGCCAAGTTTTGGTTGCTTGGAGGCCAAGTTATTGGGCCAAATTCAGCACTTAAAAGGGAGCAATAGGGGGGATGGCAACAAGGCTATAAAATAGGGATTTTTAATGTTTTTATCATGTGGATATTATGCTGATGAAGGAGGGAGGAATTGGTGCTAATTAGGGCTATTTTTGAGGAGTTAATAGATTAAGATAAGGGAAAAGGATAGGAGCTATCTTGTGGTTGCAGTGTTGGCCGAAAATCAAACACATGAGAGGGGGGAAAATTGGTTTAGTATAGGCAAGGGGGTGTGCCAAATTTTTCATTGTGTTCTTTGAAAATATCCTTAAGTTTTCTTTCTTTTTCGGCAAACTAGAAACATCTTTTCTTCTTCTTTTTCTTTCTCTGTCAGAAACTGAAACCCCTACCATTTACCTTCTCTTCTCTTTCAAACTCTTTGGCCGAATCTCTCTATCTACTTCCTTGCCCATCTTTTCAAATTCTTTGTTCTTCCAAGAGCTGAAAACGCATCAGCCTTCTCTTGTTCATACTTTTTCGGGATTTTCTTAAAAGCTGAAATTCCTAGATCTCTTCTCTTGTGTTTGCAGAATTTTCCTACAAGGTGTAGTCGAAATCTTCTGAAGAGGTAAGTGTTGAATATGTTATTCTTTCAATCTATTCCGGCTTTTAGAAACCTTAGCCGAATGGCTACATGGTGGATCAATCTCGTGTTTGCTTTCATTTGCGGCATTCCGGGATTTGAAGAGGATTCAATCGTTTAGATTTCCAAGCTAGAATTCAGTAACACTCGGATCGTATTACTTTCGGGATTTCAAGGTAAGGAGATTTGTAATTTAAACGTATAATTCGAGTAAAACTCTAACCCTTGGCCGAATATAGGAGTGGCCTTATCTTCGTGTTCTTCGGCTTTTGAGCAAAGTTGTAGACCAAGGGCGGTAGATCCGATTAGCGAGGGTATCGACATAAAGATTAGTCCTACGTATTTATCAGGTGTGTAACATTCTCACACCATTTGGATTGCCTGTTAGTGTATGTTTATAAATCTGTTATATTCTGTTAAATGCCGAAATACCGGCATGGCTGTCGAAAACCCGAGGAGGATAAAGGCGAATCACCAGGTTAGTGATCTCTGTCATTCTAAAGTGAATGGTTCTGTTGATTCGATATGATAAACATGTATGCCGATTTTTGTGATTGCACGGGGTTGGGTGATTGATGAAAGGGGAAGTGTTCTGTTGTAGTGGCTTTTGCCATGATCTGTTGTAGTGGCTATTGCCATGATCTGACGATGAGCAGCTAACTGCAGCATGATTGCTATCGATGGTGTGTAACGGTGTGGGTTGATTGTAGAAATCCCCAATGGTGTGATTGGCAGGTAAGGGTGGTATGTAGCGGATGGAAACCTAGGATTGGGTTGGGATTTGCATACTTTCTGATATATTATGCTCTGTTATCTGTTCTGTGGGGCTAAGGCCCAATCTGATGGTGCACGAGGGTTGCACACTGAGTCTCGTGACTCACCCTATTTTTTTAACATCTTTCAGGTAGCACCTAGTGCATCGGACCGGGCTGGAGAGGAGCGCAAGGTGGCCATGCAAGAGATTATTTTGATTCAGCAGAAGACTTTACTTAGTTATTTATTTTTAACATTTTTAATTAGTGGGTTTTAAATTTCATTGTAATAAGGCCATGGGCCATTAGTTTTATATTTCCAGTTTTTGGGCTTTACTTTCAGACACTTGAATTATTCGATAAAAATTAAAACTAAGGCATGTACTAAATTTTGGTTTTTAATTTATAAAGGCATCTTATAAAATTTATATCTTATATTAATTACCAAATTATTAAGTTTTCCGGTATAAATGTTTAAACTCGACAAATGACTTCTAAAAATGCGACATGTTTTACTAAAACTTCTTAGTGACATGCCAGATCCGGTCGTGGTGTTTGGGCTGGGTCTGGGGTGTTACATCATGTATGTTATGTGAATTAGCTTTGTTTTTAATAAGTTATGATGCTTTATTTTGATAAATGTTTGGCATGTTTAGATGAATTGTTGGTTGCTTGAAATTGAGGTGCCTTGTGGACATATTGGTTGGATGAATTATTTTGGTACATTGAATGGATTATTTCATGAATTAATTGATTTATTTTGCGGTCTATTGTGTGGGAACAAAATGCTTTTAGGTAAATATTAGAGTTGGAGATGGAAATGGCTTAAATTTGCAAATTTCATGTCCATACAGCTTGAGACACAAGCGTGTGTCTCAGCCGTGTGTCCCCTGAAGGTTTTTAAGGCATCCAAGTTAGGCAGTTACACGGCTTAGCACGCGGCCTGACATATGGGCATGTGAGGCCATTTCGAGAGTTACATAGCCTAGCACATGGGCGTGTGGCTTGGCTGTGTGACCCAAGTCAGAGAGTTAGACAGACACGGACACGGGCAGGGACATGGCCTTGTGTCCCTACTATGAATGTCCACACGGCCTGAGACACGAGCGTGTGTCTCAGCCGTGTGAGTCATACAGCTGTGTGATCCCTACAGTGTGGAAAATTTTATCTTTTTTCTTAAGGTTCCAAATGTTTCCAAATTAGTACCTAATCGATTCTAATGTGTTTCTTAGGCCTTGAAGGCTCGAATAAGGGACAATATGCATGTGTTTGAATGAAATTACTATGAATTATGAAGTGTTTGGAATTGAATGTTTTTAGTTACGATTTTATGATAATGCTTTATAACCTTATTATGGCGACAGATACAAGTTAGGGGTTATATTTATTGGTATCAGAGCTATGGTTTAATCGGTTCTTAGATTGAACATAACATGTACAAAGTATAGAAATACATGCCACTTGACTAACCGATGATAGTGTGATAACTTTTGATTATTTTGAATTGTTCTTATATAAATAAAAAGATATCGTCAGGATCCAATCAAGTAGGTTCTGATGAGGTAGAAAGTTTTATTCCACCTACTGATGAGGAAAGTACATGGAATGAACCTAGACCGCAAAGATCTAGGGATGTCGCATCTGATGCATTTTTCCATATGATGTATGACATGTATGATGCGTATTTAAAGGTAAACTTTGCAGGTCCACAACCTCAATCTTCTTGCCCTCATGGTTCGAGTAAGCAATGTGTTCATAGAGTGACCATTGATAAAGTTAGAAAGTGTGGAGCCGTTGAATTTTGTGGTAACTTGAGTGATGACCTAAGTAATGCTGAAAATTGGTTAGAACATACTCAAAGGGTGCTAGATGAAATGTTGTGTTCCCCAGAAGATTGTTTACGGTGTACGGTATCATTGTTAAAAGAGGACGCATTCCAATAGTCGTCCACATTAACAGCAGTTGTGCAAAAAGAAAGAATCAACTATGACATCTTTAAGTCTGAATTTCAAAATAAGTATGTGAGCAAACACTATTTGGAATGGAAGAAGAAGGAATTTCTTGAGTTGAAGTAAGGAGGTAGGACAGTAGCAGAGTATGAGAGATAGTTCGTTCAGCTTAGCAAATATGCTCATGAGATAGTGCCTACCGAAGAGGACATGTGTGTCCGTTTTGAAGATAGATTGAAGGATGAGATTAAGATGCTAGTAGGAGCTTTAAAGGTTCGTGAACTTGTGGTGTTGTCTGATAGAGCCCGAAAAATGGAAGAGATTTGTGAAAGTAAAAGATGGAACGAAGAAAAGAGACAAGAATTTAGTAAACGTGGGTGATCTAAAGCTTTCTCCAATTCTCCATCGAAGAAGATGAAGGAATCCAGTAATAAGTTTTCAGCTCTATCAGGGTTTTGGGGAAGAGATCAGCTGAGACAAAACAACAAGAAATCTCCAGCTCCTTCAGTAGCTAGTGTGGGCAATGTGAATAATTCAAATAGCGCAGAGTGTAAGCAATGTGGATGGATTCACTTTGTTGTCTGTAGAATTAACGATGGGACGTGCTGTAATTGTGGATCTCCAGATCATTTTAAAAGAGAGTGTCCAAGTATAAAATAACCTATTAAAGAACATAATGAGAAACTAGTGACCACTTCCAATAGAAGTAGAAGACCTGTAAATAGTGCAACGATAGGGGCCAACAAAAGCGGGGTTAAAGAGTCAACGACCAAATTTGAAGCCAAGGCTCCAGCAAGAACGTATGCCATTCGTGCGCGAGAGGAAGCATCAGGTCCTAATGTTATTGCGGGTACATTTTCTATCTTTAATGTTAGTGTGTATGCCTTAATTGACCCGGTGTCAATGCATTCATATATATGCAATACGTTAGTGACAAAAAAGAACTTACTTCTAGAGTCAACTGATTGTGTTGTTAAAGTCACGAATCCCTTAGGCCATAGTCTTATAGTCGATATGCAATGTCCATTGAAAATTCAGGTTGTTGCTGACTTAATGTTGTTACCCTTCAATGAGTTTGATGTTATCTTGGGTATGGGTTGGTTAAAAATGCATGATACTGTGGTTTGTTCTCGTCAGAAAAGAGTTGAGTTGAAAGGTTCTAATGGTGAAGTAATCTTTATTGAGTCCGAGAGATCAGACGGTACTTCAAATATAATTTCGGTAATGAAAGCACTTAAGTTAATGCGAAAGGACTGTGAAATGTTTTTGGCTTAAATTTTGGATTCCAAGGTGTCAGAGAAGAAAGTGGACCAAGTACAGATAGTTTGTGAATTCCCGGATGTTTTCCCTGAAGAATTGTCGGGCTTACCACCAGAGCGAGAAGTCGAATTCGTCATTGAGATAATGCCCAGTACTGCTCCAATTTTTATTATATCGTATCAAATGGCTCCAGCTGAACTTAAAGAACTTAAAGTGCAACTGCAAGAATTGATAAACAAAGGTTTTATTAGATCAAGTGTATCACCCTGGGGTGCACCTAAGTTGTTTGTGAAAAAGAAAGACGGTTTTTTGAGATTGTGTATAGATTATAGACAGTTGAACAAGGTTACGATAAAAAATAAGTACCCTTTGCAACGTATCGATGATTTATTTGATCAATTGAAACGTGCCATAGTGTTCTCAAAGATAGATCTCAGATCTGGGTATTATCAATTGAAAGTTAAAGATAGTGATGTGTCAAATAATGCTTTAAGAACTCGTTATGGTCATTATGAGTTTCTGGTAATGCCATTTGGCTTGACTAATGCCCTTGTTGCTTTTTTGGATTTAATGAATTGGGTTTTTCAACCTCATTTGGATAGATTTGTTGTTGTGTTTATTGATAATATATTGATCTATTCCAAGTCAAAATCCAAGCAAGCTCAACATTTGATAATCATACTACAGACTTTAGGAGAAAAACAGTTGTACGCAAAATTTAGTAAATGTGAATTTTGGCTTCGCGAGGTTAGATTTTTGGGTCACATAGTATCAGCTGATGGGATTCGAGTAAAGTTTCTACTGTGATGAATTAGAAGACTCTAAAAAATGTTTCATAAGTGCGAAGTTTTTTGGGTTTAGCAGGTTCCTATCGACATTTTGTTAAAAAAAATTCGATTATTGCTTCACCAATGACCAGATTATTACAGAAAAATATTGAGTTTATTTGGTCTGATAAGTGCCAACAAAGTTTTGATCAGTTGAAGAACGTTAAAGGAAGCCCCAGTGTTGACTCAGCCTGAACTTGGAATAGCGTATGTTGTTTATAGTGATGTGTCTCTTAACGGTTTGGGTTGTATGCTTATGCAGGCAAGGAAAGTAGTAGCTCATGCTTCTCGTTAGTTAAAGCCGCATGAAAAGAATTATCCCACTAATGATCTTGAGCTAGCCGTGATTGTATTAGCTTTAAAGATTTGGAGACATTATTTATTTGGTGAGAAATGTAACATGTTCATAGATCACAAAAGTTTAAAATATTTGATGACTCAAAAAGAATTGAATTTGATATAGAGACGGTGGTTAGAGCTACTGAAAGATTACAATCTGGTTATTGATTATCATCTGGGAAAGGCTAATGTAGTTGCAGATGCATTTAGCCGAAAGTCGTCATTATTCGCACTTTGAGCGTTGAACACTCATTTAGTTTTACATGAAGATGGTTCTTTATTAGCAGAGTTAAGAATGAAACCCCATTTTCTACAACAAATTTCAGAATTGTAATGGTTTAGAATAATTTGAGTTCGAAGTATAGTGTTGATGATAATGGTACATTGCGTTATCGCGACAGAATTTGCGTTTCGAATAATCTAGATTTGAAAGATGATATTCTTTCTAAAGCTCATAGCACTACATACACTATTCATCTAGGTAGCACGATAACCAAGTGCTTGATTTGTCAACAGGTGAAGGCAGAACAACAGGTACCGTCAGATTTACTACAACCCGTTATGATTCTTGAATGGAAGTGGGAGCGAGTCACGATTGATTCCGTATCTGGTTTACTTTTAACTCCAAGAAAGAAAGATTTGATATAGGTGATTGTTGACAGATTGACTAAATCAACACATTTTATTCTAGTCAGAATATACTTCACACTTGAGAGATTAGCATAACTATATATGTATGAGATAGTGAGATTACTTGGAGTTCTAACATCTATTATTTCAGATTGTGATTTGAGATCTACATTGAGATTTTGGAGTAAACTTCACGAGGCTCTAGGCACTAAGCTTAATTTCAGCACTGCGTTTCATCCTCAGACTGAAGGGCAATCAGAATGGGTGATTCAGATTCTGAAAGATATGCTGAGATTTTGTATACTCAAATTTGAAGGTAACTAGGAAAAGTACCTACCGTTAGCTGAATTCACTTATAATAACAGTTATCAATCTAGTATATTAATGGCACCGTTTGAAGCTCTTTACGAGAGGAAGTGTAAAATACCGTTGTATTGGTCTGAATTGAGTGAATCCAAAATGGTGGGAATTGATTTGATCGGAGAAATATAAGACTAAGTTTGACTTATTCGAGATTGTTTGAAAGTTGCATCTAATCATTAGAAATCGTGCATGGATCTGAAAAGAAAAGATATAGAATTTGCGGTAGGCAGTTGAGTATTCCTGAAAGTTTCCCCGTGGAAGAAAGTGCTGCATTTCGACAAGAAGGGAAAGCTGAGTCCGAGATTCATAGGACCATTTGAAATTGTTGAAAGAATATGCCATGTGGCTTATAGATTAGCTTTACCCTCTAAACTCGAGAAACTCCATAATGTGTTTCATGTTTCAATGCCGAGACGATACAGATCTGATCTTTCGCATGTGATTCCTCCTAGTGAGATTGAGCTACAACCAGGTTTGACGTATTCAGAAGAACTCGTAAGAATTTTAGCTCGGGAAGTCAAAAAACTACAGAATAAATTAGTACCATTAGTAAAAGTCTTGTGGCATCATCATAGTACAAAAGAAGCTACCTGGGAAACCAAGGAATCAATGAGACTATAGTATCCAAATCTATTTTCAGGTAACAATTTCGAGGACGAAATTTCCTAAGGGGGGAGAGTTGTAACAACTCGATTTTCAGTGGTGACGGAACAGTGGTTTCGAGACCATAAATTTCTGTCGTATCGACTTGTAAATATTATTTTTATAATATTTATAGATTCATTAGAGTCGTATTAAAATGTAACATCCTGAATTTTTGGGCCTATGCGTTTAATTGGTGGATATGTTTAATGTGTTAATTTAAGTGTTAGGGATCCAAATTGGGCTCAGGCTTAGGTAGAGGCCTTGATTAAAATTATCTGTTTGGGCATTATAAGGTTGGTAGTATCTATGTTTAAAATACCAAAGTGGGCTTGTGGCCCAATCATAGGAGGTGACGCCACACAAGGGAGTAAGGGGCCCAAATTTAAGTGTCATGGAGCCCAATTCTTTTCATTTAAGCTAGCTAATTTTAAGCATTAGGGTTAGGTGGAGTGGATGGCAACAAGGCTATTATTTAGGGGATTTTATGTTTTAAATTATGTGGATATTATGCTGATAAAGAAGGGAGGAGTTAGAGATAATTAAGTCTCTTTTAGATGAGTTAGTAGATTAAGATAAAGGAGAAAAGATAGGATTTATCTGCAAGGTTAGGTAAGTGCCGAAATTTCTATAAATAGGGGGGATAGCTAATCAATTCTGGCATTAGAACCCTACTCTTTCTTCTCTTCCTGTGCCGAAAGTTTGAGGGCCATCTCATTTGTTTTCTTTTCTCATCTTTTCTCTTCCAAAAGCCGAAAATCACCATTGTTTTCTCACCTTTTCTTTCTTCTTCTTTGAAATTTCCTTTTTAGCCGAATCTTCTGATCTCTATTGTTATTCTTCTCCCATTCACTAAAAGTCAAAACTCCTCATTCAATTTTTCTAAAAGCCGAAAAACACATCTAGTTCATCTTTTCGGGATTTCCTTAAAAAGCCGACAACTCCTAGATCTCTAATCTTCTACGCTTCAATCACGCTTGTTTTCTTTTCTCATCTTTTCCTTAAAAAGCTGAAAAGTCCTAGATCTCTAATCTTCTTCGGTTCAATCTTCTTCTGTGATTGCCGAATCTTTCTACAAGGGATAGCCGAAACCTTCTATAGAGGTAAGTATCTATTTGGGTTTGCTTTTGATCTTTCTTGGCTTTTGGAGACTATAGCCGAATGGCTGAATAGTTGGTTAATCTCGTGTTTTCTCTCATTTGCGGCATTCCGGGATTTGAAGGGGATTCATTTGCTTAGATCTCTAAGTCAGAGTTCAGTAACACTCGAATCGTGTTACTTTCGGGATTTCAAGGTAAGGAAATCTACTGATTTTTAACGTATAAATTCAGGTATTTATTAATTCTTGGCCGAATGTAGGGGAGCCCAAATCTTCGTATTCTTCTGGCTTTTGAGCAAGGTTTTAGACTAAGGGTTGTAGATCCAGATAGTAAGGATTTACCTAAGGGAGTAAAACTACGCGATATCAGGTGTGTAACACTTCCACACCATTTAGATTGCCTGTTAAAATATGTTATAAATCTTTTATGTTCTGATAAATGCTGAAATCCCGGCATCATGTTATAAATCTGTTATATTCTGATAAATGCCAAAATCCCAGCATCATGGTTAAAACCTGAGGAGGGTAAAAGCGAATCACCAGGTTAGTGATCTCTGTCATTCCTAAGTGAATGTTCCTGTTAAAGGTGACATCTGTGATAAGTATGCTGTTTCTGTGATTGCATGGGGTTGGGTTTATTGAAAGGGGAAGTGTTCTATTGTAGCGGCTTCTACCGTGACCTGTTGTAGAGGCTTCTGCCGTGACCTATTGTAGCGGCTTCTGCCGTGACCTATTGTAGTGGCTTTTGCCATAACCTGTTGTAGTGGCTACGGCCATGATCTGACGATGAGCAGCATGACTGCCATCGATGGTGTGTAGCGGAGTGGGTTGATTGTAGAAATCCCCAAATGGTGTGACTGGCAGGTAAGGGTGGCGTGTAGTGGATGGAAACCTAGGATTTGGGTTGGGCTTTGCATATTTTCTAATAGATAATATTCTCTTATATGTTCTGTGGGGTTAAGGCCCAAATCTAATGGTGCATGAGGGTTGCACACTGAGTCTCGCGACTCACCCTATTATTTTAACAATTTCAGGTAGCACCTAGTGCATGGGACCGGGCTAGAGAGGAGCGCAAGGTGGCCATGCGAGAGAGTACTTGATCCAGCAGAAAATTTTACTTAGAGTATTGTTTTTAATATTTTTGATTAAGGGTTTTAAATTTCGTTGTAATAAGGCCTTGGGCCACTAGACTATTATTTATGCTTTGGTTTTATGTTGGGCTTTTATTACTGGGCATTTAAAATTTCATGTTTAAATTAAGCTAAGACATGTATGAAATTTCGGTTCTTATCTAAAATTCACCAAGGCATTTTATAACTTTATATCTTATATGATTTAATAAATCATTTTCGGTATAAATAATTAAATCCGATAATTGTTTTTCCAAAGTGTCACATCTTTTATAAAATTTCCGTAGTGACATACCAGGTCCGGTTGAAACGTATGGGCCGGGTTTGGGGTGTTACATAAAATTTGGTTTAGAAATATTAAAGTTGATATAGTTAATTAAAGAAAAAGGACTAAACTGAAAAAAGGTGAAAAAGTTAGTAATTAGTTTAATTAAATGACTAATTAGCCTATTAACCACATGAGGTGGGACCAATATAGCAATTAGTCCCTAATAGCTAATGTTGGACAGCTAAATTAGTGAAAATAATAAATTAATGTATAATGGATGGCAAATTTGTAATTAAAATGAAGTTAAAATAAAATGAAATTAAAAAAATTTAAGTAAAGGAAAAAAATTTTCTTCTTCATTTTCACCTTCCATAGCTGAAATTCAAAGTTCTCAAGCTAGAAGAATTGACCAAGCAAATTTCTTTGCATGTGAGTTCAATTCTTACCCGTTTCTTGTAATTTTTATGTTTTTGAGATCGTTGCAACTAGGTCCAACTACTCCGTATCTTTGTTTTTGATTCTGTTAAAAATTTTGGAAGTCACCATTGATTAGTATTGAATGTTTTTTTATGAATACCATGTATTTGGAGCTTTAATTATGTTATTTGATGAATTTGTAAAGTGATTTTTGTTAGATTTTGATTTTAGGATTAAATTGTAAAAATGTCAAAATATTAGGGTTGATAGTGAATTTGATGTTTATTAGGGGATTTTTGAGGTCCTAGTATATTTTAATAAAATATTTCTATGAGAAAAATAATTAATTTGATGAATTTCGAGTAAAGGGACTAAATTGCAAAAATTTTAAAAGTTTGGGGTAATTGTGTAAATTTGAAAAATAAAAGGGTATTAATTGTAAAATGGATTTGAAATGAAATATGTGCTAATAAGTGAAGAATTTGACATTATAGATCAATATTCCGAATATATTCGAGGAAAAACAAAAATAGCAGAATAGTCCCTGAACTTCTACAATTTCTACGATTCAGTCCAAGTAAGTTTGTTATATGGTTACTATTAATTGTATTGAATATTTCATGTTTTTTATTATTGGTTAAATCTTGAATTTAACTTAGTTATGTTTAAAGAAATAGAAATATAATGTTATTCGGGCTATGTGCTTAGCTGGCTATGTGCCGGTGATATTCGGGCTATATGCCTAGTAGACTTTGTGCCGGTGATATTCGAGATGTGTGCCTAGCAGGCTTTGTGTCGATGATATTTGGGCTATGGGCCTAGCAGGCTGTGTCTGGTGATATTCGGGCTATGTGCCTAGCAAACTGTGTGCCGGTGTTATTCGAGTTCTGTGCCTAGCAGGCTTTGAAACACCCCACACCCGGCCCACGAGCCTGGACCGGATCTGGTATGTTCCTCAATATAAGCCGGTTCAAGATTCTTTTGTTACTTTGAAAAAAACTGTGTGTTTTGAAGATAGTTTGCTTATGGGTTGGGCTCGAATTGAAAACAAATTTATTTTTATATTAAAAGCCCATTTATTTCAGGTGACAAAATATTTAAAATTTATTTTAAATTAAATTGACTTAATCTTTAATTAACATAAATTCGTAACATAGTAATAAAACAACAATAAAAGTCATGACTATGGCCTTATTACATAAAACAAAACCCAAAATAAAATTTGCAGAGTACTTAAATAAAATAAAATGTCCAAATTAAATAAAACTTTAAACTGAGCATGGCCACCACAAGTTCTGCCTTCCCGGTCCATCACTGTTCATCACCTGAAACATGTTCCCACAACGGGGTGAGTCAACAGACTCAATGTGTAACCAACACTAAAATTTAATAGATTTAGGCATACCATACATATCATGTTCACATAATAATTCAAGATAATGATGCAGTCCCGTACCCATACCTAGATGCCATCCGCTACACATCCCCGTACCAACCTGCACACCGTGGGGACTACTAAGTCAACCCTCCTTCCGCTACACTCCATCGAAGGCAGTCGCTGCAGTCGACGTGCTCATCGCCCATATAAAATTCGTGGCATAGCCACCAGATTAAATAATTGTGTCATGAGACACCACATTCAGATAATGTAACCGAAGTTACCACATTCAGATAATGTGACCGAAGTCACCACATTCAGATAATGAGACCGAAGTCACCACATTCACTTCCCCTTTCTGATATAACCCGAATGCCCCATATTATTCATATCATGCATATCACACTTAAATTCACATTCATGTCACTTTTCACATGTTAAGTATAACATATTTCGTAATCCTAGTATGAGTAGGAAACGTACCTGAGTACTTTGTACCGTAACACGGTACCTTAGCCATATTCACATTCTTATAAACATGCACATATTAAATATTGCCATAAGACATATTAAGAATTAGTGTGGATTACACACCTGGTTTGCTTAACAAATTCCTTGAAATTCCGAAAAAAACCGATCTATTGCTTTAGATCTCAATTCCTACATTTGGTAACCTTAATATGTTAGCATAAAGCCTATTCGGCTATAAAACCAAATCCTAGAAGGATTTGTATTAAAACCTACCTTGCTGCCGATTGACTTACGAATCGAGTCCGAAACTTTGTGATGCACACCCTTGTAATCGGCTAGTCACCAAAACTCCTAACTAGTTAGTTTTCGGCTTTTAAAACATATAAGAAATAGATCTAGATAACCATACATGGCCTTAGTCGATTGTATTTAGGCACTTACCTTGCGATTTCCAAATCTTGAAAGTATCCCTTGGCTATGGAGATGTCAATACCTACAGGATATCTGTTAGATCCACTTCTAACATTTAAATCACCTTTACATAGCCCTTGGCCGAAAATGCACTCACCTTGGTTGGCTAGATCTCGAACTATCACCCTTAAAAGTCGACACTAGCAAAGATCCCGAAATCTCTCCTTAATATTTCTGTCAAAGAATAAAAATAAGAATTAGCCCTCGATGTTTCGACAAGTCCTTAAAAGAAAGAATAGAAATCAAACTTGATCTTACCTTTAATGAAGAAATCGATTGTACTTTTGTTTATAGCCCTTTAAAGGTTCGGCTATGAAGACTTGGAGACTAGATCGCTATAATCACCTATGTATTCGGCTTCAACCGAATGGAAAAGAGAGGGATATGCACTTAGGGAGAATCGGCAATGTGGACTTAGGGAGAAGAGGAATTCGGTTTGACAAAAGAAAAAGAGAAAAAAGATGTTGCTTAGAGAATTCGGCAGAGAATGAGAAGGAAAAGGAAAAAAAAATGAATGATAACCTTAATCTCCTCCCCTTTTGCCGAAATTATCACCAAGAGAATCCCTTACTTGGCCACCACTCTTCCTCATTTTCCTCTTTATCTCCTTATTAAAAAAAATAAAGAATAATCCCTTATTATCTCCTTGAAAAAATAATGATAAATAAATCCATTATTTATCCCTTACTTATCTTTTAAAAATAAAAGAATAAAAGCTCCTAAAGAATAGCCTTGTGCCGTCCACCTCTCTGCTTCTAGAAGCAAAAATAAAATCTCTTTTATTTGCTTCCCAAGTGACTCGAGCCCTGGCCCAAATGCACAAGCTTGTGGCGTCACTTGCTGGGCTTTTAAGTGGTGCCTTCAAGCCACTTTGACAAGCCTGTTTGTGTGTCAAATCCTTCCTATTAATTTTCTTAAGGCCACCTTGCCTTAGTTTCCTCTTTTTAAACTTTAACGGCACGTTTGGTTCGCTGTAATGGAATAGAGGTGTAATGGAATAGAGGTGTAATGTAATAGAGCTGTAATAAGTAATTCAACTGTTTGGTTGAATGTAATGGAATAGAGCTGTAATAGAATTCTTGTGTTTGGTTGAATGGAATGATGTTGTAATAGCATAAGGAAAAGAACTAAAATGACCAGAATACCCTTAGCAGAATTTTTTTTAGGTAGATGATTATTGTTATTGTTATTAAATTTTAATAAGATTATTATTGAAAATAATTTAATAAAAATAATAAATAATTTAATCATATTTTAACATAATTATTATTAAATATAATTTAATAAAAAATAATTTAATAACATTCTTAATATATTTATTATATGAATTAAAAAATCAAAATATATAATACTATAAAATATATATATAATCTATTTTATTATTTTTAAATTGTAATGCATATTTAATGTGCTAAAATATTATTATTGAAACAAATAATTTAATTATTCTACAATAAAAAAATATTAGAAGTAATAAATAACTTGAGAATTTATATTTTGCATAAACACAATATTCATATATTAACAAAAGATTACATGAAATATATATAAGTAAGTTAATTTTAACTTATGCCATGCATCTTTAAAGGCTAATTTTAATCAAAATAGATGAACTCCTGATCCTTGCTATGTATTAGTTAATTAATTTATATGATTAAAGTACATGTCTTGCATGCTTTATATTATAGTATAGTATACATTTCTATTGCAATCCCTATAGTTTTTATATCTTGCTTTGTGCACCTTATCTAAGGATTGAAACATATGATTGACATGTTGATTTTTAGAAATAATTAGAAGAAATAGATTAATATAATACCAAGCTGAAACATACCGTCCCAAATATTACAAACACAAAAAGTTACCAAAATATCATCAATACAACTATGATTTTTAATGCTCAGCAAGAAATCTTCTGACCCATTCCAATCGTACAGAAGAAGGTAAACTAAAGAAAATGAGCATTTGCGTTGGATGATCTGGAATTTTTGTCAATGCTCGAAAACGTTCATCCACAGTTAAACCTTCTATTTCACATAATGTTGGATATAAATTTATAGCCTTTTCTTGGATGGTCTGAAATTCTTCTGACTTTTGTTGAATTACCGCATCGGAGGCAATACTCCTACTGAGTTGTTCGCTAACAACCCACATGTTTTCCGCCAATAAAGTGGCAGCATCATGAAATGAAGAAGAAACATGATCACTCGAATCAGAATTCCTTTTTTTCTTCTTTGAAGATGTAGAACTCCCTTGGTTTCTAGCTGGTTGCAATTCTGTAGCTGAAACATCCATGTCATCCAAAGAGATATTAGCTTCACAATCATAGAATTCGTTTCTTTCTTCATGAATATTTGTAGCAGCTACATCCTCAAGATTTATTTCTTCAATGATATCAGTGGCTGTTTGAGCATCTTTCCCAGTGGCTCGATCTTTTGCGTAAATGGCAGTAAGTTGGTCGTAATAAGGGAAACTACGATGTTTAAATTGACCAGCTTCTTTATGACTCTATAAAAAAGACGAATTCATATTAGTTATAACTTTAGTGAAAATAAGATAATAAAGACTTGAAATAATTCTTACATTTATATATGAGTTCCACACCGCATCTTCAGCAACAACGAGCTGCCTGTGCTCATCCCAACCAAAACTGCTATTGTTTTTTCCATTAAGCATGTCATAAACGATTGACCAATCCCTTTTCAGTAGTCTAATCCTCGATTCAATATTAGGTTTAGCCTTCAACATTGAATTGGGTAAAACTTTTTCTAACATTCTTTCCAACTCATTTAAATAACCAGCTTTAAATCCCGTATCAGCATTAAAGGTTCCAACATTGTGCAAGTCGAGCATACAAGAAACCAACGCAGCATCTTCTTCTGGAACCCATTTCCTTTTGGTTCCTCGAGAACTTTGGGAAGAAATATTTGATTCTGAAAAACCTGACATAATTATCTTAAGGAAAAAAAACAAATTAACATTTGACAACATTAAGATATAATAGGTAGCTAGATTTACAGCATTTAAATAAGTATGTAAATACTTTAACTTGTAGCACTAAAATAATTCAATTTACAGCATTTAAACACTTCATTTTGCATCACTTTAACATCTCAATTAACAACATTTATACACCTCAATCACAGCAATAAATCATCTTCAATTTACACCATTTAAACACGTCAACTTACAACACTTTAACACCCCAATTAACAACATTTATACAACTCAAATACAGCCATAAACATCTAAATTTCCAGCAACTAAACAGTTCAATTTGCAGTACTTAAAACAATTCAATTTGCAGCAGTCTTACACTTCAATTCACAGTATTTAAATACTTCAATTTGCAGCACTTTTACACTTCAATTTACAACATTTAAACACTTCATTTTGCATCACTTTAACATCTCATTTAATAACATTTATACACCTCAATCACAGCAATAAATCATCTTCAATTTACACCATTTAAACACCTCAACTTACAACACTTTAACATCCCAATTAACATAGTATTGAAAATAAGAAACACAAGTACACATGGAACACAAGGAGCATCAGCAACATAGTATTGAAAACATAGTATAGGCACATGGGATATGACTCCGAAAGATTTAGAAACTCCCGAACATCATAGATGTGAGAGATAAACAATGACAGTAGATGCATGATCAGCCAGTATGCAGGAATGTACTAAAACCAAATCATAAACCATAAAGGCAAACCTTGAGGTTTTAATGACCCAAAATGGAAAGAATATCAGACGCAGCAAGAGCCAAGAGATGGCAAATAATCCAAAGCACACACTTGCTCCTAGCTCTCTCTCAGAATACTTGAAAACTTTAGCTGCTTCTAAAAACACATCACTTACATCATGTAGGGCAAGGATAATTGAACCAATGCAGAAAAAGCTGTAAACAAAGCAAACTATAATCATCATCCAACTTGGATATCCACAAGATAATTTAATTTATCAAATTAACTCATACAAACAAAACTTTATAACTCTCAATGGCTATGTTCTTCCCTCACAAAAATTCTGTTAAATACTCTTCAATTCTAAATTCATATCATCCAAAACAATTTGCTATCGATAGCTTTCAGTGGTTAAAAGATCTAGCCAAATTTCAGTCTTTTGCAATTTCAGATAAAGGCCTAGCTATTGAAAAGACAAATATTGAAATGATACAATTATGTATTTCAGTCTAACAATCAAATTGAACCTCAGTTCAAATAATTCTAGATGTAATAATTTGTAGTCATATAGTTATACGACTTTTCCTTTCTTTACAGGCTCTATACATTCATCAACTTGAATCTTCAATCAGGTCAAATATTATATTAACACAAGATTAGGTACTACTAGTCCAGTAAACAACATGCTTAAGAATTCCCTTTAGCTTTGTATGCTACAGTAAAAATAGAGGGCATCTGCATGATCCAACATGAACTTAAATTTAATTTCCTTAACAAAGTTCCTAGCATGGATTTTGTGTAAAACAATGATAAGGATAGCAATGCATACGGTGACATCATAGGAAAATAATAACCAACTTGCTAGCTTGATTAACACTAGTAATTCTTTTCTTGGATATTAGTATTAGGTCGGCAGTCAGCTGAATCAAATTAACCACCTACTTGCACAAATTTGCTACCAAACATGGAAATTTTTAACTATAAAAGGAGTACTCAAAAAGAAATTGGTAATTTAATTAGACAATAAAACATTGAAATTGTTGAAAATATAATAAAATATGATTCGGGATATTTTTTTTCAGTTAAGTACTTAACAGCTCTGACATGACAAAGAGTTTATCTAAAAGCAATCATTTTCTATTATATTTAGCACTATAGGTTAAAAACTATACATATGTCACGAAGTACAAGTCTGTAATGCATTTTGGCTTAAAAACAGCATATTTATTGCAAACCAGAAACCAGATGGCAGGGCAAACATTTAATATGAAGCCAAAAAAGAAGACTGAACTTCACCTCCAAAAGTGGTTAGTTTTCAAGCCCAAATGAATCATCAGTCTAATTCTTCATATTAACTAAACATCACAAACTTTTAAACACTTCAAAATTACTAATTTGAGAGTATTAATGCATGTAATCAAATTTATTTAACACTATTCATGCCACATACTGCATTCATTGCTGAAACTGGAAGCCATCCTCCATGCTGCTGCTGAGCAAGATCTAGCAAAGGAATAACTGCAGATTGCTTGTAGTTGGATGGATAATGAGACAATATCTCCTTGACCTATACATAATAAGTCCAGATTAAGAAATAATCAACTTTGGATTAAAAAATGTTGTAAATTACCAAGCCACTTAAAATACCCAAGGTAAACTTAAAAATCCGATTCAGCTTCCATATAATTGAAAATAGATTGATGTAACAATGAGAGAAAATTAAACGCATTCTACTCTCATTATCTCGTACAATTTTTCAAATTTATGTTACTAAGATTCAAGATACAGGTAACGTTTAAATTTTTCCAATGCTTCAACAAAAATGAAGAGTAGGAGTAACACAGCTTAGAGAACAAACCAGCTTTAAACAACCATACATAGAATGAGAATCTTTGCGCTCATATAAGTTACGGAAGTAAATTACTGGCCATGCGATGGAGATGCAGCAGAGGGCTGCTGATGGAGATGTAGAGGGCTGCCGATTTGGGGAAATTGGGGGAGAAAATAAAGGGAATCGGGGTAGGGAAGAAATGGATTGGGAAAAATAAAATAAAAAAAAAAGAGATTTCAGGTGAAATTTTGGGATTTCGGGGGGAGGAGGGGATGGGGGGAATCGATTTTAGGAAAAACATTGGGAAAAAAAAGAAGAGATTTGAGGTGAAATTTTGGATGATGAAGGAAGATGATGTGCAGGAAGTAGAAGCAAAAATGTTTACCTGACCTTGGATGAAGAAGAGGAATGCCTGGAGTCGAAGGGTACGTGAAATGGCTACCGATTGAGAGTGTTTTTGAGGTGAAATTTTGGTAAGGGTAAAAAAGGGTTCTTCAAGCAACGAATAGCTAAACGGTAAAGAAGGAAGGGAATAGAAATCGCTGCTTAAGGGCGGCATGGAATACACCCGTAATAGGTATTCCATTGAAGCAAACGTATGCTTGTGTGGGCCCACAGAATAAGCCTGTAATAGGCATGTAATGGAATAACCATTACATTGAACCAAACATGCTGTAAAACTTGACATTTCTTTACATTTCCAAGTTTCCAAAAATTTTCGTTTGCCTCCTTTAACCTAACATTTCCTTACATTTCCAAGTTTCCCGAAATGTTTACTTTCCTCTTTTGAATCATTTCCAAATCATTTCCTTACATTTCTTAGTTTCCAAAAATGTTCACTTTTCTCTTTTAAACTTAACATTTCCATACTTTTCCAGGTTTCCAAAAATGTTCAAAATATATTCATAACACATAAGACATATCATTTCGTACAATTAAACCGAAAATGCATAGGCCCTTTTCAGGATGTTACAGTTCTAACCCCCCTTAAAATAATTTCGTCCTCGAAATTTCCTAGCTAAAATAATTGAGGGTATTGCTGTCACATTGTCTCTTCTGGTTCCCACGAAGCTTCCTCTGATCCATGATTGCTCCATAACACTTTGACTAGAGGAACTGACTTCCTCCGTAACACTTTCACATCACGTTCCAATATCTGAATTGGCTCCTCCTCGTAGGATAGGTCTGGCCTTAACTTTACTTCTTCAACTGGTACCACATGAGATGGATCCGATCGATAACGACGTAGCATGGATACATGGAATACGTCGTGCATCTGCTGCAACTCTAGTGGCAACTCTAACTGGTATGCCACTGGTCCAACTCGCTTCAGTACTCGATAGGGCCCTATAAACCTTGGGCTTAACTTCCCTTTACGACCAAACCTCATCACCTTCTTCCAAGGCGAGACTTTAAGGAATACTTAATCTCCTACATCAAATTCTATCTCTTTTCGTTTGAGATCTGCGTACGACTTCTGCCTATCAGAGGCTTCCTTTAACCGTGCCCTGATTATCTGAACCTTTTCTTCAGTTTCTGCAACTAACTCTGGACCCAAAACCTGACGTTTTCCTAACTCAGTCCAACAAGTAGGTGTTCGACACTTCCGACCATACAACGCTTCATATGGTGCCATTCGAATGCTAGCTTGATAGCTATTGTTGTAGGTGAACTCTGCTAAAGGCAAATAGTCTTCCCAACTTCCTCGGAAATCCATCACACAGCCCCTCAACATATCCTCCAACACTTGTATAACCCGTTCAGACTGCCTGTCTGATTGTGGATGAAAAGCCGTAGTGAAGTCCAACTTAGTGCCTAACACTTGATGAAGTGCCCTCCAAAACTGAGACGTGAACCTTGGGTCTCTATCCGAAATAATTGACACCGACACTCCATGTAACCTTACAATCTCCGCCACGTATAATTTGGCTAACTTCTGAAGGGAATAATCCATTCTTTTTGGGATGAAGTGTGCGGACTTAGTCAAACGGTCCACTATTACCCATACTGAGTCCTTCTTAGTAGGCGTAAGGGGAAGCCAACTAACAAAGTCCATGGTAATTCTTTCCTACTTCCACTGCAGAATCTCGATTGGCTGAAGCAATCCCGATGGGACTTGGTGTTCAGCCTTAACTTGCTGACACGTCAAACATTTTCCCACGAATTCAGTAACTTCTCGTTTAAGATTAGGCCACCAAAATTGTTCTCTTAGATCTCTGTACAACTTAATGCCTCCGGGATGCATAGCATAAGGGCTACTATACGCCTCCCGAAGAATCCTCTGTCTTAACTCTTCGTCCTTTGGCATACAGACCTTTCCTTTGTAGCACAATACCCCTCCGTCAATAACGCCATAACCCTCTAACTTTTCGTTCTGTACTTGCTGTAACTTAGCACTTAGGTCCTTATCAGCCAACTGTCTCCTTTTCACCTCATTCAGCCATGTGGGTTTGACTTGCAACTCTGTCAATAGGCTTCCATCATCATACAAACTTAAGTGAGCGAACATAGCCCTTAGACCCGACACAACCTTCCGACTTAGGGCATCAGCTACCACATTCGCCTTGCCCGGGTGGTACTCTATCGAGCAATCATAATCCTTCAATAACTCCACCCACCTTCGCTGCCTCAAGTTCAACTCCTTCTGAGTCAACAGATACTTAAGGCTCTTGTGGTCTGTGTAGATTATCGACCTTTCTCCATAAAGGTAGTGCCTCCAAACCTTAAGAGCGAAAACCATTACTGCCAATTCCAAGTCATGAGTTGGGTAGTTAACCTCATGCGGCCTTAACTGCCGAGACGCATAAGCGACTACTTTTCCATCTTGCATTAGAACACAGCCTAATCCCGTATGCGAAACGTCATAGTATACCACAAAATCCTTCCCTGCCTTCAGCTGAATTAACATTGGATCTTCTGTCAACACTTTCTTAAGCTTTTCAAAGCTCTCATGTTGCTTATCAGTCCATTCAAAGGGTATTTCCTTCCTTAGCAACTTTGTCAAAGGCGCGGCTATTGACGAGAACCCTTCCACGAACCTTCTGTAATAGCCTGCCAAACCTAAGAAACTTCGGATCTCAGCCACGGACCTAGGTGGTTTCCAATCCAACACTACTTCGATTTTCCTAGGATCCACTCTTATTCCCTCTGCGGATACCACATGACCTAAGAACGCTACCTCCTTAAGCCAAAATTCACACTTGTTGAATTTGGCATAGAGTTTCTTCTCCCTTAACACTTGCAGCACAACTCGAAGATGCTCATCATGCTCCTCTTCAGACTTGGAGTACACCAAAATATCGTCGATGAACACAACGACGAACCTATCCAAGTAGGGTTGGAAAACTCGGTTCATCATATCCATGAACGCGGCTGGAGCGTTCATAAATCCAAACGGCATTACTACAAACTCAAAATGGCCGTATCTTGTCCTAAAAGCGGTCTTATGGATATCTGCCTCCTTCACCTTCAACTGATGATATCCCGACCTTAAGTCTATCTTCGAGAATACTGCGGCCCCCTTCAGCTGATCGAACAAGTCATCGATCCTTGGCAAAGGATACTTGTTCTTAATGGTCAGCTTATTCAACTGACGGTAATCTATACACATACGCATAGTTCCGTCCTTCTTCTTCACAAACAGAACCGGTGCTCCCCAAGGAGACACACTGGGTCGAATGAACCCATGATCCAGCAATTCTTGGATTTGAGCCTTGAGCTCAACCAACTCCTTTGGTGCTATACGATACGGGGCAATTGACACAGGAGCTGTTCCCGGTAGCAAATCTATTCCAAATTCCACCTCATTGTCTGGGGGTATTACTGGTAATTCCTCTGGGAACACATCCACGAAGTCCCTTACCGTTCTAACTCCACTAATTCCTCCTTCTTTTGCGTCCACAGCACTGACGAAGGCCAGAAATGCCTTGTATCCTTTCCTAACCATTTTCTCCGCCTTCAACGCTGAAACTACGTTAGACAGGTAGTTTCTTCTTTCTCCGATCATTACTACTACTTCATTCTCCGGGGTCCTTAGTTCCATTCGTTTAGCCGTACAATCCAACACGGCCCGGTGCTCTACTAGCCAGTCCATTCCAAGTATGACTTCAAACTCCCCAAAGGGTAGTTCCATTAAGTCAGTCCGAAAGTTCACTCCCTGAATCTCTAGGGGTACATTCCGAAAGATTTTATCCACCACTACAGTTTGGCCTAATGGGCCTATTACAGTCATCTGCCTATCAGAAAGTTCAGAGTCTAGGCCTAGTGTTTTCACTACACTACATGCAACATAAGAATGGGTTGAGCCCACATCAATCAGAGCAAAATAGGGCTTGCCATAAATAAAGAACATACCGGTTATAACATTCGTCGCATCTCCATCCTCCCTCCGGTGAACCGCATAAACCAAACCTGGCTGCCTTGCCTCAGTGTTAGCAGCACCTCTGCCCTGTGTTCCACGTCCTCTGCCAGCACCATTACCTCTGTTATTCGAACTACGACCTCGTTGAGGCTGCTGTCCACCTCTACCAGTCTGACTAACATTCTGAGCTGCTGGTCGACTTTCATCTGGTTTCTTAAGACAATCCTTGAGCATATGGTCCTTGGACCTACACCTGAAACATCCTCCCATCTTTTTCCAGCACTCCCCTAAGTGCTTCTTTCCATAATGATCACAAGGACGATACTGCCATCCTGTACCAGCTTGCTGATTTCGCGGCCCATCAACTCTAGGCCTCTTTTGAACCTTCCCAGACGATCCAAAACCTCTTTTTGGCCTATTCCGATCCATAGTCTGCTTTGTCGCATCCTTAATTCCCTCGGCTACCTTGGCTTTTTCTACTAAAGCAGAAAACTCCCGCTCCTAATGCGGTGCTATCAACAATCTCAAATCATCCCTTAGTCTGTCCTCAAAACAGACATAGCGCTCATGCTCAGTTGCCACTACTCCTCAAGCATATTGGCTCAACCTCAGGAATTCAGCTTCATATTCTGCAACGGACTTGTTCCCTTGAACCAGCCCCAGAAAAGCCTTCCTTTGCTCATCAATATACCTTGTTCCAACATACTTCTTTTGATACGCTTCCTTAACATACTCCCAGGTCAGATCCTCAGCTGTGGCACCATCCCGAACAGTTAACCACCATTGATACGCTTCATCGCGTAGCAGTGCTACCATTCCTTTTAACTTCTTCTCAGGGGTCAGATCGAGCTCACCATAATTCGCTCGGTTGCCTCCAACCAATATTCGGCCGTACTGGGTGCTACACCAGATACGCCACGAAACACTTCAGCTCCATTAGCGCGGAGCCGCTCAGGCACAGACTTTCGAGGTCCCGAATTTCCTCCTGCACCAGCCACCAACTTAAGAACTCGCAGCACAGCCTGCGACACAGCATCTTCCCCCGTCTGAGCCTGCTGCTCAACACCAACAGCTGGGGGTGGTGGTGGCGGTGGTATTTCATTGTCAGACCCTTGCCCCGATCTAACAGGTTCTGACACGGTCATCCTTCCCCTACCTCGTCCACGACGACCACGTCCTCTAGAGCTCATTTCTAACGTCGTGATCTGATTAAGAAGTTTTATAAATTAGTCCTTGTTTCACTTGATTACTCGCGAAGAAGTTTTATGAAAAGAATTTTAGGAGTGGTTCTTTCGTATTCATACATGCACACAGTCTTTACATTCATACATCCATCAATCAATTATGAACTTTCGTCCATTCAGAAAAACGTTGTAGTTTTTATTGTTGCCGTTTTTCCACTACCTAGGGGTATTTTCGTAATTTTTCAGAAGAAAAAGTTCCTTGGTGATTTTGTCAAAAAGTATTTTGGAAATTTTAAAATCCCAGGGCTTTTCGGTAAATTTGGGAATTCCAGGGGTATTTTGGTAATTTTTTTGAATTTCGGGGGTATTTTAGTAATAAACCAGGATAAATTTGTAAAGTTTAATAATTCCGGGGTATTTCCAAATTTTGCAAAACTTTGAGAGTTCTTTTTGAGAATTGTACTTTCCAGAACAATAATGTTGCAAAAATTTTGGAAATCAGGGTCATTTTGGTAATTTTGTAAGTTAGGGGCAATTTTGTAATTTTCCAAAAATCAAGGTATTTTGATATTTTGCAAATTAGGGTTTTTGAACCTTTATAAAGTAATGAAATTTTGGTAAAACTGTTGGGTAGTTGGACATTTTATAAACCAAGGGCATTTTTATAATTTTACCACTAGGGTATCTTTTTGTAATTTCATAAATCAGAAATTTTTTTTTCGGATATATATATATATATATATATTTATGGAGATAGTTTTCACAAATTAAGAGGGTGATTTCAAGAGTTTTAAAACTAGGGTTTCCATAAAAACACGGCTAGTTCCCTTTCGGGTTTTAGTTATTGTGTTTAGCCTATGACCGAGTCCTCTTGGTCAGGGTGAACCAAAGCTACGCACCAGGCAGGATTCGAACGGAGAGGAGGTGAGTCACACAGACTGCTTAAGTACCAAGCTCCCACTGAAACCATTCCTAGACATGCGCACAGAGGTTACCACACTCTCTGAGTCCTTTTGGTTAGGGTGAACCGAAGCTACGCACCAGGTAGGATTCCAGCGAAGAGGAGGTGAGTCACTAGGACTGCTTAAATACCAGGCTCTTCCGGATCCAATCCTAGACATGCGCACAGGGGTTGCCACACCCTAACTCAGTGACTTAGCCATAGGTTTGTTTAAGTAGGTATTAAATCTTATGTAATAGTTGGGGTACACTAGTCCTAGGGTTCACATACTTATCATACTATTCTACGTCCCATTCCTATTTCTACCCTTCATAATATAATCACATAAAACACACAGTTGGTTAGGGGTACTTACCTGGTGGACTGCGGGTCGGAGACTTAGGTGCCATGCCAGAAAACTCTGCTTATCTTCAAAAACTCATTCGGGCTCGATTTGAAAACGTTTTGGGCCTTAAACCCCAGGCCGAGAGTTTAAAACTGGGCTCTGATACCAAATTGAAACACCCCACACCCGGCCCACGAGCCCGGACCGGATCTGGTATGTTCCTCAATGTAAACCGGTTCAAGATTCTTTTGTTACTTTGAAAAAAACTGTGTGTTTTGAAGATAGTTTGCTTGTGGGTTGGGCTCGAGTTGAAAACAAGTTTATTTTTATATTAAAAGCCCATTTATTTTAGGTGACAACATATTTAAAATTTATTTTAAATTAAATTGACTTAATCTTTAATTAACATAAATTCGTAACATAATAATAAAACAACAATAAAAGTCATGACTATGGCCTTATTACATAAAACAAAACCCAAAATAAAATTTGCAGAGTACTTAAATAAAATAAAATGTCCAAATTAAATAAAACTTTAAACTGAGCATGGCCACCACAAGTTCTGCCTTCCCGGTCCATCACTGTTCATCACCTGAAACATGTTCCCACAACGGGGTGAGTCAACAGACTCAATGTGTAACCAACACTAAAATTTAATAGATTTAGGCATACCATACATATCATGTTCACATAATAATTCAAGATAATGATGCAGTCCCGTACCCATACCTAGATGCCATCCGCTACACATCCCCGTACCAACCTGCACACCGTGGGGACTACTAAGTCAACCCTCCTTCCACTACACTCCATCGAAGGCAGTCGCTGCAGTCGACGTGCTCATCGCCCATATAAAATTCGTGGCATAGCCACTAGATTAATTAATTGTGTCATGAGACACCACATTCAGATAATGTAACCGAAGTTACCACATTCAGATAATGTGACCGAAGTCACCACATTCAGATAGTGAGACCGAAGTCACCACATTCACTTCCCCTTTCTCATATAACCTGAATGCCCCATATTATTCATAACATGCATATCATACTTAAATTCACATTCATGTTACTTTTCACATGTTAAATATAACATATTTCGTAATCCTAGTATGAGTAGGAAACGTACTTGAGTACTTTGTACCGTAACACGGTACCTTAGCCATATTCACATTCTTATAAACATGCACATATTAAATATTGCCATAAAACATATTAAGAATTAGTGTGGATTACACACCTGGTTTGCTTAACAAATTCCTTGAAATCCCGAAAAAAACTGATCTATTGCTTTAGATCTCAATTCCTACATTTGGTAACCTTAATATGTTAGCATAAAGCCTATTCGGCTATAAAACCAAATCCTAGTAGGATTTGTATTCTTAAAACCTACCTTGCTGCCGATTGACTTACGAATCGAGTCTCGAAACTTTGTGATGCACACCCTTGTAATCGGCTAGTCACCAAAACTCCTAACTAGTTAGTTTTCGGCTTTTAAAACATATAAGAAATAGATCTAGAATACCATACATGGCCTTAGCCGATTGTATTTAGGCACTTACCTTGCGATTTCCAAATCTCGAAAGTATCCCTTGGCTATAGAGATGTCAATACCTACAGGATATCTGTTAGATCCACTTCTAACATTTAAATCACCTTTACATAGCCCTTGGCCGAATATGCACTCACCTTGGTTGGCTAGATCTCGAACTATCACCCTTAAAAGTCGACACTAGCAAAGATCCCGAAATCTCTCCTTAATATTTCGGTCAAAGAATAAAAATAAGAATTAGCCCTTGAAGTTTCGACAAGTCCTTAAAAGAAAGAATAGAAATCAAACTTGATCTTACCTTTACTAAAGAAATCGATTGCACTTTTGTTTGTAGCCCTTTAAAGGTTCAGCTATGAAGACTTGGAGACTAGATTGCTATAGTCACCTATGTATTCGGCTTCAACCGAATGGAAAAGAGAGGGATATGACTTAGGGAGAATCGGCAATGTGAACTTAGGGAGAAGAGGAATTCGGTTTGACAAAAGAAAAAGAGAAAAAAGATGTTGCTTAGAGAATTCGGTGGAGAATGAGAAGGAAAAGGAAAAAAAAATGAATGATAGCCTTAATCTCCTCCCTTTTTGCCGAAATTATCACCAAGAGAATCCCTTACTTGGCCACCACTCTTCCTCATTTTCCTCTTTATCTCCTTATTAAAAAAAATAAAGAATAATCCCTTATTATCTCATTGAAAAAAATAATGATAAATAAATCCATTATTTATCCCTTACTTATCTTTTAAAAATAAAAGAATAAAAGCTCCTAAAGAATAGCCTTGTGCCGTCCACCTCTCTACTTCTAGAAGCAAAAATAAAATCTCTTTTATTTGCTTCCCAAGTGACTCGAACCCTGGCCCAAATGCACAAGCTTGTGGCGTCACTTGCTGGGCTTTTAAGTGGTGCCTTCAAGCCACTTTGACAAGCCTGTTTGTGTGTCAAATCCTTCCTATTAATTTTCTTAAGGTCACCTAGCCTTAGTTTCCTCTTTTTAAACTTTAAAACTTGACATTTCTTTACATTTCCAAGTTTCCAAAAATTTTCATTTGCCTCCTTTAACCTAACATTCCTTACATTTCCAAGTTTCCCGAAATGTTTACTTTCCTCTTTTGAATCATTTCCAAATCATTTCCTTACATTTCTTAGTTTCCAAAAATGTTCACTTTCCTCTTTTAAACTTAACATTTCCATACGTTTTTAGGTTTCCAAAAATGTTCAAAATATATTCATAACACATAAGACATGTCATTTCGTACAATTAAACCGAAAATGCATAGGCCCTTTTCAGGATGTTACAGGCTTTGTGCCGGTGTTATTCAGGCTCCGCACCTAGCAAGATTTGCTCCGGTGTTATTCAGGTTTCGCGCCTATCAGGCTTTATGCTGGTGTATTGAAAATTTGCATCAATTTGATCGCTTTTGGTTAATTAATAAATGAAGCTAATACCGAACTTACTAAGCTTTTTTGTGCTTATTAGTTTGATTTATTCTTGTAGGACCTTTGGAATCATTGCTTTGATGGGATAGAGTCAGAAGCTCACACACTATCATCAACATCTCGTTAGTCATTATGGTTCTTGCTAATTGGTTTAAGTGGAATGTATTAGGAAGGGTATTTAGTACTTAGATATTTTGTTAGATATTTTGTATGGATGTAAACATTGAAAGTTGTTAGGATATGCTTGTTGCTAGTAAAAGATAGTTGAACTTGTGTGCATAATTAGGTAATCCTTTTGGAGCATATATAAGTAGAGAATGTATAAATCTTTTGGTGCCAAATGATGATGCTTGAATACTTCATGTATGTTATGTGAATTAGCTTTGTTTATAATAAGTCATGATTAGAAGAATTGTTGGTTGCTTGAAATTAAAGTGCCTTGTGGGCAAATTTTTTGTATGAATTATGTTGGTACATTAAATGGATTATTTCATGAATGAATTGGTTTATTTTGAGGTCTATTATGTGGGAACAAAATGCTTTTAGGTACGTATTGGAGTTGGAGATGGAAATGGCTAAAGTTTTGCCAATTTCATGTCTATATGGCTTGAGACACGGGCGCGTGTCTTGACTGTGTGTGACACACAACTTTGCGACACGACTGTGTGTCCCCTGTAGGTTTTTAAGACATCTAAGTCAGGTAGTTACATAGCCTAGCATACGGCCTGGCACACAGGCGTGTGGTTTGGACGTGTGACCCAAGTCAGAGAGTTACACGGGCACGGACACGGGCAGTGACACGGCTGTGTGCCACTACTACGAATGTCCACATGGCCTGAGACGGGCGTGTGTCTCAGTTGTGTGAGTCACACGGCCGTATAACCCCTACAGGGTGAAAAATTTTATCTTTTTCCTTAAGGTTCCAAATGTTTTTGAATTAGTCCCGAATCGATCCTAATGTGTTTTTTGGGTCTTGAGGGATCAAATGAGGGACAATATACATGTGTTTGAATGAAATTTCTATGAATTATGAAATGTTTGGAATTGAATGTTTTTAGTTACGATTTTATGGTAACGCTTCGTAACCTTGTTCTGGCAAAAGATACGAGTTAAGGGGTTACAGGGAATACCCGTGCCAATTTGTCTTTTGATGTCGCCTATCATGCTCATTAATTGGCTCATCTAATCCTCAAGCTTAGTCAATGTTCTAGTTGTGTTGGTGTACTCAGACTGCACCTACTTGACATATGATCTCATTGACTGCATGTATCCCTCAATTCTATCCAGTCATTGACCACATGCATTATGGTCACTAAGGTTGGCCCTATCTTGGGGTCTCTGCAAATAAAGAGGTTGGTGATTAGTATTTTTATCTTGATTTAAACTGTTACCTCCTCATTGGTTTCCTCCCCATATTAGATTCGGGTGATCTCTCCAATCAGGATTATAATAAGTATTCGAATAAGGGTTTCCACCTCTATTCCTGATGTAATTTACATCACCAATAGGACTATTGATATAATGGAAGAGCGGTTTGTCTCCTCCATGCATAGACGGTGTATAAGCAGATTCGACACGGTTGAGTCTATCCACTAACTATTGATACTTAGCATCCTCTTGGATAGCTTTAATCGCAACTGGTTTCTGGACATATGTGAATCGTTCGATAGGCTACCGACAGGATTTTAAGGCCATATTTTTAATAATTTCATACGTGTCCTCGTATGTTCTGTTCATAAGGGCTCCTCCTATTGCTTCATCTAATACGTATTGTGTGTTTTCATCCAATCCATTGTAAAGTACTTGTAGTTGCATCCACTAAAGATATCTGTGGTGCGGGCATTTATTATAAACTATTTGAAATGTTCCCACGCCTTGTAAAAGCTTTTTCCCTCCATCTGCCTAAAGAAAACGGTCTTTTTTTGTAGTTGAACTACTTTACTGATTAGGAAGTAATTCTGTAAGAACTTTCCAATGAGTTCATCCCATATTGTGAAAAACCTTGGTGCCTAGAGTCTAACCAAGAAAATGCGTTATCAATCAAGGAGAAAAGGAATAACAGAAGACAAATTGTGTCATCAATGAGCCCATTATATTTAAAGGTGTCACAGAGTTGGAGAAACCATTTTAAGTGCTAATTAGGGTCATTTGTCATTGTGCCCTAAATCTGTAAATTATTTTAGATCATCTGAATCATTGTCTACTTATATTCAAAGTTATTGGCTGTAATTGTCGGCCTTGTTATGGTTTCCTGAACCATATCTAGACTTGGTAGGGCATAATTCTTAAAGGTTCTTTCATTCTGAGACATATGTACGTTTGTTGGTAGCTGTGGTGCTGGTGGATTTCCTAAAATTTCATTATCAGCGTCACCTAATAGTCGATTTTCATGTGATGCATTTCCTGTAATTGATTGTGGTTATTCTTGCATCTGTTACTGCTATTGTTGCTGTTGTTGACGATTTCTTTAGATTATTCTCTCTGGATTAGTTGTTGTTACTGAAACAACCTGTTTTTAGTGAAATCAAAATAGTGGTTTCGGGACCACAATTTTGACTAACTACACTAACAACAGAACGTTACCCCTCCATACCAGTGAATTATTACTTTAATGTATATGGGATTATAGTAAGGTTGTATTAAAATTTCATTAAGAAATTTCGATGTTTAAATGTTTAATTAAGTAAAAGGACTAAATCATAAAAAGGGTAAAAGTTGAGTTCTTCTAGTTAAAAGGATCTAATAGCTTTGAAATCTTAACCTAAGGGACTTGGATTGTTAATAAACCAATTAAGGTGATAGTGGATAATTATGGACTAGGTTTTATTGAAAATTTGAAAGTTTTTAAAGGATAAAATGGTAAATGATTAATTAAAATAAAATTAAATAAAACAAAATTTATTTATCTCTTTCAAACTTCTTCTCCACCAAAATTGAAGAGGAAAAAGACATTATTTTTATGCTTTAAAGATTCGGTTAAGTCTAGCTCATGCATATCGGTGGTTTAAGGTTAGTTTTTAATGATTTTTGTATTTTTTGTGATCGTTTTAGCTTAATCTAGCTAGCCCGAGGGTTAAATTGTAAAATTTTTATAGGTTTTGGCACTTTCCATGAATGTTTTTGAATGAGTTTTGATGGTAAATGGTAGATTATTGATCGTGTGTCTATCAAGTTTTAAAATTTATAAAGAGAATGACTGAACCTGGAAACTAACTCTGACAACGATTAATGGCAAGTGTACCTATCGAACAGTAGTATAGCTTAGGCAGGACCAGATTATCGAACCCAAAGGAACTAAAAGTACTAATACTAACCTTCTTTTTATTATCTAGCCTAAAATAAGTGAAATTGCTTTAATCTAATCTAAATTAACTACTAAGCTAAAGACATAAAGACAAAAAGGATGAATTGGAGAAATAACTTTAGAAAAAACTCAGCTGATTAAGACGATACCCTTAGGAAGAATCCACCTAGACTTCACTTGTTATCTAACCCTGAACCATACGATTTATTCACTTGATTTGATCCGTAGGACTCCCTAACGTATATTAAACCCTCTCTCGAGGCGAATAACGTCTAACCCAAGGTTAATTAACGAAAATCTCTTTCTCACTTAATAACCTCCTAGAATAGCAGTAAATCAATCTATGGACTCCCATATTAGGTTTCACCCTAATCCGGCAAAGTTTCCTCACCCTATCTCTAGGCGCGCGAACAACTCAGCTGTAATTATGCTAGATCTATGAATAGGCAGGGACTTTTGCTCCACCACCTAAACACATCATACTTGAATCAATATCTGCGAAATATTAACACAAGAATTAAGCGCACATAATTAAGAACAATCAAGTGTTTATCTTATAGTTCAAAAAACAATAACAAGATTTATCTAGGTTTCATCCCCTTCAGGTATCTGAAGGATTTAGTTCATAACAAATAAAGAAAACATCTCAAGAGAAAAGATAAAACAAAACATAAGAAATCCCTAAAACTCCCTAAAGGAATTGAATGAGAGATCCGCCGTCTTAAGTAGAATTCCGGATTCTTGAGATGGATCAACTGGCTATCTTTGAGTGATTCCCACAAATCTGACCTTTTCGGCTTGGCTCCTTGGCCTAGCTCACCAACAGTTTCGGCTTCTGCCGAACTCCCCTTTCAAGTTGCCCCCTTGAGTGTATATATAGGCTTTGAGATGCCTTACTTAGTCCCTAATCTAAGTGGAATTCCTACTATGGTGTTTGAATAGGCTTTGGAATGTGTTTCTTTGCCTCCAAGTATCCAAATCCGAGTAAAAACTCTCTTCTTGACGGTAGGACACGCCCATGGCACACGCCCGTGTAAGTCGTGGCCAAGCCGTGTGCAAGACTGTCAAGTGGGGCATGGTCGTGTGATCTTGGGCTCAGGTCGTGTTCGAACTTTTAATGAGGCACGATCGTGTGGTCTTTGGGCCAGGCCATGTCAATTTCTCTCTTGGCCCAATTTGGTCCGCTTTAAGCCCGTTTCTCATTCTTTTCATTCTTGGGTGCTTTCCTGAGTATAAAACTTGAAAAGAAAGGATTAAGAGCACCAAATTACACAATTCAGGGCTTAAATAATCAAAAAGCATGGGAAATGTGGGTTTAGAACATGTTACTTTTATGGTTTATCAATTATGAAACCTTGTTGAAAAATAAACAATTTTCGTAAAGTGATTTTTTATGAAAATGACATTTAGGGACAAATTTGTTAAATGTATAAATTCTAGGGTTTTGTTGTGAAATGATGGTAAATATGAGTTGTTTCAAGGTCTCTTTCATGTTAGATTAACATGGATTTAGATTAAAATAGTTAGATTTTATGATATTAGCTTAATGATTAAATTGTGAAAAAGTTAAAATGTTAGGGGTAAATTGGTAATTTTATATAAATGTGAATTATGGGTTGAATTGAATGTTTGAGGTTTATTGGAATACTTAATTGAATATAATTATCTATTTAGATCAAGATAAATCGTGTATGGACTTAGATCGAGGTAAAGGAAAAGCTTTGGATTAATTCAACCAAACTACTATTCCCTTAGTAATCGAGGTAAGTTCGTATGAACATGTTATTATGTTATTGTTACTTAAATTGAATTTTTTGCTATGTTACTCTTAATGAAAATGGATCGGTATAATTAAACCTATCAATGGTATGACAAATATCGAGTCCCGATTGAACATTAGGAATTCTTAAGATACGAATGACATGTCATTAGGGATTTCTTGTTTTGGATGCTAGTCTTAAATTTCCTACAGATGGCTAAGATCCTGCATTTGTTATGGGTACTCCACAGCTTGTGTGAGCTGTAACACCCTATACCCGAGTCTGAGGCTGGTACTGGATACGAGACATTACCATGCTTGAACTCACTTAAACATGAGTTACTTGTATCACTTGATCACATAGATCAATATGCTTTACCGTGATAAACATAATCTCAACTTCATCATTCATAACATGAATATTTCTCATAGTTAACTTTATCTAACATAACTTGATGATAGCTTTACTTACTTAACTTTCTTGCTATCTCATTTAAGCTTTACTCTTTTGCCCGATGAATTACTATGAATAACAGAGGATACTAAATCTCAAAACACATGTGTCTTGATGCCAATGCTATATCCTTGATATAGTCTTACATGGGATCTATTACTTGGTATCGATGCCATTTCTTGACATGGACTTACACAAAGTCTTCCTTGTGGGTTCCCTTGGGAACTTACCATTGCCATGTCTTGACATGGTCTTACTTGGTATCTTTACTTTGTCAATGCCGAGCCTTGGCTTGGACTTACATGAAATCTTCCTTGGTACTCACCAATGCCATGCCTTGGCTTGGACTTACATGGAATCTCTATCTCATGATAGCTTTTCAATGCCAAGACTTGTCTTGGACTTACATGACATCTTTACTTGGAGACTCACCAATGCCATGCCTTGGCTTGGGCTTATATGGGTCTTCATCTCATAATAACTCTTCAATGCCAAGACTTGCCTTGGTCTTACATGATAACTTGCTTGATTGCCTATGCCATGCCTTGGCTTGGTCTTATACGGACTTTCTTGTCTCATGTGATAGATCAAGTATCCTAAGTAATTCAACTTCAATCAAGACTTTCTCATGATTGATCTCATTGAGTTCTTTGTTTAACATAGCATTAAACAATCTCATGGAATTAAGATATATTCTACATCATACTAAGCAATTCAATGATATTAATCATAAAGCTTAGAATCATACAAACTTACCTCGATATACAAAATGTATGTAGATATGCAATTTAGTCCTCGACTTTGTTCTTGCCTTGATTTCGATCCGGGCTTCATTTTTCTTGATCTATAATAATAATTTAGCTCATTTAATACTCACATTGACTAAATTGACTCTTAACACATACTTTGAAAAAATTACAATTTTGCCCTTAAACTTTCTTCTAATTACACTTTTTCCCCAAGGCTCGTAAAGTGGTTTCATTCAACTTTCTAATACTTCATGCTTAGCTGATTCATTGTCTCAACTATAGCAATAGTAAATTCTCACTATTTCTACCATGTATGACAAATTTCATAATAATTACAAAATAGTCCTTACTAGCATTTCTCTTGAAATTCACTTAGAAAAAGATGTTTATCTAGCATCAAACTCTCATAATCTTCCATAAAACATCAGTTTACAAGCATATCATACATGGGTAGATTTATGAACATGAATTCTAGCTCAACTTGTAGCTATAATTAGCTAATTCATAATATTAGGACTCCAAAAATACGAAGAATATTAAAAACGGGCTAAGATGCACTTACTAGCAAGCTTCACAAATTTGAAGAACCCTAGCTATGGAGTCTCTCCAATTTTTGGCACAAGGAAGAGGATGAATAAGAATTTTTATCATATTTTTCCCTTTTTAATCATTTAATTGATAAATGACCAAAATGCCATTCTCTTTAAAATTTCACCATTTACTAACTTAGGTCCATTTTTGTCCAAAAATTATAATTTGGGAAAATTGCTATTTAAGGACTTCTAATTAATATTCTAAAGTTATTTAATACAAAAATCTTCTAGAAACTCATATTTTTCAACTTTTGCAATTTAGTCCTAATGGACCCTTTAATGGAAATTTTCATAAAATTTCCACATGAAACTTTCATAATATCATGCAAACATCTCAAATTTTATAAAAACTCATTTTACTACTTCAGATTTGTGGTCTTGCACCACTGTTCCGACTAGGCCCTAAATCGGGCTGTTACATGAGCAGCATCGTGTAGCTTACATTTCGACCCACAGCTAGTGTGAGTGGGTCCATTTCACAGCTCGAATGAGCAATGATGTAAAGGAAATGTTACGATTATATGTACAGACGCATTTTGTCTGAGCTTTCCTGAGTATCCAAGGTAATTCGAAATGGTTCAACGAGCAAGAAAATGGAACGTAATGGTAAGTATCAAATTAAATTATGCATAATCTCATGAAAAAAAATGTATGAACTAAATGATATGTTTCATATGGAAAATGACTTATCTTATGGTTAGTCCATTTGAATTATGTACAAGTGTGCTGACTTGTGTATTGATGGTGATATTTAGGCTTATGCCAAGCATATGGTTTGGATTGTAGCGCCCCAAAATTTTAATTTTTGATTTCGTGTATGTGTGACACACAATTGTGTATCTGCTTCAGTGGTTATGTGTTCTGGGTGTTTTTCAGAGGTCCCAAGTTCAAGCCGTACTTGGGCAAATTTTGGTATTTTTATAAATAAAGCCTTAACCTTGTGCAAAGCGCTTAAGTTTAAATGTTGGAAAAATTACATCAGAATGAGCCTGCTGGTTTGGTTGTAAAGTGGGGTGTTATTATGGTGGAGGTCTTGAATTCGAATCATTGCGCAGGCAAAGGTATTTTTTTTTTTTTGCTCAGATTTCAGGATAGAGTTGTGTAATGGAGGGATTTTGAGTAGTGGATGTGAAGTGGGAATTAGGGGAGAAGATTAAGGGATTTTGAGGGTTATCGAGATTTTATTTTATTTTTTTCCCATAACCGAATTTCGGCTCCCTTTTCCAAAAAAAATTTCTGCCGTCTATTCTTCTCCCTCTCCTCTTGCCGAAATTCTCTGAGTTTTTCCATCTTTCTCTTCTTTCTCTTCTTCTTGATATTTCCCTAATCCATCTAATTTCCTTCATTTTCGCACGCGACTAGTGCTCGCTTAGTTTCAGTAAGTGTTTCTCTTCGTTTCTGTCATGAATCTCTTAGCGACTGAAGTGGTAATATTTTGTCTCTGTGATTTGGGCGTAGGGGGAGGCTCAGACTGCTGAATTCAGTGTTCTCATCTTAACAATAGTTAAACAGAGGGTTATTGTTGGTGGCCTTGAAGAGCTCGAGAGTGATTAGGCATCAAAATGATATCAGGTGTGTACCTGAAACGCAGAAAACAGGGTTCGATGAAAAGTCGAAATTACTTGCTATCAAGAAATAAGAGAAAATGATACGAAAATTTGTAGAGAAAGGAAATAAGGGTGTTAAAAACTAGGAAATCAACAATTTGCACTAAAATAGTTTTGGACAGTAGCAGTGGTCTAAATTTGAAAAATCATAAAAAATAGTGTAAATTGAGTTAGAGGTTGAATAAAATATGAAATTAAATTTTATTGACTCTAGTTTTTCATGGAAGAAATAATATAAGCAATGGAATTGTAAATCATGAGATATAATAAATTATGTTAGACAAGGTTAGAATGATTTCGGGTTCCCCTGTTCTAACTTTCGAACATCATCAAAAAATTGCAAAAAAAAAAAAAATTATATGTTTAAATACTTAATTAGTCTATTTTTAAGAGAAACAAATGGAAATATCATCTAAATTCCGTACTAAGAGATAAATAATTTTTAGTAAGGAAAGGTCGAAGCTGCGAAACAGCAGAATAGGGATAACTTTAAAGATTTTACAGTACTTATTTGATAAACTATAAATTCTAAAAATTTTATGGTAGAAAGGTATTTGAGCCTAGTTTTAAAACCATCAACCGGACCTTAATTTGGAATTCTGTAGCTCAAGATATAAATAATTTAGTGATAATGACTCAAGTAGAAAGCTTTGAATGAACACATAAGTAAATAGTGAAAACATATATGAGTATTGAGCTAGCATGGGTTACTTTAAAAATGGATCACACGGCCAAGGCCAATTTGGGCCAAGTGGGCCACACGGGCAGATCACATTGGCGTGTTGGCCCATTTTTACCGAAATGTTTTTAAGGTTGCACGGGTCGTCCAAGTCGACTATGAACCTAAGGTCGGTAAGCGCTACTTAGACACCTAAATATGTGAAATTGACTGAATGTTATCTATACTGGGCATGTTAATATCTAAACTGAATATATGTACTGAAATTGCATAATAGCATGTCATCCATTGTGTGTTGCATTGCATTAGGTTGGGGGTTGTTATTCGGAGGAAGTGTACTAAAAGGCTTTAAGCCTAATTTACTGGCAGCTCAGCTGCAAACTACTGTATTATGCCACATTCGATACTACTTGGATTGTAGGGATGGATGGGTTGATTATATCTCCACATGGAGTGTAGAGTTGGACGGAGATGGTGTGTAGAGGCTGGTTGGGTAGGTTTTTGCTACTGCATAATTGTTACTGCTACTGATACTGTGATAGTCTAAGGCCCTACTGCTTTTTGACACTGTACTGAGAAGGGCTAAGGCCCAAACTGTCACTGACACTGAAAAGGGCTTAGGCCCAAGACTGTTCAACTATGCACTATGAATACTGATTGTTTGTTTGTTTCTATTGGATTACACATTGAGTTTACGTAAACTCACCCTTTTTGTTTAATGTGCACAGGTAATCCCCAGACTTGACAGATCGATACAGTAGAAGACTCGACGGTGGCCATACGTATTTTAAATTGTTTTAATTTCAGTTTTGGTATGTATTTCTTAATTATTTTCTGGGTTATTTTTTATGTAAATTAAACTTTTTGGACTGTTTGCTTTTATTTTGGATTTTAGATTGTTTTCGTGGATTTAAAAACTGCACAAACTCAATGAACAAACGGTTTTCTCTAAAAAAAAAGGGGTTTTCTAAGATGGATGGATTTACCTAATTAACTCGGTTTTTCATAAAATAAATGATTTCTAAAGCTTCCGCAACGAATTGTGTTTTAAAACAATCGATTAAATAAGTAAGCGATTTTGGAGTCAACAAGAGTAAATAAATGAAAATGATTTTATCGTAACAACTTAGTTTCAACACGCTATTATGTGACATCGTCAGATTCGGCCATAACGTCTAGGCCAGGTTTGGGGTGTTACATGGATTATTATAATTATGCTTTACATTATGCAAATGAAATGATAAGTTATGTTTTGTTTATACGGCCTTACTAAGCATTATTGCTTACGTAGTTTCTTTCCTATGTTTTTTTTAAATTATCAGAAGCTCGATTTGGTTGGAAGCTTGTCGGAGATTTGTTACACTATCCAGCAAACATTTCGGTAGTTTTTGAACATTTTGGCCAAGGTTTATAATGACATGCATAGTATGACTTGTAATGGTATTATGATGAATGGTTTGTTGGTGTTTTGGCAATGGTTTGTTGGTGTTTTGGCATGTATAAGTTTTGAAACTTATCTTGGTTTGGTACCATTTGATGTTTTGATAAGTTGGGTCACTTCAGTCACCTTGTTATGCATGTTTATAAGATCTTTTATAGTATGTTTGGAATGGCATGTATTTGGTCAAGTATCTAGTATGTTTTTGCAAGTATTTAACTAGGATTTGATGATTGAAATATGGTAAATTTACATGTTTAGGTAAGTGTGGTTGTATGGATTTGAGGTGCCTTTGAATGGAATATTGGTTAGTTGAGTTAGGACTCTTGAAATGGCCAAACTATGTATGTTTAGATAATGTTTTGGTGCTTTGAAAGTGTGCACATTTGGTCTAAATGTTTATGCATGGAATGGTCTTGGAAATGGTTTGATATTAGGTAGACTTGGGTCTATACGGCCTTAGACACGGGCATGTGACTCAATCATGTGAGACACATGGCTTGGCGACACGGCTGTGTCTCATCTGATGATTTCTTAGGTTGCAAGTCAATGAGTTACACGGCCTGGCACATGGGCGTGTGGGGCAACTCAGAGAGTTTCACGGCTTGGCACACGGACGTGTGGAGCAAATCGGAGATTTTTTTAGGTTGCAAGTCAGTGAATTTCACGACTGTGTGTCCCTAGTTTAAAGGTTACACAGCCTGAGGCACCGGCATGTGTCTCAACCATGTGAGGCACACGATCTGGCCACACGGCCGTGTGACCTCTGTTTTATAAATTTTGCATCTTTTTCCTGAACTTTTCAATTTGTTTCCAGTTGGTCCCGATTGACTTCTAAGATATTTTAGGGCATCGAGGGCTCTATTTAGGGACATTATGCATGAATATGAATGGTTTATAATATGATTAAATTATTGAATGATATTGTGTTTAAATGTTTCCATTTGATCGGTAATACTCCTTAACCTTAATCTGGTGACAGATACGGGTTAAGGGTGTTACAGCTACAATAGGCGTGCCCCTACTACGAGGCATACACTAAACACAAAAAGAGAGGATTAGTAAAAAAATCATATCTATAACCTAAAAATCTCCTAATTATTCTTCCAAAGTGTGAAAATTAAAATTTAACTAGACGTTGCCTCCCTGGAAACGGCGCCAACAACTTGACTGCCTCCGGATGTACTAACTTCTAGAGTGTGAATACTACAATACAATATAAGAATATGAGTCGATAGCCGTATGTATACGGGTCAATTTGTAATATAGTTTTACAACAGAGTAGTTAAGTACTCTGAAGATCACACCCAAGGGAGGCGAGTGCTAGATTAATTTTAACCTAAGCACGTAAGGATCTAATTAGTACTTTTTATGTCAATTATAGCATGAAAGCACAATAAAAGAGGCGTTTTAGGGTTTTTATAATAAAAAAATAAAAATAACATAAAAGAAATATAATTCAATAGATCAAAAAGTAGAATGAATCAAATCTTGTTATGGGTGATTAGATCACTTCGACAATCCCCATCAACTGTTACTTCAGGTTCCTCGTCAATCAACTAGTCACTACCCTAGCAAGATCTTATGATCTTCCACTAACATAACGAGTCAGCAAGGACTATTTATCTTCTGAGGGTGAAGGTGTTCACGGATGGATCATACCAATTTTAGGTTAATCCCTACCTTGATGACTTCCTAGGTTGTCAGGCCTAGGGTTTGTTTCAAGTTCTTCCTTTCCCAAACAACTGATCCGTTGAGTAACCCTACAAAACAGTTAAGTGATCATGTCTCCACTTACTAATACCTCATAGAAGAATTAGTTCCTCATGACTTTCATAAACAATATGGAATAAATGTAAAAAGAGAATATGGTGAATGAATTGAAGTGTAGAGTTTAATAAAAGCCTGATTTATATTAAGAATAATGAGAATCCACAGAAGTTGATCATCTTCACAAATCAGATCTCTTGAAACAAAACAAAGAACAAAGAAAACTAAATTCTAAAAACCTAAGAAAAAAACAAAACTAAATCCAACAGAGAGAATCTAGGCTAAGTGAATGGTGTCTATAACGTGTGCCAAAGGAGCGTATGTGATACGGGCAACTCAGCCAAATTCAAAGGCCATAACAGAGATGAGCTTAGTTTCCCTCAAGGCCCAATTACGAGATCCAAATTCAAACAGCTAAAGTCAAAACTCAACTTATTCGTTCCAGACTTTATTACGAAAATAATTTGAGAATAAGAGTTGAAGTTTGAAGACAATAGATTTTGGAGCAATGATGAATTAGAAGGGACTAATTTTGTTCATGGGCCTAAACTCTCAATTTATGATGACAAGCCTATGTGGAAAATGCTAGCAAGCTTAGGCAGTTCACTTTAAGGCCCCAATTGATCCCACAAGCCTAGACATTTCATATTGGGTTCGGGTTTTAGACTTAATTTTTATTATATATGTGCCTAATATCGTATTTATCAACTCTTATTATTTTATTAATATTTTATTCCAAATTTTTTGATAATTATTAAGTATTTTAAGTTATTTAGGAGTTTTATGTTAACAAGAAAGTCTAATTTAAAACTACTTCTTGTTTAGATTAAATTAGAGTTCTAGTATACTTTAGAGTTTTATTTAGATTTATTTAGCTAACCTATATATAGGCCTTTGCATTGTACACATTTCATACAATTGATTATTATTCTATTTCTCTTTTGAATTAATAAATTCTCTTTAAGTTTTTCTTTTCAAGAATTTCTCTTGAGTTTCTTTTAGAAGAGTTTTTAACAATCTTTTTAGATTATGAAGATCATCTTCAAACTTTTTCTTGCCAATGTTTCTATCTTAGAAGGGAAATTAGAGCCACTTGAAGGGGGGTTGTGGATTCTTTGTGTTTCCAAGGTTTCTTAGGACTTCTACACGCCACATTCTATCTTTTCCATTTATCTTCTTTATTTGCTTCCTTATGATTCTAATATTTGATTTATTATTTTATTTTAGTTATTTATTTTAATTGCTTTATCTGACTTGGATTTGATTTCGTTCCAGGTTGTGTCAAAATCCAAGTTTCTTTTAGAACGTCTAAAGCCCTAAGTCAAATCCACGACTTTGACAAACTTTATGATTCGTTTCACATTCATCCATCTCAACCTTTATCCTTTGGTATCAGGTTTGGGCGTTTTAGGTGTTATTTTTTGTTTTTACAAACTAATTTCTACCAAACAGACTCAAAACAAATTTTTTTCCCCAATAGTTTTCGAAAAAAATATTTTTAGTGGGTAAACATTTTTCAAACAATCTAAATTTTACATACTATTTCTTGGCACAATTTCAAAGTACAAAAAAAATATTTCCCACAATAAAAGTGATTGAAAAATTACAGAAAAATAGAAAATACGAAAAATAAAAAAATTATTTGGATTGAATTTTGTGCCAAAACTTTCCAGATCAGATTTACTTTATTTGAGGAGTCTTTCAATTTAAATTTTGTGATTTTTGGAAATCGAGAACAGCTCGAACGAAGTTTGTCAAGTTGCTTTGCAAAATTTTCGAGTTTTCAGGTTTCTACAATTTTTGTTGACTCTTAGCCTTAGGTTTTCATTTGTTTTTCTTTTTATTGTCCCTTTACACATTCTAACACTTTATTGTTTCTTGTGTTAGTAGATTAAAGCACGTTACACATTCCTTCCTCCGTGCAACAGAATTCTTTGATGTCTAGCCAATTTTGGACTCAAAGTGCTATTAGGTTTGCTTTGTTAGTTTGATTCTAATACATTCTGATTGATATAGACACTTTTTAAAAGACTCACAAGATTAATTCTTACCTGATTGAGATTTTTTTTGAGTGCATAAAGGTGAGGTTTGCGTAATTTTTTTCTTTTAAAGTGTTGTGTTTTTCCAGGCTTTCACTATGACTCGTGACACTCGTACCCGTAAAAACCATAATGAAATACCATCTGATGACAAAGAACGAGATGTTACATTGAAGAATATTGTGGGGATGGTAAAATTTCAACATCAACAATTGAACGAGGTACATGATACATTTGAAGCCAATTTGACTTAGTGTCGAACAGAACTATAAAACAACATTAATAAGCTTTTCAATCAAATTCAAATGCTAACTCAAGCTATTGCTCGTTTGGAGACTTCTTTGAATCAATGATCTCGTGCTCGTGATAGTGATAATGATAGGGACAATGAACAACTTCGTATTCATTCTAATACTGTTAGATGCGAATATCGTCACATTGATGGAACTTTGGGTATTCTTGATCGAGGCCAACCTTCTGTTGCTATACTAAAGTTCAACATTCCACCATTTAAAGGAAAGTATGATCCAGATGCATATTATGATTGGGAGGATAAAATGGAGTATAACATCCCAAAAATTAAGGGTTTGTGATTTTTGCATTTTTGTATGTTGTGCTTGCTCGGCGGGTTAATTGAGGGTGTTTAAGGGCTCTGGGGAGGCCTGGGTTCGAGTCCAAGCCCTGGAAAAATTTTGGTTTTTGGCCCTTTAGTGGAGAGGGCTATCAGAAGCAGGACTTAAGGGAAATTCTGTGTGTTCTATTGACACAAGTTGGCCATGTGGTGAGTTGGTTGTGGCGTGACTAAGGGACATGGGGGAGTGGAGTTCGATTCCCTTGGCCAGCAATTAAAGGTATTTATTTTATGCTTTGGGAGAGGAGGAAGCAGAGTTGGGATCAAACTCTGCTATGGGGGTTGGAGAATGGGTCAAATGTTTCAAATGGGTGGAGGAGAGTAAGTGTAGGAGCGAAAGGTGGAGAAAATCAAGGAAAGGGCAGGGTGGGGAGGTGTTGGCCGAATATGGTGAAGTGAATAGGGGAATTTGGCAGAAGGGTTAGTAGTGTAGGGAGTACATTTCGGTGGATGTTGTGAGAGTGTGCCGAATTCTTTTTGTCTTTCTTGTGAGTGTTGCATTTTTTGGGTGAGTTCATCATCATTTCGGGTCTTTTCTCTACTTTTCTGACTTTTACCCATTTCTTTGCTTTCATCTCTTTTCTTCCTCCTACATTTCTTCTTCTAAGTGCCGATTTGGTAAGACTATCCTTCTTTGCTTTTTGTTCATTCTCCTCAATTCTCTTCTTGCTAACTGACCACTTCTCTTCTTTACCCCTAAGCCGTACCAACACATCTTTCTTCCCTTTTTCTATCATACTTGTCGATTTCTTTCTCTTCCAAAAGCTGAATTTCCACATTGTCTTCTACGTCCATCATTAGTTCGTGGTGCTACCCTTTGTTACCGAAACCTTCTTTTCCATTCGGCTCATCCTTGGTAAAAGGCAGAATCTATTCACTCTTCTCCATCTCGAATCATTTGTGTTCTGTTTGGTGAGGGCCGAAACTCCTTGGGGGATTAACTACCGAATCTTTCTTCAACTAGTTCTTGTGTTCTTGATGCTCCTCTCTTCACGGTACTAAGCTAGCCAAATTGGGGTAGGCCAAATCTATTTCTTTTGGTTCCTTGTGCGTTTCTAACCTCTACCTTTTCTTTCTAGTTAATTATCATCTTTGAGGGCCGTGCGTGTTTAACTCCTTTTGTTCAAGGAATCTGTCTTTGCCGAATCTAAGGGTAAGTAGTACTAATCGTTGCTGGATTTCTCCCTATTGCTGAATATTGGTGGATGCTAACCCCCCTTGTGTATCAATTAGTTCAGGAGTTTGTTCGCTTTAGCCAAAAAGAAGCGAAGCCAAATACTGTCACTCGTTGAAGGAGGTCACGTCTTGTGGTAAGTGATGTTAGTTGATTATTCAGATTCAATCTTTGGTTATGTCTTATCAGGGTTGAGACTAATTCATAGGTGCGTAATCTCGGGAGTTTCAATCTACGCTCGTAACAGGTGTGTAATCTCACACCATTGTTTGAGATAATATGATGTTCTGTGGATCAGCCAAAAGTCGAAATGCTGAAAAGCCAGAGAACTGGCAACTGAGATCACTCGAGCGTGCGAGAGCTCGTGGTGATAAATCGAGTCACTAGTGGGAGTGACAGACTGTTGAGAGAGTGTCACGAACACTCTCGTGAAACTGAGGCCTTAATGGGCCTTGTTGAGCTAAGGTGGGCTAAATGGGCCCAACGGGATAATGGGCCCATGTGAGCAAAAACAATGAAAAATGTAAGTTGATCGATGTGACTACAAAGTCCGCATATCGCGGCTGAAAACGAACAGAATGGGCCACACGAGCGGGTGGGCCCGAATGGGCTGAAATTAGGTTTTAGGCCCAATAGCACTGTGTTGACTGGAAATGGAAACCGAGTCGCTCGAGGCGACATTTGGCCTTTGGAAAGGCCGTTGTAGGGGTAAAATTACTAAAATACGCTCGGTCGGTAAAATTATCGAAATACCCTCGCTGGGTAAATTACCAAAATCCTTTAAAGGGTGAAATTACTGAGATGCCCTCGTTGAGTGAAATTACTATTATACCCCTGAGGGGTAAGTTACCATTTTACCCCTACCGTCCAAATTACCATTATACCCCTAGGGGTTGATTTAGTATGTTTGTGTGTGAACTATTTAAATGCCATGATGTTAAATTATTGCATACATTGTGTTAATATGTCACGGCATGTTGCATTGGGTTGGGTTATATATTTGGAGGAAGTACTATATTGGTGGCTATGCCACATTATACTGATTCAGTGGCTCTACCACGATATTCTGATTGTAGTGGCTCAGCTACGTACACTGTTACTGGCAGCTTTGCTGCGTTCATATTGGTAGCTTGGCTGCGTTCTTGGTGTGTAGGGTTGGGTGGGTTGACTTGGTCCCCACAAGTGTGTAGGGTTGTTACGGGTGGTGTGTTGGTTGGATTGGGTTGGGCTTCATTCTCTGTTTGCATTACCATGATTTTGAGGCTTAGGCCGAACTGATACTGCATGGGCTTGGGCCCAGACTGTGACTGTAACTGGGATTACACACTGAGTTCTTGTAACTCACCTTTTTCCTTTAACTGTGCAGGTAATCCCCAGCCTTAGAGGATTTGGAGCCGCGAGGGACTCGAAGGTGGCCACACGTACCGCATGTTTTAAGGATGAACTTAGTATTTCAATTTGGGATTACTTTACTTAATTATTGGCTTTTTTATTATTGTAATGAGGCCGTTGGAATTGTTTTAAACTTTTATTTGGGATTTCTTAAACACTGCAAATTTATTCAACACGGGGTTTTCAAAATAATAAACAACTAATTTTCAAATATCACGCTTTCGTAATTGTTAAAACCAAACCGGATTAATCATTGAAGAGGTTTTACGAGGTGTACACTCTCAGTGGAAAATCCATTTTTTATTCCCCGAATAAAGCCATTGATGTTCGTAGACAATTATATGTTCGTAGACAACTTCACAAAAATGTCAATTTATGTTGCCACGCTTCTTACACGGGTAAAGAATCATATTCTCTTGGCTTGCATTTTGAAATGCAACATTTAGAAAAGTTTGTACTCCATTTTGATAATCGTTGCTTACCCTTGACAAATTCATCTAACTCTTATCCATTTCGTAGTTCTTGAAGTCTAAAGTTGACAATAAATTACAGTTATTTAAATGTTCTCAATTGATTTAAATCTTGTCATTGTAGTAAAATAGATAATATATATCAAGTATCAAGTATCTAATGGGTGTAAACTAATTCAGACAAGTTGTTTTTTTATAAGTATATATTTATGTATTACGTAAGTTATGTAAGTTATGATATGATATATATTTATGTAAGTTATGCAAATTATGTAAATTATGTAAGTTATGTAAGTTACGATTATCATCTTTACATTTTAACCCTTTAATTATACTCTTTTAATTCATAGATTTGTTTTTTTAATAAATAATATAAATTTATAAATTTTATTTAAAATTCAAGGTCATTGTGTACTTGACAACCAAGCAGTGCAATTTCATTAAGTATACAAGAGTATCATATGAATTGAGACAAAATATAATACCAACATACAAATTATTTTTTAAATCAAGTTGCTACAGCACCGCAAAAAAGATAAAATATAAAAAATGTCATGCATTAGAAAGCGTGTCAAATTTTATATATTTTTAAATAAAAATAAAATTTTGGGTCTGTAATAACCTATTTTTCCCGGGCCCAAACAGAGTCCAAAAATAGAAAATAAATAATAAAATAAAAAACCAATGTTTTTTAAACAGTCCATTTTTACAAACCCAGGCCAGACCCTTGGCCCAAATTAAATACCCAAAACCCAATTACAAACCCGTTACACCCCAGCCCAATTACCTAAACAGACCCTAAAACTAAACCCAGACCCAGACCCAATCTAAACCTAAGCCCAAGAGGCCCAATTGGCTTGCAGACGCAGGAAACCCTAGGTTTCCACTGCGCCGCAAGCGCTCCAGCCTTCGCGCCGCAAGTGTCCTAGCAGCCCTTCAGTCACGCCGCCACTATTTGCACCGCAATTAGCTCTCCTCATCTCCATCCTGAGATATTCTCCTTTGACCTGCACGAAGAAGGAAAAACAGCAGTAAAATATGGACAAGATTTTTTTTCCTTTATATTTTTCATTTCGAGGGTTATAAAAACCCTATAATAATCTGTAAGAACACACAGAAAGAACACACAGAGATACAAATAGAAATAAAATATATTGAAACAGAATACAGAGATTTTATTTTAGCAAAGGTGGTTTTCATATTTTATTTTATTTATTTTAGATCTACGCTATTTTTTTACGAATATTAAAAAAAAAAAGAAAAAGAAAAGGGTAAGAAGGCTACCTGCATTTTTTGGCTTCAAAACAGAGGGATTTCGGTTCTGTGGCCACTGGCCATGACGACGCGTGAGGCCCGTGCAATGAAGGCCGGAGGTCTGATGACCTGTGAGGGCAGAGTAAAACTTTCAGACTTCTACCATTTTTTTTAAAATCTGATGTTTAAAATGAATTTAGGGTTTTTTTTTTAGCTTTTATAGCCCATCCACACAACGTCGTTTTGGTATAGCCCATTAATAACCAAAACGGTGTCGTTTAATGAAAGGATATATGTGTTGACCCGAAAACCCGGGGAAGATCCACGTGTTATTTTATGTAAAGGGCAATTTCCCATTTTAGTCCCTCCACAATTTTAACATTTGTACTAAAAATGGGTTTTGAAAATTTTCATGAAATGGTCTTATGGAAGCATGGCACTCGAGTTCTTGGCCCAAGTCCGCCAGGTAAGTTCTTTGAATGATAAATTGGTCTGTATGTGTGAATTGATGTATGTTACTATAGATGGTAGGACTAGGAAACCATACTATAGAGACGTGAACCCCTAAGTATATGTGTGCTCCTGTGGAAAACAACTATTAAATTTCTTTTTGCATAAAACTCCTCTTTAGACAAGAAGTAAAAAGAAAGCTAATGCATAAAATTTGTAAAAACAGATAAAACGTGACAGTAGATATGAGTACTAGGGGACGGGGTCGCAATATGCGTGGACGTGGCAGAGGCAGAATTATTGTGTCTGAACCAGTAGGGTCTAGACACGGGTCTGGGAATGAAATACCGTTACCACCAGTTGGAGAAGCAGAATCCCAAGCGATGTTGCGAGTGTTGGAAAGAGTTGCTGGGCAGGTCTAAGTGGAGGGGCTCGGAAGTTAATGCTTGAGCGACTGCGAGCAAACGGAGCTGAGGTGTTCAGGGGGGTCTCTGGGGTGGCCCCAAATGTTGCTGAATATTGGTTGGAAGCAATCGAAAGGATTATGGACGACCTGGACTGCACGGCTAAGGAAAAACTGAAAGGGGTGGTGTCACTACTCCGGGATGAGGCGTGCCAGTGGTGGCTCACTATTAGAGAGGGTACCCAGGTGGACCGGATTGATTGCGATTATTTCAAGACAAAGTTCCAAGGGAAGTACATAGGAGCGAGTTATGTGGATGCTCAGAGGAAGGCATTCTTGAACTTGGTACAAGGGGTCAAATCTGTAGCCGAGTATGAAGCGGAATTCCTTCGTTTGAGCCGATATGCCCGGGGAATCGTGCAACTAACTATGAGCACTGCGTACGGTTCGAAGATGGGCTTCGAGATGAGTTGAGGGTGTTAATAGCCCCACAGCGAGAAAAAGACTTCGTGGTATTGGTTGAGAAAGCGAAAATAGCTGAGGAGGTGAAGCGGACCGAGAGACAGAACCGGGACAGAGGTCAAGGTAAGAACAAAAGGAGTTATGGGTCATCAGGGTCATTCGAGAGTTTCCAAAAAAGACCTAGAGTTGATGGGCCGCGAGATCAGCAGGTTGTTGTGGGAGGTCAGTATCGTACATGTGCTCAATGTGGAAAGATGCACCCGGGGGAGTGTTGGAAGAAGACAGTGGGATGTTTTAAGTGTGAGTCCAAAGATCACATGATTAGGAACTGTCCATTGGAAATAGACAAAAGTCGACCAGCAGGTCAGGGTTTTAATCAGACTGGAAGAGGTGGATAGCAGCCGCCGAAGGGTCGTGGTCCGGTTGGCAGAGGTAATGGTTTTGGTCGAGGTCGCGGGACACCTGATAGTGGTGCTGGTAATGCGGAAGCGAGACAGCCTGGTCTAGTGTATGCAATTCGTCGGAGGGAGGATGGTGACGCACCGGACGTCATAATCGGTACGTTCCTTATAGCTGATAAGCCTTTCTTTGCCTTGATTGATGTTGGTTCGACCCACTCATATGTTGCATGTAAAATAGCTGAAACATTACGTGTAGCATCTGAACTGTCTGCTAGAGAGATGACTGTAGTTAGCCCGTTAGGTCAAACGGTAGTGGTGAATAAATTATTCCGGAGTATGCCTCTAGAAATTCAGAGAGTAGTGTTTCTGACCAATTTGATGGAACTACCTTTCGGGGAATTTGATCTCATTCTGGGCATGGACTGGCTAGTAGAACATCGTGCTAAGTTGGATTGCGCAGCTAAGCGAATGGAGTTGAGGACCCTGGAGGATGATGAGATAATCGTGATACGGGAAAGAAGGAATTATTTATTGAATGTAGTCTTCGCGTTGAAAGTTGATAAAATGGTTCGAAAGGGGTGCAAGGCATTCCTAGCCTTCATTGGTGCTCTGGATGCAAAAGAAAAGGGGGTTAGTGGAGTTAGAACAGTAAGGGAATTTGTGGACGTCTTTCCTGAGGAGCTGCCAGGGTTACCCCAGGACAGGGAGGTGGAGTTCGGAATTGATTTACTGCCAGGTACAGCTCCAGTATCAATTGCTCCATACAGAATGGTGCGAAAAGAGTTGGTAGAGCTTAAGGCTCAGATCCAAGAGTTGTTGTATCGTGGGTTTATTCGGCCGAGTGTATCTCCGTGGGGGGTGCCGGTGTTGTTCGTGAAGAAAAAGGATGGGACTATGCACATGTGTATAGATTACCGCCAACTGAACAAGCTAACGATAAAAAATAAGTACCCATTACCAAGGATCGACGATCTGTTCGATCAGTTGAAGGGAGCTTCGGTCTTTTCCAAAATAGACTTGAGGTCGGGATACCATCAGCTGGAGGTTAAGGAAGGGGATATACACAAAACGGTGTTTTGGACTCGCTATGGCCACTACGAGTTCTTAGTGATGCCGTTCGGCTTGACAAATGCAGCAGCGGCGTTCATAGATATGATGAATCGGTTTTTCCAATCCTACTTGGACCGGTTCGTTGTGGTGTTTATTGACGATATCTTGGTGTATTCCAGGACGGAGCAGGAGCATGATCTACATTTGCGAATGGTTTTGCAAATTTTAAGAGAGAAGAAGTTATACGCCAAATTTAGCAAGTGTGAGTTTTGGCTGAAAGAGGTCACGTTTCTGGGTCATGTGGTATCTGCAGAAGGGATTCGGGTAGATCCCCGGAAAGTTGAAGCTGTGTTAGACTAGAAACCCCCTAAGTCTGTGGCAGAGGTTCGGAGTTTCTTAGGGTTGGCAGGATACTATAGAAGATTTGTGGAAGGGTTCTCCTTAATTGTAGCGCCTTTAACAAAGTTGTTGCAGAAAGGAGTGTCATTTGTTTGGACTGATAAGCAACAGGAAAGCTTTGAAAAGTTGAAGAGGATTTTAACTGAGGCACCCGTGTTAATTCAGCCGGAGGCTAGTAAAGAGTTTGTGGTGTATTGTGATGCATCTCACACGGGGTTAGGGTGTGTGCTAATGCAGGAAGGGAAAGTTGTTGCGTATGCTTCTCGTTAGTTGAGGCCCCATGAAAGCAATTATCCCTCACATGACTTGGAATTGGCGGCAGTGGTGTTCGCTCTAAAAATTTGGAGACACTATCTGTACGGAGAAAAGTCTATCATCTACACCGACCACAAAAGTCTGAGATATTTTCTTTCCCAGAAGGAGTTAAATCTGAGGCAGCGTAGATAGGTTGAACTGTTGAAGGATTACGACTGCACAATTGAGTATCACCCGGGAAAGGCTAACGTGGTGGCAGATGCGTTAAGTCAGAAGGCAATATCGGATCTTCGGGCGATGTTTGCCCATTTGAGTTTATTTGATGATGGAAGTTTGTTAGCTGAGCTTCAAGTAAAACCAACATGGGTGGATCAGATCAAGGAAAAACAGTTAATAAATGATGTTTTGAGTGCTCAAGTTCTGCGGGTACAATGGGGTAGATTAGAGAATTATAGTGTGGATAGTAATGGAGTTCTATGCTTTCGTGGAAAGATGTGCATGCCAAAGGACAAGGAGTTGAGACAAAAGATACTTTGGGAAGCGCATAGTAGCCCTTACGCTATGCATCCTTGAGGGAGTAAGATGTATCGGGACTTACGTGAGCAGTTTTGGTGGCCTGGTTTGAAGCAGGAAGTAACAGAGTATGTGGAGAAGTATCTGACGTGTCAGCAGGTTAAAGTGGTATGCAGAAGGAGGCATTCGATAGGCAGAAGTCGTATGCTGATTTAAAACAGAAGGAGATAAAATTTGCAGTTGGTGATCAGGTGTTCTTGAAAGTTTCACCGTGGAAGAAGGTGATGAGATTTGGTCGCAAGGGTAAACTGAGTCCCAGGTTTATCGGACCATATTGGGTTTTGAAGCGTGTGGGTCCAGTGGCATACCAACTAGAGTTACCTTCAGAGCTGAAGCAAATGCATGATGTATTCCATGTGTCGATGCTACGACGCTACAGGTCAGATCCATCTCATATTATACCAGCAGAGGAAATTGAGTTAAGGCCAGATCTATCATATGAGGAGGAACCGATTTGAATTCTGGAACGAGATGTCAAGGTGCTGAGAAGGAAGTCAGTTCCATTGGTGAAAGTCTTGTGGCGGAACCATGGAGCGGAAGAGGCAACTTGGGAGCCAGAGGAAGCAATGCACCTATTTTGACCAGGTAATTTCGAGGTCGAAATTATTTTAAGGAGGGTAGAACTGTAATATCTGGGATTTTGGGGTCATGCATTTTAATTTGTATCTGTATGTTGGTGTGCTCTGTATGCTGTTTGGATGTGTTTGGGGGCTTCGGGAAACCTTGAGATGTGGGTAGAAGCCTTGGAAAAATAATTGTTTTTAAGCTGATAGGGGAGAGCTAGGGGAGCTAGGCCTTAAGGGAATTTTTGTGAGGATTATGACACAAGAACCCAGTTGGTAAAGTGGCAAGGAGGCGCCACTTAAAGTGCTTGTGGATGACGCCTCAGGGAGTGAGAAGGGCCTTGGTTCGAGTAGTGCTAGCAGCATTTTGGCATTTATTTTGCGTCAAGGGGAGTGAAGAGTTGGACGGCAATCAAACTTTGAACGGATGAGGATGAGACTTGGTCAAGGTGCTTGAATATGCGGCTAGGAGAAAGGATGGGAGTTTGACTCATTCAAACTCATTTGAATGAGAGGAGGGGAGGAAAAAGTGGAGAGAAAAGAGGGGATGAGGAGAGGGGTGAGAGTTGGCCGATTGTAGGACTTTGGAAGGGGGTTCATAATCGGTTTGGGGAAGCTTTTGTGTGCCGAAATTTAGTGTTGTCAAAGTGCCAAATTAGTCACTTTCCTCTAGCGAAATTTAGCTCATTTCTCTCTTAGTTCTCATTCTTTTCTTTCGTACCAAAACCACATAGAATTCAACCCTTTTTCTCATTTGTTGGTCCTTGGCCGAAACCTCAAAAGACCCTTGAGGTCATCCTTTGTGTTCATCTTCTCTTCTTCTCCACTTTCTTCAGAAGACCGAACCTTTCTCTTCCACTCTACTCTTCTTTTCTTTTCGTTTTGGTGACAAAGCCCTTACCTTCTCTTCATTTTAGAAGCCGTTCTTCCCTATACTCTACCCCTTGTGGCCGAATGCTCTACTTTTTTTTGGGGTCTTAGCCGAATCATACCACCATTTCACTCTTTTCTCTTTTTGTGTTATCAAACTTTGCGAAAGCCGAAGAATCAATTGGTGGCAGAATCTCTTTACCTCTGTTGTATTTCGAAACCGATCTTCCTTGGTTAGATCTTTCAGTCGACTGCTAGTAAGTGTGGTAAGGGCTCTTTTGCATTCAAACTTTATCTCTTTTCTTCTTGGATTGTCGAAATCAAGAACTCTAATCCCATTTATCCTTTTGGCCGAAACCATAAAGGTGGGTTCCGGGATTCTTTGTAGCCAACGTTAAGAGGAAGGGCTTTCGGGATTTGATCAATAAGGTAAGGAGATAGTGCCATTCGGCCAAAGGCCATATCTTTTAGTGTTAGTCGATTCTAACTATGGTGTTATATGAAGGGTTTGACAAATGTAAAGGAGGAGTCTTCGAGATTCAGATCTACTTCGGTAAGGGCATTCAGTTAAGCTATAGATTTGACTTGTTTAGATTTTACTTGTCGATTAACCGGGTGTTCTGATTAAGTGACATTCAATGGATGCGAGTACCAGTGGAGGAGAGAAAGGGGTAGTTCCTACCCCTAGATTCAAGAAACGTTCGGTTTCTGCAGTGCGTTACTGGCCACCGGGTTGTGGACTAGCTTCAGAAAGGGACAAGCAGGTCGCTGTGATCCCTGCAAGTGAAGGTGTCAGTGAGATCGAGAGTGTTGTTCTTTGTGTTTACAGGTGTGTAACCCCACACTTTTTTTCTGGTAAATTAATATGACTAAGTATGTGTTAATAAGATTATGAATAACTGTGGCTAAAGGTACCATTTAAGGGTACAGTTTATTCAGGTACGTTACACTAACACCTTGTTAACAGTGGTTAATTCGTTTCTATGAAAGCATGTATATTTCTGATATGGCTCGGGTTAAGCATTTAGCATGATACCTATATAATTTGTATATTGCATGGGCACGAGGGTTATAATGTAAAGGGGAAGTGTTCCGGTGGTTTTACCACATTATTCGATGATTCATGTCACAATATTATGATCCGTGACGTTGTCACATTATCTAGTGGCTATGCCACGTATTAACGGCGATGAGCAGTTGACTGCAGCGACTGCCTTCGAGGGTGTGTAACGGATGGAGGGTCGATTTAGTAATCCCCACTGGTGTGACTGGCAGGTACGTGTGGTGTATAGAGGTTGGATATCTAGGTGGGTTCGGGTTGCAACATTTCTGCTATATGTGTGATATATTGTGCTATGACTATGGGCCAATGGCCAGATTATGATTTTGGATGGGCTTGCCCACAATGTGTTGTAATCGGTTGGGAATCTGTGTTGGTAGTTGCGCATTGAGTCTGTTTGTAACAGACCAAATTTGACTAAAATCGGAACGGTGGTTTCGGGACCACGAATCCGAGTCCGAGAAATGTTTTAATATTTTATTTCATGATTATTATATGTGAATGAAAATGTGTGCAAGTTTCGTAGAAAAATTTAATCGTTTAAGTGCTCAATTTGATAAAAAGGATTTAATCGAGAAAAGCGCAAAAGTTGCATGCTAAAGTGAAGAGTACTAAATTGATTGTGGCTTTTTAAGTGGGTGTACCAAAAGGGCAATTAGCCCATTCACCATAGTAAGGGACGGCAATGGGCTTTTATAAGTCCAAATTATATGTTAAATTAGCCTATTATATGTTATGTTGATATATTAGTAAATAAGGTATATTAAATGTGTTATTATAACATAAAATAATAAAGCTAAGTGGGAAGAAAGAGAACATCATATTGTTCATCTTCTTGGCCGAATGTTTGAGGAGAAAAACTCCATTTTTGGAGCTTGAAGTTTCGGCAACTTAAGGCTTGATTTGGGGTAGGTATTTTACTTAGTTTTTGATAAATTTTACGTTTTTGAGATCGTTGTTTCGTGTATTACCCGACCCATGTCTAAATTTTTGAAAATACTATGTATATAAGATTCGGCCATTGACATGCTTGGGTAGTTTTTATGTTTGATGGTTTAAAATTGAATGTATGTTAAGGATTTACAAGTTTTGTATTGGAGTTTTTGGTGATTTTGAGTTTATAGGGCTAAATTGAAAAGAATAAAATTGTGAAGGGTTAAAATGTCAAATAAATGAAATGCATGGACACCTATGACTATAATGAAGATTCGGCCAAACTAGGATGTTGGAAAATTTTGCATATTTTGTGTTTTGTGCAAATAGGACTAAATTGTAAAAATGGGAAACATTAGGGGCAAAATGGTAAATTGCCCATTTGGGTGTTTTGGGACTAAATTGAGATGAAATGAGATTAAATGAGCTAAATTCTAATGTGTTTTAGATCAAGAGCAAAGAAAGACCGAATTAGACCGGGGAAAGACGAAGGTTCTCGAATAGCCGATTCGCACGGACTATCGACAACCGAGGTAAGTCCTTTAGTTAAATTATGTCAAAGAATAAATTATGGTTATCTTGACTATTAAAAATTGATGAATGTTAGTATCCAATTGCATCATGGACGAATGTATATCTACATATTGGTTGATGATTTATGTTGAGTATATGATGGAAATTATTTTGGCTAATGCAAGGTGAATGAGTAAGTTCTTGAGCTACTTATTATTTAAAGATCATTTACATATCTAGTGAATGATAAAATTTGTAATAGCTTGGTGTAAAACTATGAGTTGGCCGAATGTGATAATGATGGATTAGATTGATTTCAAATTTATTTATTGCAATGGGAATAAATGTTTATAATTCGATATGTGATAGTGAAATGTGAAAAGCATGTAATAATATTCTGACATTCGGGCTTCGAGCCTAGCAGGCCTCGTGCCGGTGACATTAATCAGGCTTTATGCTTAGCAGGCCTTGTGCCGGTGTTATTTATCGGGCTTTATGCCTAGCAAGCCTTGTGCCGGTGTTATTTATCGGACTTTTTGCCTAGCAGGCCTTGTGCCGGTGCTATTTATCGGGCTTCTACGCCTAGCAGGCCTTGTGCCGGTGTTACTTTACGGGCTTTTATGCCTAGCAGGCTTGATGCCGGTGATGTACTTTACCAAAGATAAATCGAATCCTTGTTCAAGATAACTTAAAGTTAATTTATTGGGTTTACGTTTCAGGTAAGCATGTAAGGTATGTATGCTTAAAATTACCTGGGTTAAATTAATATTGTGAGAATTGTGTTATATGTGTTTGAAATTAATATTGATGGATGTTATATGATGGAATTCGAGTTAGAATGTGCTATTATGGAACAATTGGTTTTTAAGTATAAATGTTTTATTATCATGAGTTAGGACTTACTAAGCTAGTAAGCTTAATTACGTGAAATGTTCTTCTTTGTTTTATAGATTTTGGTCACGTTGCGGGCTCGTGAAAGATCTTCAAGAAGTCATCCACACTATCGCCTTCCTTTGGTATTTTGAATTTTTGGTTGCGATTTAGAAGGCATGTATAGGCTAGATGAAGTTTTACAAACATACGATGTTTAACCTTGTATATACAACAACCATGCGAATATGGCTAAATATTTGGTTATGTATGTTTTTAGGGTTTTGTCATAAATGTGGGTAATAGTGATACTCCTTTAAATCGATGATGTTAGAATATCATGTGAATGTTTTAAGTACAAGCTATCTTTTTAAGTGATTAAAAATGCATGGAGAGTATGAATTGTATGTGAGTATAACCGGTTATAAGCTAGAAAGCATATTTAGTATAGAAACAGTCTTTAGTTACAGCAGTGATGTGAGTTAGAAAAATCACCAAAAATAGGATAAGTTGAATTAAAAGGTGAATGAGATATCGAATTAAACCTTATTGCGTCTATTTTTACATGGAAGAAACAGAGTAGGCAAAAGATTTTTATATTATGAGATAATTCAGTTTTAGTGAGACCTGATCTGAATGCATTCGCGAGTCACTGTTCTGTTTTGTAAAAATTGTCAAAATTTGTACAAAAATAATTAGGAAGCATGGGTTATATGTGTAAAACCCTTATTGAGTCTATTTTTCATTGGTATAAACTATAACAGTATATGAAAATTGTGTAATGAGATAACTGTATTTTTGTAGAGACAGGTCAGAATTGTCAGACAGTGTAATAAGGGTAACTTTGATGAATAAACTGTACTAATTGGCCACATGAAAAATTCTGGAAAAATTATGGTGGAATTTTATATGAGTCTAGTTTCAAGGAAAATTTATGGATCTAAATTTTGAGTTTTATAACTTGAGTTATGGTCGATTTAGTCAGCATGACACAGTTGGACAGTTTTAAAGTTTTACACCTTATGTTAATAGTCAAGTCTAGTAACGCCTCTTGCTCAACTCCGGCGACGGTCTCGGGTACGGGGTGTTACATTTGTTTTGGTATCAGAGCTTACGGTTTAGTTGATTCTAGGACTACCGTAGCGCGTGTGAGTCTAGCTATACATGCCTTTATTATATGTTGATAGTGTGGTGACTTCTGACAGCCTGAATTTTGTTTTATATAGTAAATGGACACTGATCCTGAAAGAGCCGTAGCCGATGATGGAGAGAGCGTAGCGCCTGACCGTGCCCACAGATCAGCGCCGATAGACTCTCGACCTGTTTCGGGTAGCCACGAAGGAGAGACTAAACAAGCGTTTTATCAGATGATGAATGAATTGTTTGCCCAATTCATTCAAAATAACCAGGCTATACCCCAACCTCCACCCCCGAATAATCCATCCCCGATTCCCCCAGCTCCCCCAATGATAGATCCGATGAGATCTAGTAGGCCCCCAATTGATAAAATCCGAAAATTTGGGGCCGAAGATTTTAAAGCTAATGACGATGATGACGCTGAGAGAGCCGAAATGTGGCTCGATAACACTATTCGGGTACTTGATGAGCTGTCTTGTACTCCGGATGAATGTTTGAAATGTGCTATATCCTTACTGAGGGACACTGCATATCACTGGTGGAACACACTAGTATCAGTGGTTCCGAAAGAAAAAGTGACATGGGATTTCTTTCAGAATGAATTCCGCAAGAAATATATCAGCCAAAGATTCATTGATCAAAAACGAAAAGAATTCCTTGAGCTGAAACAAGGACGAATGACCGTGACGGAATATGAACGAAAATTTGTCAGACTCAGCAGATATGCTAGAGAGTGTGTTTCTTTTGAAGCTATTATGTGTAAAAGATTTGAAGATGGCCTGAATGAAGATATAAAGATGTTTGTTGGCATTCTTGAAATTCAAGAGTTTGTGACTTTAGTTGTAAGAGCTTGCAAAGCTGAAGAGCTCGGGAAAGAGAAAAGAAAGGCTGAGACTGAAGCTAGAGACATTCGTAAAAGATCTTCGGGTAAAGTCTTTCATTCCACGACCAAGAAGCCTAGAGACGACTACAGCCGACAGAAAGCTAATACAGATCCACCTAGATGGGATCGACCTCCTATGAGCTCCCGAGCTACCTCGATAGCCAGTGTTGGTAATGTTCCACAAAATAGAGTCGAGTGCAAACACTGTGGGAAATGGCACTCAGGGAGTTGTAGATTTCACGACCGGTCTTGCTATAAATGTAGATCATCAGATCATTTTATTAGAGAGTGTCCGAAGTTAACTGAGCAGAATGCAGTCCAGAGCACTAAGCCGAGCAATGTGTCAATGCGAGGTAGACCACTCAGACATTCAGGCAATGTAGGTGGTAGTCAGAAAGGAACGAAGAACACCACAGATCGATCTGAGGCTAGAGCTCCGGCTAGAGCATATGCTGCGCGAGCTAGAGAGGATGCTTCCTCCTCCAACGTCATTACCGGTACTTTCACTCTTTATGATACTACTGTGATTGCACTAATTGATCCTGGTTCGACTCATTCTTATGTGTGTGAAACTTTAAAATTTGGCAAGACTCTGCTAGTTGATTCTACCGAGTTTGTAATTCGTGTGTCCAACCCTTTGGGTAGATGTGTGCTTGTTAATAAAGTGTGTAGAGGTTGCCCGTTGATGGTTCGAGATTATTGCTTTCCAGCTGATTTGATGTTGTTGCCCTTCGACGAATTTGATATAATCTTGGGTATGGATTGGTTAACTTCACATGAGGCAGTGGTGGATTGCAAAAGAAAGTTTATTGATTTGAAATGCCGAAACGGTGAGACAATCAGAATAAAATCCTGTGATGTAAATGGGTTACCTACAGTAATATCTTCAATGGTAGCCCAAAAGTATGTGAGAAAAGGGTGCGAGGCCTATTTGGCTTATGTACTGGATAATAAACTGTCCGAGAAACTAATGGAATCGGTACCAGTTGTATGTGAATACACCGATGTGTTTCCTGAAGAACTACCGGGCTTACCCCCAGTACGAGAGATTGAGTTCGGCATTGAATTAGTGGCGGATGCGACCCCAATTTCGATAGCTCCGTACCGAATGGCGCCTACTGAATTAAAAGAATTGAAAGCGCAGTTGCAAGAATTGACAGAGAGGGGTTTCGCACGACCGAGTTTTTCTCCGTGGGGAGCACCAGTCTTATTTGTGAAAAAGAAAGATGGGACAATGCGAATGTGTATCGACTATCGGCAACTAAATAAGGTGACCATAAAGAATAAATACTCGTTACCTCGGATCGATGATTTATTTGATCAGTTAAAGGGGGCTTCAGTGTTTTCGAAAATAGATTTGAGATCGGGCTATTATCAATTGCGAGTCAGAGATTCAGATGTGCCAAAGACTGCATTTCGAACGAGGTACGGACATTATGAGTTTTTAGTTATGCCATTTGGACTCACTAATGCACCTGCTGTTTTTATGGATCTAATGAACTGAGTCTTCCAACAGTTTTTAGATCGGTTTGTAGTAGTGTTTATTGATGATATATTGATCTACTCCAAAAATGAAGCAGAACACGTTGAGCATTTGAGAGTAGTACTACAAACCTTGAGAGATCAACGGTTATATGCAAAGTTCAGTAAGTGTGAGTTCTGGATGAACGAAGTCAGCTTCTTGGGTCATGTGGTTTCAGCATCAGGTATTCGCGTGGATCCAAACAAAATAGCAGCCATACTTGATTGGAAACCACCTAAGAATGTTTCCGAGATTCGAAGTTTTTTAGGCCTCGCGGGATATTATAGACGATTTGTAAAAGGTTTTTCCGTAATAGCTACACCTTTGACGAGACTACTACAGAAAGATGTCAAATTTGAGTGGTCAGGAAAGTGTCAGAAAAGTTTCGAACAGTTGAAAGCCCTTTTGACTGAGGCTCCAGTATTAACTCAGCCTGAATCGGGTAAAGAATTTATTATTTTTAGTGATGCTTCCTTGAGTGGGTTGGGTTGTGTTTTAATGCAAGAAGGCAAGGTGATAGCCTACGCTTCGAGACAATTGAAGCCGCATGAGAAAAATTATCCAACTCATGATTTGGAGTTGGCAGCCATTGTGTTCGCATTAAAAATTTGGCGTCACTACTTATTTGGCGAAAAATGTCATATTTATTCAGATCACAAAAGTTTGAAGTATTTAATGACTCAGAAAGATCTAAATTTGAGACAACGCCGATGGTTAGAATTGCTGAAAGACTATGAATTAGTGATTGACTACCATCCGGGGAAAGCTAATGTTGTTGCGGATGCGTTAAGTCGAAAGTCATTATTTACTCTTCGTGCATTGAACGCACGGGTGGCTATATCTGATGATGGTTCGATCATAGCCGAATTACAAGCAAGGCCGATGTTCATTCAGCAGATTTGTGATGCACAGAAAGTTGACGAAAAGTTGATTTCTATTCGGATTCAGTGTGAAAATGGTATAGAATCAGATTTTCAGATTGATGCAAATGATTGTTTGAGTTACAAAAGTCGATTGTGTATTCCTAAGAACTCAGATTTGATACAGATGATTCTGAGGGAGGCCCATAATGGTCGAATGTCGATACACCCGGGTAGCACGAAAATGTATAACGATTTGAAACAGTTCTATTGGTGGCCTGGCATGAAACGAGATATATCTGAATTTGTTTCCAAGTGCTTAATCTGTCAACAAGTGAAAGCTGAGCATCAAGTACCATCCGGATTACTTCAGCCAATCATGATACCCGAATGGAAATAGGATAGAATTACCATGGATTTTGTATCCGGTCTCCCTATGACACCTAGTAAGAAAGATGCCGTATGGGTTATCGTTGATAGACTAACTAAATCAGCTCATTTTGTACCGGTACGTACCGACTATTCACTTGACAAACTTGCCGAATTGTATGTGTCGCAGATTGTAAGATTGCACGGTGTACCGAGTTCCATTGTCTCAGATAGGGACCCAAGATTTACATCGCAGTTCTGGAAGAAATTGCAAGATGCTTTAGGTACTAAACTTCATTTTAGTACAGCTTTCCATCCGCAAACAGACGGTCAGTCTGAGCGAACTATTTTGATACTTGAGGACATGTTGAGGTGTTGCGTTCTCGAGTTTGAAGGTACATGGGAATGATACCTACCTTTGATCGAATTTGCTTACAATAATAGTTTTCAATCTAGCATAAAAATGGCGCCTTATGAAGCCTTATATGGTCGAAAATGTCGCACACCGTTGTATTGGACTGAGCTCGGTGAGAATAAGATACACGGGGTTGATTGGATTAAAGAAACTGAACAGAAAGTGGTTGTGATTAGAAGTAATTTAAAAGCTGCTTCGGATCGTCAAAAGTCCTATGCCGACTTAAAACGCAAGGACATTGAATTTCAGGTCGGAGATCGGGTGTTCTTGAAAGTTTCTCCGTGGAAGAAAATATTCCGATTCGGTCAGAAAGGCAAGTTGAGTCCGAGATTTATCGGACCGTACGAAGTCATTGAATGTATTGGACCGGTTGCTTATAGATTAAGATTGCCCTCCGAGTTAGAAAAGATACACAATGTATTTCATGTTTCGATGCTTCGCAAATACAGATCGGATCCGTCCCATGTGATCACCCCGTCAGAGATTGAAATTCGATCTGATTTGACCTATGATGAGGAACCAATCCGTATCTTAGCTCAGGAAACCAAAGAGTTAAGAAATAAAAGAATTCCATTAGTAAAGGTTTTATGGAATCGTCACGGAATTGAAGAGGCTACGTGGGAGCCTGAGGAGTCAATGAGACAACAATATCCGAACTTATTCAACGGTAAAATTTTCGAGGACGAAAATTCTTAAGGGGGGAGATTTGTAACAGACCAAATTTGACTCAAATCGGAACGGTGGTTTCGGGACAGACCACGAATCCGAGTCTGAGAAATGTTTTAATATTTTATTTCATGATTATTATATGTGAATGAAAATGTGTGAAAGTTTCGTAGAAAAATTTAATCGTTTAAGTGCTCAATTTGATAAAAAGGATTTAATCGAGAAAAGCGCAAAAGTTGCATGCTAAAGTGAAGAGTACTAAATTGATTGTGGCTTTTTAAGTGGGTGTACCAAAAGGGCAATTAGCCCATTCACCATAGTAAGGGACGGCAATGGGCTTTTATAAGTCCAAATTATATGTTAAATTAGCCTATTATATGTTATGTTGATATATTAGTAAATAAGGTATATTAAATGTGTTATTATAACATAAAATAATAAAGCTAAGTGGGAAGAAAGAGAACATCATATTGTTCATCTTCTTGGCCGAATGTTTGAGGAGAAAAACTCCATTTTTGGAGCTTGAAGTTTCGGCAACTTAAGGCTTGATTTGGGGTAGGTATTTTACTTAGTTTTTGATAAATTTTACGTTTTTGAGATCGTTGTTTCGTGTATTACCCGACCCATGTCTAAATTTTTGAAAATACTATGTATATAAGATTCGGCCATTGACATGCTTGGGTAGTTTTTATGTTTGATGGTTTAAAATTGAATGTATGTTAAGGATTTACAAGTTTTGTATTGGAGTTTTTGGTGATTTTGAGTTTATAGGGCTAAATTGAAAAGAATAAAATTGTGAAGGGTTAAAATGTCAAATAAATGAAATGCATGGACACCTATGACTATAATGAAGATTCGGCCAAACTAGGATGTTGGAAAATTTTGCATATTTTGTGTTTTGTGCAAATAGGACTAAATTGTAAAAATGGGAAACATTAGGGGCAAAATGGTAAATTGCCCATTTGGGTGTTTTGGGACTAAATTGAGATGAAATGAGATTAAATGAGCTAAATTCTAATGTGTTTTAGATCAAGAGCAAAGAAAGACCGAATTAGACCGGGGAAAGACGAAGGTTCTCGAATAGCCGATTCGCACGGAATATCGACAACCGAGGTAAGTCCTTTAGTTAAATTATGTCAAAGAATAAATTATGGTTATCTTGACTATTAAAAATTGATGAATGTTAGTATCCAATTGCATCATGGCCGAATGTATATCTACATATTGGTTGATGATTTATGTTGAGTATATGATGGAAATTATTTTGGCTAATGCAAGGTGAATGAGTAAGTTCTTGAGCTACTTATTATTTAAAGATCATTTACATATCTAGTGAATGATAAAATTTGTAATAGCTTGGTGTAAAACTATGAGTTGGCCGAATGTGATAATGATGGATTAGATTGATTTCAAATTTATTTATTGCAATGGGAATAAATGTTTATAATTCGATATGTGATAGTGAAATGTGAAAAGCATGTAATAATATTCTGACATTCGGGCTTCGAGCCTAGCAGGCCTCGTGCCGGTGACATTAATCGGGCTTTATGCCTAGCAGGCCTTGTGCCGGTGTTATTTATCGGGCTTTATGCCTAGCAGGCCTTGTGCCGGTGTTATTTATCGGACTTTTTGCCTAGCAGGCCTTGTGCCGGTGCTATTTATCGGGTTTCTACGCCTAGCAGGCCTTGTGCCGGTGTTACTTTACGGGCTTTTATGCCTAGCAGGCTTGATGCCGGTGATGTACTTTACCAAAGATAAATCGAATCCTTGTTCAAGATAACTTAAAGTTAATTTATTGGGTTTACGTTTCAGGTAAGCATGTAAGGTATGTATGCTTAATATTACCTGGGTTAAATTAATATTGTGAGAATTGTGTTATATGTGTTTGAAATTAATATTGATGGATGTTATATGATGGAATTCGAGTTAGAATGTGCTATTATGGAACAATTGGTTTTTAAGTATAAATGTTTTATTATCATGAGTTAGGACTTACTAAGCTAGTAAGCTTAATTACGTGAATTGTTCTTCTTTGTTTTATAGATTTTGGTCACGTTGCGGGCTCGTGAAAGATCTTCAAGAAGTCATCCACACTATCGCCTTCCTTTGGTATTTTGAATTTTTGGTTGCGATTTAGAAGGCATGTATAAGCTAGATGAAGTTTTACAAACATACGATGTTTAACCTTGTATATATAACAGCCATGCGAATATGGCTAAATATTTGGTTATGTATGTTTTTAGGGTTTTGTCATAAATGTGGGTAATAGTGATACTCCTTTAAATCGATGATGTTAGAATATCATGTGAATGTTTTAAGTACAAGCTATCTTCGTAAGTGATTAAAAATGCATGGAGAGTATGAATTGTATGTGTGTATAACCGGTTATAAGCTAGAAAGCATATTTAGTATAGAAACAGTCTTTAGTTACAGCAGTGATGTGAGTTAGAAAAATCACCAAAAATAGGATAAGTTGAATTAAAAGGTGAATGAGATATCGAATTAAACCTTATTGCGTCTATTTTTACATGGAAGAAACAGAGTAGGCAAAAGATTTTTATATTATGAGATAATTCAGTTTTAGTGAGACCTGCTCTGAATGCATTCGCGAGTCACTGTTCTGTTTTGGCAAAATTGTCAAAAATTGTACAAAAATAATTAGGAAGCATGGGTTATATGTGTAAAACCCTTATTGAGTCTATTTTTCATTGGTATAAACTATAACAGTATATGAAAATTGTGCAATGAGATAACTGTATTTTTGTAGATACAGGTCAGAATTGTCAGACAGTGTAATAAGGGTAAATTTGATGAATAAATTGTACTAATTGGCCACATGAAAAATTCTGGAAAAATTATGGTGGAATTTTATATGAGTCTAGTTTCAAGGAAAATTTACGGATCTAAATTTCGAGTTTTATAACTCGAGTTATGGCCGATTTAGTCAGCATGACACAGTTGGACAGTTTTAAAGTTTTACACCTTATGTTAATAGTCAAGTCTAGTAACGCCTCTTGCTCAACTCAGGCGACGGTCTCGGGTACGGGGTGTTACACTGTTGACTCACCCTTCGTGGGCTAACATTTTGCAGGTGACACATAGTGCAGTGGACCGGGTCGGCAGGAACTGTGTGGTGGCCATGCTCAGCAAATTTCGGGATCTCTTACGGTTAAACTCTTTTCGTTTTTCTTTAGTATGTTTTTCGGGTTTTATTTCGAGTTTTTAACATGTAATAAAGCCATTCCTTAACTATTTTAACTTTGCGTTTTAAACTTTATTTTCATGCGATAGTGATCAAACGGGTAATTAAATATTTTTCTCAAAGCAACATCAACGTTTTATCACTTAACCAAACTACGGGTTTTCATCTTAATGAACTTTAAAATCCGACAAATCTCTTAATCTATGGAGTATAATGGGAACAATTTAACAAAACACAAACATGAATGGCAACTTGTTTTCAAACTCGACACAACGACAACCTCGTTTTAAAATTGATTAGTTTTATAAAAAGGGACGAAATAGAATTTGAGTTAAGTTTTTCATAAGGAACATGTCAGACCCGGTCAGGGCTTGTGGGCCGGGTTTGGGATGTTTCAATGTGTGTTTTGCCGTGATGGCTTGTGCCTTGGATTTATGATTTTTTGTTATATTGTTTCGCTGGTATCTTACAATAAATTTTCTTGTTAAAAAATGTTCTTTGCTAAAAGTGCTTAAAAGATAAACTATTTTTGGAAAGAAATCTAACTAAAATCATTAACATATGATGTTACACAATTAATTAGTAAGTATATGGATTTAGATGCGTCTATTATAAGTGTTAAAAGTAACATGTTTTAATCTCATTCTTAATGTGTTTTTGAATGATTAATCGATGTAAAACGGTGAATTTTATGCTCCTAATCCTTTAAATTCATGTTTCTATACTTAGAAGAGCATTTGGGAGTGAAAAACAAGCGAAAATTAGAAAATTGGAGCAAGATATAGGGGCTATACGGGCTGGACTCACTCACACGTGTTGGGCGCACGGCAGTGTGATCCATATAGGTTGACACATGGACATGTGCCAGACCGTGCCAAATCATGATTTGTACTCCAAATAGTAGAGAGATGTAATTTTAGGTTTTTGGGGCATTCTAAGACATATATATGACAAAAATAAGAAGAGAGGAGGGAGTCATCATAGAATACTTAAGAAAACAACTTGAAAAACACCACTGAAGCGAATTCTGAAGTAGATTTCCATTAAGATTGAATATTCCCTTTTGATATCTTTGAAGATTATTATGAGTTTCTTTGTTTCTTATTGTTATACTGTCTTTGAGATGTTTTTATTTGTTATCATGAACTATTTTCCAAATATCTAGGGAGATGAACCTTAGGTGATGAAAAGATTACTTTTCAATCATATGATTTTGTGAGAGTCCCTAGTGAGTGAGATGATACTAATTCTTCTGTTAATGTTAGTAATCATGTGGCTCAACTTTCTTTGCAAGAAATCCTTCATGAAAATGTGTTGGAGCCATATTTTATTCAAAGTGATAGAACTCTAGGGACAAGTGAAGAGCAAATAGTGCAACTCCACGAACTAGATGAATGGAGACCGAAGGTTAATGAGAAACCAAGAAAACACGAGGAAGAAACAAAGCAACGCCATGATGTGCATATGAAGAGAATGAACCAATTCAAAGTTGGGGACAAAATACTGTTAGACAAATTGGATCCACAAATCTTTCGTTTAGAGTTTAAGTCAAGAGGGTTTGACCCATGTGTGGTAAAAATCATTTTCCCATATGGTACAATTGAGGTAACACATCTTGAATACGACACATTTAAAGTAAACAGTCATCATCTCAAATTTTATTGTGGTGATAATAATGGTAATGATAGAAAGGAGCTTCAACTCCAAGATCTGTCTTAACCGTTTGCACAAAAATAGAAAAGTTGAGCTTAGACTTGAAATAAGTGCTTCTCGGGGGAAACCAGAGTGTTTTTATTTTTTTAGTTTACTTTCATGTTCTTTAAAAAATAAAAAAAATATATAATACATTTATTTTTAATACTTAAAAAAAAAAGTGAACATGTCACTGGTCAAAGTTCAAAGCCCATGACCATCACACAAAATGCATCCAATGAAGGACTATTGTGTAGATGGCGATCATTTGGCCTACAAGAACTAGCCTGATTCAGTAAGCTGTGGGAGAAGCCTATCAGATTGAAGCCTGGTTAGCCCGATAATGAAGATATGGCAACTTAGGCAGTTTTGGTAACTAATCTTAGAAGATTGAAAGGAATCATATCTTGTAAAGATTAGATTAGCTTTGATATGGCATATCTTGTAAATACCTAAAATCAAAGGATATGGTTAATCTTGTCCATCGATGTAAATGCATCTTAACCGTCGGTTTTGGGGGAGCTCAACTATAAATAGAGAGCCTTTCCCTCATTTGTACTCACTCCATTCGTTTTTTTCATTATTCTTTGTGAATAAGAGATTAATGAGAGCATTTACTCAAACACTTTGTATGCGCTCTTTTTGTTGTTCTTTTGTTGCTTCTTTTGGCATAAATCACTTCCGCTATACAAATTGGTGCCTTAGAGGACTTCTAAAAGAATCCTTACTTGAATAAATGCTAACTTAGGAGAGATTGGGTGAACGGTTTGCTTAAGGCCATACGGATCGCGAGACAAAAGATTTAGCCCCGTGACAAGTGGTATCCAAGCTAATGGTTCGAAGGCACCGTTAGGATGTCGAAAGAAGATTTCAAACAAAGGTGGGGCAGAAAGTCTTTGAGGGAGACGCTATCGGCAATAGAAAAACATGTGGGTAAACTCATGGGATCCATAGAGGATGTAAAGGAAGCACTCGATGGGGTCGAGGATTGCATAGACAACTGGAAAGAACTGTCCAGAGACTATGTAAAGATGTCTCTTGATTCCACCATGGACAAGGTAAATAAGTTGTTTAATTCACATAGGGATAAGCTGTCGGACAGGAACGATGCTCGAGACCATGATGATGGCTTTGAAGGAGGAAACAATAGCCATGATGATGGCTTTGAGCACAAGAATAGAGAAGCTCGAGGGAGAGCTGGCACTGTGCCGAACAGCCGTGGGGAAAAGAGTGGCAAGTGTAGCACTCAGTAACGAGGATGTCCCGAAGCTGAAAGAGTTTGTGGGGACAAGGTCTCATGCAATATGGAGAATTTCTTGTGGAGGATGGAAAACTACTTTCGTTCCAAAGGCATCATGGATAATGCGGTTAAGGTAAACATTGCTTCAATGTTTCTTACTGATATTGCACTTTTATGATGGTGAGGTAGGACCACAGATAAAAGGCAATGTGAGACTGAGACATGGCAAGAGTTCCAATGTGAGTTGAAGGGATAGTTTTACCCAGAATTTGCCGAAGAAGAAGCTCGTATAAAGTTTCAAGGGATAACGCAACGGGGTACAGTGGGGGAGTATGTTTGAGAGTTCAAGGAACTCATGCTCCAAGTTTCAGATGTAACTGAGAAAGAAGCATTGCTTTCTTTCCAAAATGGATTTAAGCCGTTGGTCAGATAGGAGGTAGAACAAAGAGGTGTCCAAAAGCTGTCGGAAGTCATGACGGTGGTAGAGTCCATGGTCAAGCTTGGTTTACAGAAAGACAAGCTTGGGTCTTCCAAGTCCGAGAAAAGGGTTGTATGTGAAAATGATTACAAGGAAGATGTTGTTGATGGCAGTGGCAACGGCAACAATGGTGGTAATGGGAAACCACGAGTTGGGAAGAAGAAACCCAAGATGAAAAAGGACAAGTTAAAATGCTTTCTCTGCGACAGTCCACACATGTTGAAGAAATGTCTGAAGAAGGCCTTGGGACTTGGTTCGAGTGCAACGGTGTGAAAGCTAATGAGGCCGAAAACAAGAAGCCAGTGGAGTGTTTCGTATGTCATGGTCCGCATAAGTTACGGAAGTGTCCGAAGAAGTTTGTCATCAAAGGGAATGATGGAGCAGGCAAGGAGACCGAAAAGCTTGGTTCGAGCAAGGGAAAAGTCGAAGCCAAGAGGGCAAAGAGGAGCAAAAAGAAGTGAGTAAAGTGCTTATTATGTCGTGGTCCGTATGATTGCGGAACTGTCTAAAGCAAGCCGTAGTCAAAGAAAAAGAAACGTCTGAGCTTGGTGAGTCGTAAGAGGGGCTTCCACCCAAGGAAGAGGTGAGTTTGTCATCGAACTTAGAGGAAGAAGTTGTGATGAAAACAGTGAAGTTGGGACCAATGAGTCTCAATAAGAGTGAAGCATCAGAGTTGACCGAGTCATCGACAAAGCTTCCACCTATGGGAGAGGTGGGTGGTGCATCAGACTTCAAGGGAAAAGAAGTGATGCATGATGGACAGTTGACCCGAATAAATGCAAAGGTACATTCCAAACACTTTGATAGTGTTTTGCATTCTAACTTGTTAACTTGGCAAGAACGTAAGGGCCCTTTCGAAGTTCTTGAACAAGGAGGCCGAGAGACTGTGGGCAAAGCGAAGCCAAGTGTTATGAATCAAGAGGATTCTATTCGAGTGAAGTTAATGTGGACAAGAGAGTGACATAACTTCTTGTCGTCGAGATGTAAAAACTAGTAGTACAGTTCGAGTTAAGAAGTGACGTAAGCCGAGGCAAAAGTCTCGAAGGAAGGAAATTCTAAGATGTTGAGACGAGACCAAAGCGAATCAAGTTAGTCCCATTTGGAAGTCGCAACGAGGGTGTTGTGAGAATAGGTGGAAGAGAATGTCATGGGTCAAAGTTCAAAGCCTGTGACTATCGCACCAAATGCATCCAATAGAGGTCTATTGTGTAAATGGGGATCATTTGGCCCGCAAGAACTAGCACGATTCAATAAGTTGTTGGAGAAGCCTGTCAGATGAAAGCCTGCTTGGCCCAATAATAAAGATATGACAACTTAGGCTGTTTTGGCAACTAATCTTAGAAGATTGATAGGAATCATTTCTTGTAAAGATTAGATTAGATTTGATATGGCATATCTTGTAAATCCCTAAAATCAAGGGATATGGTTAATCTCGTCCATCGTTGTAAATGTATCTTGACCATTGGTTTTAGGGGAGCTCAACTATAAATAAAGAGTCTTTCCCTCATTTGTACTCACTCCATTCATTATTTCATTATTCTTTGTGAATAAGAGATTATTGAGAGCATTTACTCAAACACTTTGTGTGGGCTCTTTCTGTTGTTCTTTTGTTGCTTCTTTTGGCATAAATAGCTTTCGCTATACAAATTGGTGCCATGGAGGACTTCTAAAGGAACTCTCACTTGAGTAATTGCTGACTTAAGCGAGTTTGGACAAACGGAAAACCTAAGGCCGCACAGATCGCAAGATGAAAGATCTAGCCCCGTGACAAATACATGATTTGGGGTGTTCCACATGGGCGTGTCCTAGGCCGTGTGGATACTGAAGCTAATTTTTCCAATTTTCTTTCGAAACATAAGACAACAGAGAGTTACATGGTCTGGAGACATGTTCGTGTGAGACACACGACATGTTACACGGGCATGTGTGAGACCATGTGCCCCACACGGGCATGAGAAAAGCGAAGGGTGATCGCATATGGCCTGGTACACAGTCGTGTGTGACACACGGGCATGTCCTAGGCCGTGTGGTTACTGGGATAATTTTTTTAATTTTGAATATACATGGGTTAACATCTTTTACACGGTCCATGGACACAGAGGTGTGGCCCAACACGAGTCATTTACACGACTATGTCTAGTTTAAACTCAAACCCCAACATTTTTTTCCTTTCTCCCTCACATACCAACAGTTGTTCTCCCCAAGGCCAACCCTATCCGGTGCTCTACCTTCCAGTTTACCCCATCGTCATTGATCAAGTTCCCACCGCAGCCATTTACCCCTCCACCAATCGAGCACCACACGACTTCACCCACAGCCCTATTTTTTTCTAACGTCGCCCGTGCCTGCCACTATCGCCCAGCCCACTGTTTGTCGATGTTTTTCCCTTGTCTTTATTTATTTTTTATTTTATTTTATTATATATTACAATTTTCCTTTTATTATTATTTTTTTATTTTATTGTTGTTTTTATTTTTACTTTTATATTTATTATATTTATTGTCATTATTATTAGTGTATGTGTGCTAGCTTACTGTTAGATTTAGATTTCTTATGTGTAGCACTGTTTTTATTTTATTTTTATTGTTCTTAGTATTGTTCTTACTGTGTTTGTTCTCTTCAGTTTTTGTTATATTTGTATTGGATTTACTGTTAGATCTTTTGATGTACGGTTTATTGGACTGAGGCAATTTTTTTATTTAATATGTCGATTTGTTTATCTGCTTGATTAGTTATTGTTTATATTGATTTTTTTTATTATCTGATATTGGATCATGATTTTTTATTGTGGGTACCTAATGACAAACACGAGAGGTAAATCTAAGGTCACTGTTCTCGCTTCGAAAAAGCAGAAGAGACCGGTCGTAACCTTGTCTTCGGCCTCTCCTTCAGCCGTGAGACATCCATGTCTCCAATCATTCTCGGGTTCACATGAGGACCAATATCAGCATCTGAAGGAGCGACCATTAGGTTTTGATCGTTCCATAGACTAGGAGGCATTATAGGCGGTCCACTTAGCTAATAGAGTGCGATCACTAATTGATACAGCTCCATGGGACCAATTTTTCACCATTGTCGAGCCTACTTATTCAGAACTCTCAATGGAGTTCTATTCAACATTCTCTCTATAGCAAGTTATGTCGCAATGGGATGAACCATGTACTATATCGTTTAGACTCAGAGGTGTAACGTGTTATCTGAATGTCCCAAGCTTTGGAGTCGTCCTTGGACTCTATTTCGAGGAGTTCATAAGTATTGAGGGATTTTCCACATTATATCGACACATTCATCAATCAATCTTTCTCTATTGGACTGATATTTCTACGACTGCAACACCATACAACCCAAGTCAGTCAAAGGCAACTTTTCTACCTCCGACAATGCGCTATATTCATTCCATTTTAGTGAACAAATTGAACGGTTGGAGGGGAGCATCGAGGTCTTGGGTACGTATGACGCTTACTTCTTTTGGACCATGGTGATGCGACACCTCATCAACGTTGCATATTTTCTCGCACTATCTTTTTGCCACCAGTTCAACCGAAGTAGAAAGGGTCATACCTGTTTGGGCTCTTACGTGACTCGCCTAGCAAGGTATTTTGGCCTTCTTGATACTCTAAAGTAGACATCTTTCTTTACACTGGTTGGATAGATGATCTTACAAAGATTATCAATTATGAGTCACATGAGGATGATTGAGCATCACATAGAGTGGATCCCTGTCGATACATATTGTCTCATTCAGACCCTCAGGATGAACAGGAGGATTTTCCTGGCGATGATCCTCCTCACCATGCGGACCCACCTCGTTCTCCTCTACCAATTCACCCTGTGACTGCTCTCACAGTTACACCCAAAGATCTCTCTGAGAAGTTTGACCACTTTGAGCAGCGATGCTTTGATCGATTTGATAACATTGAGGTGTATTTGCATTAGATTTTCCAGGATCTCCATATCTCTCATCTTGATCATACGCCTCATGATCCGGACACTTCTCATGACGTCGATCAATGACCTGATTTCATTTATTTATTTATTTATTTATTTTTAATTTCATTTGTACTTTTCTTTTTATTTTTAGTTGTTTTTTATGTTATTTGTGAAACTTATTTATTTTTATTTTGAACCTTATTGTTATTTTTATTATTTTGATGGTTGTTTTTGTTCAAAATTGTAATATTTTTATCTTCTTATTAGTTTGCTCAGAAACATGCACTTCATTTAAAATCGCCCACGATTTCGGTTTTCACTACTCTGGCAATTTCATCCCAATTCAAGGCAGCTTCAGTTCTCTCTATCCCTTATGATACTGTGTTTATTCTGTGATTATATCTATTTTTACATTGAGGGCAATGTACATCTTAAGTGTGGGGAGGATTTTATATGTTTATGCAATCTAGCCCTGAATTATTGTCTGTGTTTAAGTAATCTTTTCGTACTTAACATTGAAGTAATTTCTTTTAATTTGGAGTTGTTATTGATTTTGTTTTGAGATTTATTTGTGGATGTTTTTGAATTGGTTGATTTATACTTTAAGACACGAGAGAGTCAAGCAAGATAAGTTGTTTTTCAGAAATTAATATTTTAGGTTGTTGCCTAACTATGTTAAGTACGAGATTTGATTATTTCCCTATATGTTTCATTATTTGAATTGTTGAATTTTATTTTGTTTAAAAAATATATCAAAAAAACAAAAAAAAATATATATATATATAAATATTTGATTGAGCTTGAATAATTAGTTTCATATTATGTTGAAAAGCTCAGTTCCATTTGTGATTATTCTTGTTGATGTAATTTCTTTTAATTCAGCAATTGATTTTTTTCTAGTTTAGTAACTTATCAACTCGATTCTCGATTATAACCAACTTTTCTGGCCTTTTCCATACCCTTAACCTAAGCCCCATTACAACCTTGTAAAGACCTCTTGATTGGTGTGTCATCTCGTTTTATAGTGGTGGAGATTTGATTTTGAAGCAAGCTTATGGTAATAGCATTTCTTATTCAACTATTGAGTGCACAATATTTGAACCTTAAACACTTTAAGTGCTTTGAGTGATCTTGAGTGAGGATGTCAATTATTGTTGATTTTGAAGTTAAGGTAATTATTTAGATAAGGGGAGACACCTACATTTTTGGGCCTTAAAATTTTTGGTTTGGACTACTTGAATCTTTAGTGTCCTTTTGGTTGAATTTCCAATGCATGATTGCTTGCGAATTATCTAGAAACATTATTGATGAAAATGACAAATTAAGAAAAGTTAATCTGGATGTGGGTTGAGGATTTTGCTTGAGGACAAGCAAACGCTTAACTGTGGGGATATTTGATAAGTGCCAAAAGTAACATGTTTTAATCTCATTCTTAATACGTTTTTAGATGATTAATCGATGTAAAATGGTGAATTGTATGCTTCTAATCCTTTAAATTCATATTCTATACTTAAGATAGCACTTGAAAGCAAAAGAAGCGAAAACAAGCGAAAATCGAAAAATCAGAGCAAGGTACAAGGGGCACACGATCGTGTACGCCACATGGGTTGCCACACGGGGCATGTGCTAGACAATTTCAAAGTTCGCGATTTGCACTCCAAACAGCGGAGAAATGTAATTTTTATGTTTTTTGGGCATTTTAAGACATATATATGATAAAAATAAGAAGAAAGGATGGAGTCATCATAGGATACTCAAGAAAACTACTCGAAAAACACCATTGAAGCGGATTATGAAGCAGATTTCCATCAAGATTGAAGATTTCCTTTTCATTTCTTTGGAGATTATTATGAATTTCTTTGTTTTTTGTGGTTATACTATCTTTGAGATGTTTTTATTTGCTATCATGAACTAATTTTCCAAATACCTAGGGAGATGAACCCTAGGATGGATTATATTATTTTATTTCTATTTTTACGCAATAAATACTTGGATCTTGTTCTCAATTATGTGTGCTTAATTCTTGCTTTGATATTTTTAGACTATTAATCCATGTTTGATGTGCTTAAATCAGATGAGAAATAGACCTTGTTTAAGAGTAGATCTAGCGTAATTGAGTGGAGTTGCATGTAATCTTAGAAATAAGACAACATAAATCTACCGGATTAGAGTCAAATCTAATAGGAGATCCATAGATCGAGTTAATGCAATAATAGTGGTTTTAATTAGAAAGAAACTTCAATTAATCAACCTAGAGTCAGTTACTCTTAGTCTTGAAGAGAGATATTATCATAATTTTGGGATTTCTATGGATCAAGATACTAAGTGAAGAAATTGCGTAATTTAAATTGATAATGATAGATGAAGTCTAGGTAAATTCTTTTCTGGGTATTGTTTCACTTCTTGGTTGTTAATATAGTTTATTTTGATTTGTTCTCTGTCGTGTTCTTTAGTTAATTTAATTAGTTAATTTTAAATTTTAATCTATCACTCTAATTTGTCAGTTAAATAATAGAATGACAGTAATTACTAGTACTTTTAGTCTTTGTGGGAACGATATCTTTGTTCACCGTAGCTATACTATTAATTGATAAGTGCACTTGCCTTTGTCGAATTTTTAGTTAGTTTACGATTGTATCAATTTATGAATTAAGGGCAATTAGACTCCATAAGCAAGTTAAGATATAAGCATCACATTTATTTATTTATTTTACTACACGTAATTATAATACACTTGACAACCCTTCAACTTGATTGTAGAGTCAAAAATTTCATTGGCGTGTATCAAATAATTTTCCATGAATTAAATATAAATCAATTCTAATATATTCCATAAATACCGAAAATAAACTAAAAAATAAACTAAAAAAATAAAAACCAATAAATTCAATTAATATATATATATAATAAGTATTTATTCACAAGCCAAATAAATGAAAAATCCATTGATAAAATGGATTAAGATGTAATCCATTATCCTTTCATCCATTTTTTATTAATACAGGAATCATCACCATTTATACGTGTGTAAAATCAAATATTTTTGAAAAAAGAAATTAAAAGATGGTATCAAGTATGTATGGCAAAACAAACACCCCGAACGCCAAGACTCTTGCAAAGCTTCTAATGATGCCAACATTGTCGTCCTTGTGAATAACATTATACATCTTCATCCGATCCTGGATTTCGGCTTCCATTTGCAGAATAGATTTGCGGATCACATACAATAGTACAAGTGGTGTAAAAAATGGGAGTATTTCAAAAATAACGAGGAGACAAAGGTTCCATAGTGACCAAGGAGTGGATGGCGATAAGATTGTCATGGAGCAGAAGTAGGAGATGACCAACAAATAAAGCGGGATCAAAAGGATTACGAATAGACGGAATTTTAAGAGGAGGAATGCCGTTAGAAAAATTGAAAGGACAAAGGTCGCGAAGTTCAAGAACCAAAACAAACCGAACCACTGCGGATTCATGACCGTCGTACCTGGTTTTTTCAATTCCAAACCGTAAATAAATTTTAAAATGGTATTATTGTTGTTGTCAGGGAAGAAATGATTGGTAACAGTTATGTTTGAGATGGTGGTGGTGGTGGTGGTGGTGGTGGTGGTGTTGGTGGTGTTGGGAGATGAACTGGCGCTTTCACCTTGCCAAACACCTCCTGGCGGGCTTAACGATGATTGGTAGGTTGCTGTTAAAACTAGAGCCATAACCACCAGCATTGTGTTGATAACCTCCACCGACATGTTGTCCTTTATGCGATCTGCCAGTACTTTTATTCTTCTGAAAAAGTTCACTCTCTTTTCCAACTCCTTAATCTTGGCATCACCATCATCATCATCTTTGCCACTCCTGTTGAAGTCCTTTTTTATGATTTGTAGAGCTGTCAAACCTTCCGAGTTCTTAGCTTTTACACATAACCAAAGTTGTGAATCTAACAACAGTTTTAGTGCCTGCATCATTGATCAAAGGGAATGGAACTTAACGCAATCAGATAAGTAAGGATTAATATACACATACTACAGTTGCATGCATTGCAACCACTATTCAGCTATAGGAACGGATAGAATTGCATGTACCTCATCTTGTCGATTTTTAGCCGCAATATGCAACACAGTGTTGTTATCCTTGTCTTTCCAATTCACAATTTTCTTTTCAAAGTCCAAGACACTACTATGAGTACCAGTGCTCCTTTGAAGCCATCCAATTAGGATGTTAAAAGCTTTCATCTGGTTCTTAATCAGAGCCAGATGTAGCGCAGTCTCATTCCGAACCGTCACATCTTCGATGCATTTAGGGCAAGCTTCAAGAACCTCTACTAAAAGCTGAGACTGAGAGTTTCTCATTGTAACTACGCAATGGAAAGGAGTCATCCCTTCCGTTCCTTTGACACGAACCAGATCTTTATCTGTCTGCAACAGTCGAAGCACTAGCTCGGTCTTCCCATTTGCCACCGCCAAGTGCATGGGGCTAAACCCATCTGGGTTTAGCTTCCTAGCAAAAGAAGGCTTCAAGTTCATCATCTCCATTGCAAACTCAATTTGCCCTTCCTCTGCTGCTATATGAAGTGGAGTTTCTGTGAAAGGAATCTCATCAATGCGTTCAAAGATGTATGGATCTTCTCGAATTAGAACGCGCAAGCCATCAACCTTTCCTCTTTCAGCTGCTTCTCTCAACCTCGGATCCATCTCCACCATATATGTAATTTGATGGGAAGCAATTGAAGAAGTCTCTAAGATTCAACAAGAAAGTAGTATTGCAAATGATGTTGAAATTAGGAGAGTAACGTCCCCTTATATAGCCATCCCCATGCAACGTAACGTAAATTGCAAAATAATTGATTGTAAAGAATTTGTCCTAATGGCTTCACTTCAAGTAAAGAATGATTCAGTGATGGCTACGATGAAAATAACTGGAGCAAACAGTCTTCATAGAAACACCTCTCTACTCTCATATAAAGTAATAAACTAGAATAAATTCAAGGATGATATACATCAAGTTGGATTTATCATTTTAATTATTAATTCTTATTATCATAATTTAGGTATATTATATGAGTGGGCCAAATTTGATGAAAATGATAATTTTAAAGAAAATTAAGAAATGGGTCAATTTATGTGATACTTAGGGAAATAGGTTAACTTTAGAAAGAGAAGATGAAAACATGTTCGACAAGATGCGTTTTTTTAGCTTTTTAATATATCAGCTTATTTGGTTATATTGTTTAATGTTAATAGTTTTGTCCTTGAGTCTTGGATTTGATTCCTTTTCTATTCACATTTTTTTTATTTCATGTTGTTTCAAGCTTTGCTTTTATTTTTAATTACTATTTTAATATTTTAGCTTCGTTGATCATATGGTTAAATAATAAAGATTTTATTCTTACGTCTTAAGTTTGATTCCTCTTCTAAGCACATTTATATTTTTTATTTCATGTTGTTTCAAGCATTTTTTAAAGAAAAACTGATATTTGGCAATAATTATTTGATTTTTTAAATAAAAGAGTTATTAATTAAAAAATGAATTAAAAATAAAAAACTTGAAAACAATATATTTATTAATTAAAAACATTAATTAAAAAATACTTGAAACAACATGAAATAGAAAAATATATTAATGTGCTTAGAAGAGAAATCAAACCTAAGACGTAAGGATAAAATCTTTATTATTTAACCATATGATCAAAGAAGCTAAAATATTAAAATAGGAATTAAAAATAAAAGCAAAGCTTGAAATAACATGAAATAAAAATACAAATGTAAGTAGGAGAAGAATTGAACCCAAGACTCAAAGATAAAATCACTAATATTTAACCATTTGATCAAAAAAGCCCATGTGTTAAAAAATAAAAGCAAAGCTTGAAATAACATGAAATAAAAATACAATTGTAAGTAGGAGAGAAACTGAACCCAAGACTCAAAGACAAAATCACTAATATTTAACCATTTGATCAAAAGAGCCAATGTAATAAAAGATTCAGAAAGCGTGACATGTAAGATGCATTTTCTCCAAAATCAACTTATTTCTTTAAATATCAAAAAAAAAATACATTTCCCTAAATATTTTTTAAATCAGCATTTTCTCCAAAGTTACTTGTATGATTCTACCCTTCTCAAAACAAAAATCTCAATAATTGGTTTGAAATGATAAATATATAAAACCAGTTCCATACATTTTTGTGAATTAATGGAATCAAAGAGTACAAAAATTTGTTGTAAAGAATATATGGTTATTGCTTCAGTTTGAGGAAATAATGATTCAAAGATGAAAAGCAAACTAATGTGGAAGACAATTTCCAGGGATTTTATTACCCAATCCTCAAAGAAAAGAATTAATTAAAGCATTTTTGTCAGAAAGTCTCCTTTCTTTAAGATTAAATAAAGTTATAAAATTGCATTTATTCACCATACTTCCAGGGCTTCGAATAAAGTTCAATTCATCAATTTCACATGTTTTATTTTTGATCTAATTCTATAATTAGCCCTCTACTTAATTTGATGTAACGGCCCGAAATCTATGGTAATCGGAAAGTATATTTTCGAGTCTCCGTTTTCGAAAAACGGGTTCGTAAATATTTCTAATAAATATTTACGAAGTTAATAATGTGGTTAATTAAGTTTTGGTTAGGTGAATTAGCTTAAATTAAAGTTAATTAGGTATAAGGATGGAATTGAATAAAGGGTAAAAGCTTAATTATAGATTAAAGAAAAGTTGAAGGACTAAATAAATAAATAAACCAATTTGAGACAAATGTATGGTAAAAATAATGTACATATATAATAAATACAATCATACATTTGTAATACATTTATGTATTTGCTTATTATTTAAGGAATAATAATTATTATTAAAATATAATATATTAATATAATAATATAACATAAATAAAAGAAATAAAAGAAACGAAAATAATGAAAAGAAACAGAATAGCCAAACGAAAAACAGGGGGCAAGGAAAAAAAGAAAAAGGGAAAGAAAATAAGGAAAAAATTCAGGTTTTGAAGTTTCAAATTTAATTGGTAAGTCAATTTAGTCTATTTTCTTGTAATTTTGATATTTTTGAAATCCTAGAACAAAATACTACTTGATTTATGTGGAAATTTTGTAATTTAGTAGATTTTTTTGATGTTGTTCATGTTGAACAATTTGAAAAATTAGGGTTTAAATTGATAGAATTTCAAGTTAGAAGTGAAAAAGGGATTGAATTGTAAAACAAATTATAAGTTTTGAGTAATAAGGACAAAATTGAAAGAAATTTGAAATTAGGGTTTTATGGTGAAATTAGAGAGTTGAAATTGGTTTTAAGTGATAGTTGAATGAAAAATAGAGAATAAAATTATGAAGAATATAAAGTTAGAATTGAATAGGGATTGAATTGAAATTTAGGCAAAAGATGTGTATTAATTGAAATATGTAGTATGAAATTGTAGTATATTGATAAATTTCAATTGTTTTGATTTCCATAGCTAACATTGAGTCGGAGACATCGGCTAAGAAAGGGAACGAGAAAGTCAACGAGGATTAGCTCGGAAAACTACAGTTTGTATTTCTATAATCTGAATTTAATTATTAATCGTTGAATTTTGATTTAAATATTTATGGTAAGATATTAAGGTAAGTATTAGCATTTGTGATGTTGAATTTAATGTATGTGAATTCGTGATTGATACGATATTTGAATATTGGATAATTGTACTATTAAAGTTGAATTGAGTTGAATTGTATTGTATTGAATTGAAATTTATGAGTTTATTTGAATTGTGTATTGAAAGGAAATTGAAAAGTAAATTGAATACCCTATTAACAATGTCGAGCTAAGTCAGATATAATTGGCATACCATAGGATTGGAAGTGTTCAAGGATACTTTGACTTCGAGTCGATGAGGCACTATATGTCGTATTATTATTGCTTCGGATAAATCCGATAAGGTACTAAGTACCGTATTATTTTACTTCGGCATGGTCGATGAGGCACTAAGTGCCATGCTGGTGTGTTTGGGTTGGATCCGCGTATCCGTCTGAGTCCGAGTCATGTTAATAGGGATATATGAATGAATTGACCAAATGATTAACATTGAATGATATTGAATAAGAAATGGATATTGATATTGAAATTGAATAGATAATTTTATTGTGAAATGCTACTGAATAACAATTGTAAGATTGCAACAGAAAATCTGATTATTGAAAGTGATATGGATGTTGAGTTTATGAAATTAATTATTGATTGAATGATTTTTATTATGTATGAATATATACTTAAACAATATAAAATTTTGCTTGATAGGTATTCGAATTATAGAAATACCACTGAGTTTATACTCAGCGTAAGGTTTGTTTCCGTGCACAGGTTAGGTAAAGTTCGAACGTTGAATCAGCATCCAAAACTAATCCCGAACTCAAATACGTGGTGAAATATTTTCTCTTTTGAAATGGCATGTACCTAGGTTGTCTTTCAATGTCATTTTGATATGTGAATATTAATGATGAATAAGATAGTATTGATTGATATATATATATATATATATATATATATATACGAATATATGTCTTATAATATGGTTATTTACATGGTTTAATTCGGATTGGTTTGAATGGTATTTAAATAATTCGTTTAGATAATTTATGTTAGGTATCTATGAACATACATGAGTTAGATCATTATATTGATTGCTTTGACATGTTTTAGATGTATTTAATTGTATTTTGGATTAGTTGAATAAATGGTATTTGAGTTGCTTGTTGTTCAAGAATTGTAGGGTTGGCAAACTTGTTGTATAAGGCTCATTTTGAGTCCACACGGTCTAGCACACGGGCGTGTGACCAGACCGTATGAGACACACGGTTTACACATGAGCGTGTGGTTAGGCCGTGTGTCCCCTGCAACTTAAAATTTTAGAAACAGAATGCCCAGGTATTGCAACACGGGCAGAGACACGGGCGTGTGTCTTGGCCGTGTGAGGTACACAGCCTAGCACACAGGCGTGTGGCTTGGCTGTGTGAGGTAAGTGAGAGAGTTATACGGAGTAGGACACGGCCTGAAGCACGGGCTTGTCATTGGGACACATGGGCGTGTCCCTAAACCACACGGGTGTGTGAGCCCTGTACATATATAAAAAAAATTTGAAATTTCACGTAAAATTCTCTGAGTTTCTGATTAAGTCCTGATTTATTCTTAACACGTATTTTGGGCCTTGAGGGCTCATAAGGGGGACGATATGATTAATTCATGATATGTATGCTTAATGATATATCTATTGTTTGTAATTGATCCGAAAGTCTGGTAACGTTTCGTAACCCTGTTCTAGCGACGGATAAGGGTTAGAGGGTGTTACATTTAGTAGTATCAGAGCTTTGCAGGTTTAGTCAATTCATGGACTAAAATTGAGTCTGTAATTGAGTCTAAAGGTACTGCCATAATTAAGTTGAAATTGAGTCGGGATTGGATAATGATATTTGCTTGTTTCTGTTTTATAGTGAAAATGTCGGATGAGTACATAGATGATACTGATCAAGAAATGTATAATGAGGATGATGAATCTCAGGAATTAGATGAAACTGAGTCAGCAACATCGAGTGTAAACCCAATGGGAAATCAACCACCTAAATGTTAGAAGAGGTAATGTAGGAGAAAGAGATAATTCTGAATTACTTAGAGTGATAGCTGATGTTCTCCAACGAGTAGCAGAAACTGCCACTGCAACAGCATCTGCTCTTACTACTTGTCGAGCACCAATTAAAGAACTGCATAAGTATGGTGCTATTGAATTTTTGGGTTTGAGAGGAGTTGATCCCTCTACTGCTGAAAATTGGATAGAATCAACAAAAAGGATTTTAAAACAACCTGAATACACTCCCCGAGAAAGTTTACTATGTGTTATTTCTTATTACAAGGGGAAGCTTATGTATGGTGGGAATCGGTAACCCGACATGTGTCAGAAGAACAGGTAAACTGAGATTTCTTCCAAAGAGAATTTTAGAAGAAATATGTGGGTGAATTGTACATTGAAGATAGGAAATAGGAATTCTTAATGCTGAAACATGGTGAAATGTCAGTAGTGGATTATGAACAAGAATTTTCAAGACTCAGTAGATATGCTATGGAGTATGTACCAACTGAAGCCGATAGTTGTAAGATATTTTTAAGAGGTTTGCGTGGCGAGCTACGAGTGCAATTGGTGTCTCTTAAAATTATAGAATTTGCATATCTAGTCTAGAGGGCAAAAATGGTTGAACATGTATTGGGTTTAGATAAAAAGCCTGAAATTACTCGTCTACCTAGGAAACGTACCAGAACTACTACTTCAACTCCGCAACCTAAAAGATCTAAAAAATTTCGTGGTAGCTAGAGACTGAGTTTTAGGACAGAAAAAAGTGATAAAAATCATGGAAGGCAGATGGCAATTTCTACTTGTAGTATTAGAGGTTCATCTGGGAAATCAGAACTTCCAAAATGTGAACACTGTGGAAATAAGGATCGGGGTAAGTGTTGGAAATTGACTGGGGGTTGTTTCCGTTGTGGGTCTACTGAACATTTTGTAAAGGACTATTCAAATAATAAAAATGTTGTACCAGTTACATCACAGATATCTGAATCTGCTTCCAGAGGTCAAGGATCAGGCCGAGGTGGTTCAGTTATTAGAGGAGGTACTAGAAGAGGAAGTGATATTGCCACTCAACAATCAAAAGCCAGAGTACCAGCGCGAGTATATGTGGTATGGACTCGTGAAAAAGGGAAAGCAAATGATGTGGTAACAGGTATATTTTTATTGCATTCAGAACCTGTTTATGTTTTAATAGATCCGGGATCATTACACTCATATGTTAATATAAAACTGGTTGAATCGGAAAATTAAAAAACTGAAATGTCTAAAGTATCTATAGCAGTGTCTAGTCTATTGGGGCAAACTGTGTTAGTGAATCAAGCGTGTAGGAGATGTCCATTAATGATACAGGATAAAATTTTCTCTATCGATTTATTGATTATGCCATTTGGTGACTTTGATATAATTTTAGGAATGGATTGGCTATCTGAGCACGGGGTGATTTTGAACTGTTGTAAAAAGAAGTTCACTGTTCAGAATAAGAGTGGTGATAAGATTGAAGTTAATGGTATTCAAAATAGTGGGTCAGCTCCTATTATTTCAGCAATTCAAACTGATAAATTACTTCATCAAGGTTGTGCAGCTTTTCTGGCATATGTTATTAATTCAGATTCTGTTGTGAGTCAATGTAGTAAAATTTGAACAGTCTGTGAATTTCTTGATGTTTTTCCTGAAGAGTTGTCGGGATTACCACTTGATAGGGAAGCTGAGTTTGCAATTGAAGTTTATCCGGGTACAATTCCGATATCAATAACCCTATATCGTATGTAGGAACCAATTTTTCGGCCCGAGTCCATTAGCCAAAACAGAGGCCATTAAAAAACCAATAAATAATAAATAAATAATAAATAAGATCAAAGAAAAAACAGCAGTGTCCATTTACAAAAAAACCAAATACCAAACCCAAATTATAGCCCAATCCCAAATAGCCCGTTTAAGCAAAAAAAAAATAATAACCAAATAAACAAAATAAAAGATCCAATAATTAATAAAGTCCAAAGTCCATTACAAAAAACGGAGCCCAATCACAATGTCCATTTACAAAACAAAACATTAGCCCAATTACAAAAACCCCAAACCCAAATAACCCAGATGACCCATTTCACAGACCCAACTCCTAAAAAATCGAGCCCAATTACAATGGCCCAAGGACTAAGCCAAATCAGAAAACCCTAGGGAGTCATCACTCCTAGTCGCCGACCCATCATCTGCCCACCATCCGCACTAACGGATCATCTGCCACCACGCGCCACGCGTCGTTTCGGTTCCCCACGCGCGTCGATCCCCGCTCCCACGCCCCTGACGCTCGGAGTTTCCCTTGGTGCCTCGGCCTCCACCAGCGCCTCGCCCATGCCCTGCAGAAACAAAAACAACAAACAACAGGCAACGAAAGCAGGGAAATATGGGGCAAACAGTAGAATAAAGAAAACAGCTGGAACCTTTTGGCTATAAAGCCGTTCAAAAAACAGTGTAAAAGGTTCTGGGGGTGGTTTTTTTGGGTTTTATGTATACTTCGCTTACGAAATCAGAAAGGAAATAAACAAATTAAAAGAGTTTTCTTCCTCTCGAACAAAAAGAAACCTAAGGCATTCAAAAATCAAAAATAGTGTAACGAGGTCCTCTTTTTCTTCTTTACGCATCAGAGATCAAAAGCAACAAAAAACAACAAGAACTCAATAAAGAAGTTACAAGGTTGTTTACCTTATTTTCTCTGTTTGGTTTTTTCTTGAATTTCATACTGACTCTTTGGCTTCACTTTTATGAACGATCAGCAAATAAGAAGGGATTAAAAATCGAGGGCGTCTTCTTCGGTCTAAAAGGAGGGATCTTCGTAGGTCTAGTCGAGAGCGCAGCAGTGGCGGAGGTGCTAGACACTGAGGAAGCCCATGCATCGATTGAGAGGACAGAGAGTTAAAATGTTTTAGAAAAGGGGATCCTTTACGGCTGCTGAGAACAGGAATAGAGGATTAGGGTATTCAAATTTCAAAGGGAAAGAAGGGGACTAAAAGTCTGAGTTTTTTTTTTTTAGGTTTTATTTAAACCAGGCGAAACGGCGCCGTTTAAGGAGGGGTAAATCCGCGCGTCGACCCGCTTGGTGACTCGATCTGCGCCTCTCCATTTTAAGAGGGATATTTGCACGTTTAAATCCTCTACTTTCATGATGGCTTTCGATTAGATCCACCATGCATCTTCTCTATTTTTAAATTAACCTCCGTATTTTGTGTGCTATTCCAATTCGGTCCATGCTTAAGGCGATGTGTGCAGGGATTTGGCTCAACTGCATCTTTGACCCTTGCTCATTCTGGCGCATTTGATTTGGGTCCTAAATTTCATCTTATTTGTTTAATTAACCTTTTAATTTTATCTCCAATTCAATTGAGTTTTTCTATCCTTCGCTTTAAATTGTTTAAAATTAATTTATTAACTTTGATATGTTTTAAATTGCTTATATATACTTTACTTATATATATTTTATCTTTCATTCCTTTTAATATTTGAATGATTCGAAATTGATTTAATATTAAATACAAATATCTTACACCATTATATTATATATGTATATATTATTTGGATCATATTGTATATATTATTTTTGCATCATTTTGGTTGTTTGTTCTTTTAATTCTCCTTTATACGTATATACATATATTTTCTTCTGAATCTGTTTATATGTATTTATTATTTCCTTTTAGATCCATTTGTTGTCATTCCAAAATTTATTTTGCATGTGATTTATGTTAATTTGCTATATTTAGCTTTCGTTATTTCTTAATTAATAATGTTGGTATTTCCAAAATAGGAATGGTGAGGCTATTGATTTTATATTGAATTGTATATTCACATCATTATTCTCATCATCCGTTCATATAAACGTCGTATTCGTATATTATTCTTTCATATTATATTTTGGTTTCTCATGATTCAATAAAATGCCCTTTGAGCCAATTCTAAATATTGAGTCGATTTCAAGATTACATATTTTTAAAAAATGAGGCAATATTTGTGTGTTTAGAAGTACGGAAAATTACATCCTAATGCGCTGGGTGTCGATTTTTTCGTTCAACTAAATAACCAAATACCCTTTTTACATATTTTGAAGATCAAAGATGATCTCGATGTCAAAGTATAAAGGCATTATATCCTAACGTGCTGGGTATGATACTTTTATTTCTTTGAAACGAGTTAATCTTGAGGTTCAATTCAGATTTAATAACTTTTTCTACTTTAGATATTTTCGAGTTTTCAACACTAGGACAACATCAATCAATTTGGTACCAATTTTGGGCGTGACGAGCGTGCTAACCCTTCCTCGCACGTAACCGACTCCCGAACTCGTTTTCTCAAATTTCTGTAGACCAAAAACACTGTTTTTGTAAATCAAAATGTTTGATTAAAACAAAGGTGATCCGATCACACCTAACAAAGATCGATGGCGACCCCCTATTTTTAAAGTCGATTCCCGTTTTGTCAAAAAATGGTTACGACAGATGGCGACTCCACTGGGGATCTTGATGAGTCAGGCCATAAACTAATTGATTTTTGTCCTTTTGATTGAAAACTTGAAAAATTGTTTTTTGTTTTTAATGAAAAAATCATGTTTCTTCTAAAGCATTTGTTCGTGCTATAACTGCTACATTGCTGAGTCTCATAATACTTGCATTTACATTGCATGACCGTTGTGGTCACACCTTTAAGTGGAGTAAGAAACTAAGCCTTCGTGAGGATTTCACCTCTGCATGGGCTAGTGGATTGCTTCTGGGATACATCCGTACCTATGTGCTTCGTGAGGTTTTCACCTCTGCATGGCCATAGGGAAATGTATCCCCCTGAACCGAACTCGATCCGCATGAGCCTATAATGGGTGAGGATCAAGGAATCTGCTGGTTCAGGTATCCTTCTTTAGAACCGAACTCCATGTAGAAACCCTAGAGCCTACCCTAGGCAGAATGTCGAAATAGTTACCCAGATAAGTGTTTAATGATATTTTACTTGTTTTGATTATGCGATACTAACTTGTATTGATTTCTTTGATTTGCATGACATTTCATATAGTAGAGGTGTCAATTTTTGTTCGGTTACTGAGATAGGAAGTTTGCTATGGAAAACTACTTTCTTGATAAAGTAGAGGACAATGCGGCTGTGCGCTCGTGGTCAGAATAGTTACAGTTGGAAAAAGGAGATAGCTTAGTTGAAGGTCATATCTCGGAACTGAGGGACTTTACCCGCGTTAGCGTAACACAAAATGAGCTTCAAGAGTTGCGGGATATCTGGACCCATTGGGAAGATGAAGCTAAACAGATGTTCTGCCGCCGTTATGGTGATATCTCTCACTTACTGGATGTTAAAATAGATAAATACCTGTTTCGGGCCATGGTCCAGTTTTGGAATTCCGCATACAGTTGCTTCACTTTTGGGAAAGTGGATTTGGTGCCAACAATAGAAGAATACACCACTTTACTTCGAATTCCTGAGATACAAGTTGACAAGGTTTATATTAGGCCTGCCTATGTCCCTCCCTTGGCGAAGAAGTTGATGAAAATTACGGGAATCAGTGAACAGTGGATCTCGGCCAAGATTCAACAGAAAGGTGAAGGAAGATGTATTCCTTGGGTAAATTTAAGGGTAATTTTGACGCATCTCAATGTGAGGAGGAAGGTTGATAATTTTGCCTTAAGCCTCTACGGACTAGTCATCTTCCCAAAAGCTCTAAGACACATAGATGAAGCATCGGTGGATTTGTTCGACCGATTGGATAAACAAGTTACACCTATCCCAACAATTCTTGCAGAGACTTTCAGATCATTAAATGCATGCAGAAGAGCGGGAGAAGGAAGATTTATCAGATGCGCACAGCTATTAATGGTATGGTTTTACGAGCATTTTTGGAAGATGGATAAAGTCTCTTGTCGACCCTTTTATAAGGATTATTCACCGATAAAAGAGGAAGTGGCCGTGTCAAGACGAGAAGATATAACGAAAGAAGGATGGAGGACAATTCTTCAGAATCTTCAGGAAGGAGACATTGAATGGAGAGCTCCATGGATGGTGCCGGGAGAGATCCTTTACAGGTGCGGAGACTTTAATTGGTTCCCTCTACCCGGAATTTAGGGAGTCATCGGGTATACCCCTTTGCTAGCAGCAAGACAATACCAGTCTAGACAGTTCATGCCAGCAACACATGGGTTGGATCTAAGCGAATTCTCTTATACAGGAGAGGGTTATAAGAAGAAGATTAAGAAAATTGCAAATGCTTGGAAGCGAACCTACTGAATGAAGAGGTTGACTGTGGGCGAAACGGCGACCTCTGAGTATAAAGTGTGGCTAAACAAAAGAATCAACGACAATATCCCGAGACCAAGTTCAGATAATGCTCAATCTATAGAGGAACGGTTGCAAATGATACCGACGGAATTAGAAATTATAAAGCAAGATTTTGTAAAGCGAAATTCAGAGCTTGAGAAGAAAATTGAGCAGTTGGAGGAAGAAAAGATGCTTTTGAAGTTGGATGTAGAGATACAGAAATCAGAAGCAGAAAAGATAAGAAAGGGGAAGAGCAAAGCCGAAGAAGAGCTGGACAGCCTAAAGAGGGACTACAAGAAGATGCGTCTCTCAATGAGAACTGCGAGACTAGGAAAGACTTCGAGTCAATGGCGACAAGAGTTACAAGAGGAAAAAGCTAAGACCAAGCAATGGGAAAGGAAATTTCAAGAAATGAAGGCTCAGAAAGAGATCCTAGAAAGGCAAGTGTCAGAAGGCCAAAACAAGAGAAATGAATTGAAGACTAGAGTGGCAGAGTTGGAAAGGTCCCTTGACTATTATCGAAACCGTAACTCGGTAAGAGAATTAAAGGCAAGTTTGAGTAGAATAGAAGAAATGGAGAAGAAGACCGAAGAGTTAGAAATGGAGCTACAGAACTGTCAGAATCATATTGTATATTTAAAAGAGAATGAAGAACGAAGAGAAGTAGAGCTGTATCATTCCCAGAATCAAGTCAACGATAGAGATTACCTCATGGGGGAGGTTATAACCCAGATACGAGAGATAGTTGAGTATTTACAGACTCTAGCTATACAAGCCAACACATTGAGCGTACAGTCGAGACACGGTCAAATCGTGGACGAGAATTAGCTTCCCTACTGACAAAGATTAAAGCCTTAGGCATTAGAGCAAGGCTGTTCTTGTAATCTATCTTATGTAAAGAGCTTTGTTTTCTAAGAAAGTTTTCTATGGGGAATTGAATCAGAGTTGACACCTTTTTTGCATTCATACCATACATTTGCATTGCATTGCATACATTAGTATCATATCACCTTAATCATTCACTAAGGCTAAAATCGTATAATCTGCAGTTGCGACACTACGAATCTGGAATCACGTCATCCCTATAGGACACGTCTAAGAACTAGAGCTATGGACGCCGAACTCAATGAGAGGATCGAAAGAATGGAAAGAATCCAGAGAAAGTTGCAAGAACAGTTAGCCAAGTCGCAGCAAGAAGTAAGGGATCTGATGGCAAGGTCCCGAGAGGAATCGCTCGAGCAGAAGGATCAAATGACCAAAATGATGGAGATGATATCAACTCTGGTCAAAGGAAAAGGGCCCGTTCAAAGTCTTGATGTTACAGAACCCCATTCGAGAGTTAATCAAGATCCACTTTATCTCCTAGGATTCACTCCACCCCACGTCCCTGCAACGCAAAGAGGATACCCTCAAGGGGAACTGGTAGGCCTAGAGCAACGACCCACACCACCTGCTCATCTAGGGCAAGGTATGTTTGTGTCGAACTCCGGAGATAATTTCGCTAATCCAATAGTTCCGGATTTGGATGACCCGGTAGAAATAGCCAAGCTGAGAATGAAGGAACATGATGCCGAGGACAAGTATAGGAGTATAGAAGAAAGACTCAAAGCGATAGAGGGTACTGGAGTCTTCTCTGCACTGAGCGCCAAAGAGCTCAGTTTAGTACCTGATCTAGTCCTACCCCCAAAATTCAAAGCGTCAGATTTTGAAAAATACGATGGAACGAGATGCCCAAAGGCGCATCTTATCATGTTTTGTCGGAAGATGGCGGGTTATGTGAATGAAGACAAATTGTTAATACATTATTTTCAAGATAGCTTGATCGGATCAGCCCTCCGATGGTATAATCAACTCAGCAGAGAGAGGATCCAATCATGGAAGGACCTAGCATCGGCATTTTGTGAACAATACAAGCATGTCTCCGATATGGCACCTGATCGACTAACGCTGCAGATGATGGAAAAGAAGCCAGCGGAGACATTTAGACAATATGGTCAAAGGTGGAGGGACGTCTCGGTGCAAATAGAACCCCCACTGACTAAGAATGAGATAACGGTCCTCTTTATCAACACTTTGAAAGCACCATTTTACGACAAACTGGTGGGAAACGCTACAAAAGACTTCGCCGATATCGTAATGTCCGGTGAACTCATTGAAAATGGCATCAAGAGTGGAAGGATGGAAGGTCCTGAGAGTTCGAAAAGACCAGTACCCATGAAGAAAAAAGAGCCTGAAACTCACATGGTGGGGACTGGAAGCTGCTATGCTTCTAACCCATACCCAACCCAACCACGACCTCAATTTCGCCCACCTCCAAACTTCTATTTTCCTCATCAAAACTCTTACTATCAAACCTCCTCCTTACCCCGTCTATGCCACTGATAACCAAAGACCATTCACCATGTTTCCACCTAATAACATGCCTGCTCCAAGCCAACCCAAACATGAACAAAGACCAACAAGACACAATCTTGAAAAACCTCGACTCACCCCTATCCCCGTGTCGTACGGAGAACTATGCCCAAAATTGTTGGAAAAACAATTAATATCCCCGCATTATATGGCACCATTGAAATCGCCATACCCGAAATGGTACGATTCTAATACTAGTTGCATGTATCATGGGGGAAACCAAGGGCACTCCACGGAAAATTGTATAGCCTTCAAAAGGAGGGTGCAGGATCTCATTGGTGCAGGGATTTTACGATTTGACGGTACCGGTAATGTGGCTGGAAATTCGCTCCCAAACCATACCGAGAGGAACATAAGCGTAGTGACAAGAGGAGATATGTGGCAAGCTAAAAGTCGCGTTTCTGAAATAAGAACACCTTTGCGAAAGGTCTGGAAGGTGATGGTAGAAAATGGGTTGTTTTGTCATTCCAACAGAAGTTTCGAAGAAGAAAGTATGGAAGGTCAAAGTTTTTGTACCTTTCATGGTATCGAAGGGCATGACATCCAGTCTTGCGAAGAATTCAGGAAACTACTCCAAGACATGATGAACAACAAGGAAGTCGAGATCTTGGATAAAATGGATGAGGCCGAGGAAAGGGAAATATGTGCCTCTGATAACCAACCATCAGTCACTTGTTATAGTGCCGATCGGCCTCTAGTGATTTATTTTGAGGTCAAGAAGAAGGAAGTCGAACCAAAGATGATAATCAAAGTGCCAACTCCGTTCCCTTACAAGGATGACAAGGCAGTGCCTTGGAAATATGATGTCAACATTACCCTGCCCGAAGCTACGAATGGAAGTGTTAGCGAGGTGGGGCATTTTACTCGTAGCGGGAGGTGTTATTCTCCCGAGGTGGTTGGACCAAGTAAGAAGACCATTGGCTCGAATCAAAAAGGAAAGGCACCAATGCACGAGGCGGTGGTCGAGACTAAAACTCCATCCGAACAGGAAATTAAAAGACCCGTGAATAAGGATGAAGCACATGAATTTTTAAGGTTTATCAAGCACAGCGAGTATAACATCGTGGAGCAATTGAACAAGCAACTGGAAAAGATCTCAGTGTTATCACTACTGTTAAACTCAGAACCACACCGAAACACTTTATTAAAAGTGTTAAACCAAACGTATGTGCCGAGCAACGTACCCGTTGAAATGCTTGATAGGTGGGTGAACAACTTGAATGCGGATAATTTCATCTCTTTCAGTGATGACAAAATACCACCAAATGGTAGGGGTTCTGTAAAAGCATTGCACATCACGACTGGTTGCAAAGGCTATATAATACCAAACATGCTCACTGATAACGGGTCTGCACTCAATGTCATGCCTTTGGCTACACTGTGCAGGATGCCGGTTGATATGTCTTACCTAAGGCCTTGTCATTCCGCAGTAAGGGCGTTTGACGGGACACGACGAGAGGTCATGGGAAAGATCGAGATTCCTCTAAAAGTGGGCCTGTGTACATACAATGTTGAATTCCAGGTCATGGACATTGCACCATCGTACAACTGCCTCTTAGGGAGGACGTGGATCCATTCTGCCGGGGCAGTCCCTTCATCTCTCCATCAAAAGGTCAACTTTGTCATGGATAACCGTTTGACCACGGTCGCCGGTGAAGAAGACATTGTTGTGTCTGTCGCTACTGACGTGCCCTACATTGAAGCAAATAAAGATACAGTAGAATGTTCCTTCCGCTCCTTCGAATTTATTAATGCTACATTTGTTGCCAAAGGAAACAAGATGCCCACGCCCAAACTATCAAGGAATGCCAAGATGGGAATCAAACTGACGGTTGGAAGAGGAGCCCGAGCGAGGAAAGGCTTAGGAAGATACCAGCAAGGGATAGCTAGAGCACTAAAACCGGTACACCATAAGGCTTGATGCAATTTAGGATTCAAGCCTGACGTGCGACAAAGAAGGAAGCAGTTACAGAAAGAGCAAGAAAGGAGGATTGCAAGAGCCTCAGGTCAAGAAGTAGAATAGGAGCCCATAATGTATCCGCCCTTGTCGAAAACGTTTACATCTACAGGGATGATATACCCAAGGAGAGATAATTCACCAAACATGTTGTTATCGGTTGAAGAGGGCCTTCAGAACCTCAGCATAAACGTCATTGACAGAGTGAATGATGCAGAGAAAGACATTTCAATTATACGCCTTAGCCCCCTAGATTTGTTTTGAATAACTAGACTGTCGTGGGCTTTCTCGTAGTTTCAAAGTCTTCCCCAAAGTAATGCTCAATGCTCACTTCTTGTATGCCCCTAAGTTGTGGGGGAATCTATTATAAGAGTTTATGTTGGCTATTTAGCTTTTAAATGAACATTAATGAAAATGCATTTTGTCATGGTCTCTCATTCTCATTGGCTTCATATTTATTCCTTCCTCTCATAGCCTGTCGTTATATATATCTCATATCATGCCATAGTATCACGTTCGTAGGTTCCAGTACCTCGATGCTCCTCTATAGTTTCTTTTCCATTTACCTTTCAGGTGCTCAGATATCAACGACGTAAACAATCCCGTTACAAGTCCTAGAATCGATTTCGAGCAAGCTATTTGTTTAGGAGAATCTGAAGCTAAGGAAAATGCTGAAGATTATGTCTCAACCCCTGACTTACTGAGAATGATAGAACAAGAAGATAAACAGATTCTGCCCCATGAAGAATCTGTTGAGGCAGTGAACTTGGGAAACGAAGAAAAGAGGCAATAAGTGAAAATTGGGACCTCCATCTCAGAGCACATTAAACATGATTTGATCGCCCTGCTTCATGAGTACAGAGATGTGTTTGCATGGTCGTATCAAGACATGCCGGGTTTGAATGAGGATGTAGTGGTCCATAGACTCCCACTGAAGCCAGAATGCAGACCCATTCAACAAAAACTAAGACGGATGAGAGCTGAAATGTTGCTAAAGATAAAAGAAGAAGTAAGAAAACAATTTGATGCTGGCTTCTTACAAATCTCTAAATATCCAGAATGGGTGGCTAATATAGTCCCAGTATCGAAGAAAGACGGTAAGGTGCAAATGTACGTAGATTATCGTGACCTGAACCGAGCAAGCCCAAAAGATAATTTTCCCTTGCCACACATCAACACATTGGTGGATAACACAGCGAGAGATTCATTATTTTCTTTCATGGATGGATTCTCGGGTTATAATCAGATAAAGATGGCCCCCGAGGATATGGAGAAAACTACCTTCGTGACGATGTGAGGGACATTCTGCTACAAGGTGATGCCATTCGGATTAAAGAATGCCGGGGCAACATATTAGAGGGTAATGGTGATGCTGTTTCATGACATGATGCACAAAGAGATAGAAGTCTATGTCGATGATATGCTTGCCAAATCTCGAGGAGAAAGAGAGCATGTTGGGAACCTCAGGAAGCTGTTTGAAAGACTGAGAAAGTTCCAGCTGAAGCTTAACCCAGCCAAGTGTACATTCGGGGTTACGTCTGGAAAATTACTGGGCTTTATCGTCAGTGAGAGAGGTATCGAGGTTGACCCAGATAAGATAAAAGCCATACGGGAGTTACCGCCTCTACTCACACAAAAGGAAGTTAGAGGATTTTTGGGGAGGTTGAACTACATCGCTCGATTTATTGCTCAGCTTACCAACCAATGCGACCCAATTTTCCGACTCCTTTGAAAACGCAATCCTGGAGAATGGAATGAAGAGTGTCAAACGGCTTTCGACAAGATAAAACAATATTTGTCCAATCCCCCGGTGCTAGTACCGCCAACTCCTGGGAAACCGTTAATATTGTATCTGACTGTGTTTGAAAATTCCATGGGTTGTGTACTGGGGTAACATGATGAGTCAGGGAAAATAGAAAAGGCGATTTACTACCTCAGCAAGAAATTCACGGGGTGTGAAGCGAAGTACCCGTCAATTGAAAAATTCTGTTGTGCTTTGGTCTGGGTAGCTCGAAGGCTCAGGCAATATCTGTTGTATCATACGACATGGCTAATTTCAAAGCTGGACCCAATAAAGTACATGATGGAATCACTTGCACTCTCAGGAAGAATGGCACGATGGTAGATTCTACTATCTGAGTACGACATCATCTATGTGAGTTAAAAGTCGATAAAAGGGAGCGCGATAGCTGACTTCTTGGCAACTCGAATGACAGAGGAATATGAGCCATTGAGATTTGATTTCCCTGATGAAGACTTAATGTGCATTACAGAAAAAGAATATGAGTCATCAAAGGAGAAATTATGGAAGATGAGCTTTGATGGTGCCTCAAATGCATTGGAGGATGGGGTTGGAGTAGTCTTAGTGTCACCAGAAGGGAATCATTACCCATTCACCGCCAAATTAAATTTCTTCTGTACTAATAACATAGCGGAATATGAGGCTTGCATCATGGGACTTCGCGCGGCTATTGAACGAGGCATCGAAGTCTTAGAGGTATACGGAGACTCAGCGCTGGTGATTTACCAAATCCGCGGAGATTGGGAAGTGAGAGATTCGAAGTTGGTCAAATATCGTGATCTCGTGGCAAAGTTGATCAAAGAATTCAAAGAAGTAACTTTTAACTACTTCCCGTGAGAAGAAAACCAATTGGCTGATGCCTTAGCCACTTTGGCTTCAATGTTCAAAGCAAACCGGGAAACAGAAATAATGCCTCTCCAGATAAGCATATATGAGGTCCCTGCGCATTGTTTTAGCATCGAAAAAGAGGCAAATGGACAGCCGTGGTTCCACGATATCTTAGAATATGTCAAGAATCAAAGGTATCCCGAACAAGCAAATGAAAACGACAAAAGAACAATCAGAAGAATGGCTATGGGATTTGTTCTTGATGGGGACATCCTGTACAAAAGAGGAAAAGATCAAGTGCTCATGAGATGCGTGGATGATATTGAAGCCAGAAAGATACTTGAAGAGGTCCATGAAGGAATTTGTGGAACACATGCCAATGGTTTTACTATGGCTAGGAAGATCATGAGACTCGGTTATTACTGGTTGACGATGGAAAGCGACTGCATTAGTCATGCGCGAAAGTGTCACAAATGTCAAGTTTACGGCGATAAAATTCATGCAGCACCTTCGCCCCTTCATGTCATGACTTCTCCGTGGCCTTTCTCTATGTGGGGCATGGATGTTATAGGGCCAATTTCCCCAAAAGCTTCTAATGGACATCGATTCATTTTCGTGGTCATAGATTATTTCACAAAGTGGGTAGAAGCTGCTTCATTTGCTAATGTGACGAAGACCGCAGTCTGCAGGTTTTTAAAAAAGGAGATCATATGCCGATACGGATTGCCTGAGAGAATTATTTCAGATAATGCTTTAAATCTGAACAACAAGATGATGAAAGAAGTGTGTGAACAATTTCAAATAAAGCATCATAATTCCTCACCCTACCGTCCAAAGATGAACGGAGCGGTAAAAGCTACTAACAAGAATATTAAGAAGATTATTGGGAAAATGACCGAGACATATAAAGACTGGCACGAGAAGCTACCATTTGCTCTATATGCATATCGCACTTGTGTTTGGACCTCTACGGGGGCAACTCCTTTCTCTCTGGTCTATGGAATGGAAGCCGTGCTGCCCATTGAAGTTGTGATTCCCTCTTTACAAGTCTTAATGGAGTCAAAACTAGAAGAATCGGAATGGGTTCGGGCTAGATATGACCAACTAAATCTGATCGAAGAAAAACGCTTAAAAGCCATCTGTCATAGATAGATGTACCAGAAGGGAATGATCACAGCCCATGGCAAGAAGGTACGGCCAAGGGAATTTCGCGAAGGAGAACTCGTGCTGAGAAAGATCCTCCCAATTCAAAAGGACTTTCGAGAAAAATGGGCACCAGGTTGGGAAGGGCCATACGTCGTGAAAAGAGCGTTCTCAGGTGGAGCTTTGATTCTCACTGAAATGAATGGGAAGGAGTTAGCAAATTCGGTAAACTCAAATGTCGTGAAAAAGTACTACGCCTAAAAAAAATTCAGGATGAAAACCCGAAAAGGGCGTCTTGATAAACAAAATTGGGAAAACCTGAAAGGGCATCCTAATGAAGGGGATTCGGGCATAAAGATCTAGGGCGATTTGAACAGGGAGTCAAAGGGCGAGACATTAATATTTGAAGCGAACTCGGAAGCTCAAAATCCTCTACACAAGAAGCTTTGCTCGGAAAGATCCAGGATAAAGAAACGCGAAAAGTTCATGCGTTAGATATCCAAAGCACTTGCGATAATTGAATCTACTTTCCTTTTTATGACATTTCCTTTATTGAATTATTCCTTGTCGATTTTCTTAACACTTTTGAAATAAATATGGGTGTGAGGTACCCCTTCCATACTTACTTTCCCATTTTCAGACATCTCATGTTTGGTTCATTTAAATGATAAATAGTGAAATTATATACTCTAAAAAAAAGGAATGTTGAGTATTACTTGGATGAAAATTTGATAAGTACAAGAGCCTCAAGGCAAGGACAAAGTTCAACAGGGGGCAAAAGGGTGATATACGAGAAACGCAGACTACTCGTACAACTTGAGGATGGGTACAAAACCTGAAAGAAAAGTTAAGAATCGAAGCAATGAATTCAGGTCATCATGAAAGTCGTAACAAAAAGAGATACATGACAAACAAGCCTAGGGTGCATGGCATAATCATGTAGGCATAAAAGCATTTAAGACGAACACGTGCATATCATGATAACATCACGTATGACACATACAGGTACACCAGTAAAGCAAGAAACTCTGACGATAGTTGTACAAAATCAAGGTAAAAGAAGACATCCGAGTTCCACCATATGATATGCTGAGCTTCGGGATATGCCGACGTCACACGTTGAGGTGTTTTTCAATTTTTATTTTCCAAAAATCAACTCATAATGCGAGAAGTGAGTTGGGCCTCGGGTTACGCACGCTGAGGTATTTTTAATTTCTGTTTTTCAATTTCTGCTAAAATCAACTCATAATGCGAGAAGTGAGTTGGGCCTCGGGTTACGCACGCTGAGGTATTTTTAATTTCTGTTTTTCAATTTCTGCTAAAATCAACTCATAATACGAGAAGTGAGTTGAGCCTCGGGTTACGCACACTGAGGTATTCTTAATTTCTATTTTTCAATTTCCGTTTAAAATCAACTCATAACGCGAGAAGTGAGTTGGGCCTCGGGTTACGCACGCTGAGGTATTTGTAATTTCTGTTTTTAATTTCTATTAAAATCGACTCATAATGCGAGAAGTGAGTTGAGCCTCGGGTTACGCACGCTGAGGTATTCTTAATTTCTGTTTTTCAATTTCTGTTTAAAATCAACTCATAATGCGAGAAGTGACTTGGGCCTCGGGTTACGCACGCTGAGGTATTTTTAATTTATGTTTTTCAATTTCTGCTAAAATCAACCCATAACGCGAGAAGTGAGTTGGGCCTCAGGTTACGCACGTTGAGGTATTTGTAATTTCTGTTTTTAATTTCTGTTAAAATCGACTCATAATGAGAAAAGTGAGTTGAGTCTCGGGTTACGCACGCTGAGGTATTCTTAATTTCTGTTTTTCAATTTCCATTTAAAATCAACTCATAATGCGAGAAGTGAGTTGAGCCTCGGGTTACACACGCTGAGGTATTCTTAATTTCTGTTTTTCAATTTCCGTTTAAAATCAACTCATAATGCGAGAAGTGAGTTGAGCCTCGGGTTACGCACGCTGAGGTATTCTTAATTTCTGTTTTTCAATTTCTGCTAAAATCAACTCATAACACGAGAAGTGAGTTGGGCCTCGGGCTACGCACGCTAAGGTATTTTTAATTTCTATTTTTAATTTCTGTTAAAATCGACTCATAATGCGAGAAGTGAGTTGAGCCTCGGGTTACGCACGCTGAGGTATCTTAATTTCTTTTTTTCAATTTCCGTTTAAAATCAACTCATAACGCGAGAAGTGAGTTCAGCCTCGGGTTACGCACGTTGAGGTATTTTTAATTCCTGTTTCAATTTCTTCTAAAATCAACTCATAATGCGAGAAGTGAGTTGAGCCTCGGGTTACGCATGCTGAGGTATTTTTAATTTCTGTTTTTCAATTTCTGCTAAAATCAACTCATAACGCGAGAAGTGAGTTGGGCCTCGGGTTACGCACGCTGAGGTATTTGTAATTTCTATTTTTAATTTCTGTTAAAATCGACTCATAATGCGAGAAGTGAGTTGAGCCTCAAGTTACGCACGCTGAGGTATTCTTAATTTCTGTTTTTCAATTTCCGTTTAAAATCAACTCATAACGCGAGAAGTGAGTTGAGCCTCGGGTTACGCACGTTGAGGTATTTTTAATTCCTGTTTCAATTTATGCTAAAATCAACTCGTAATGCGAGAAGTGAGTTGGGCCTCGGGTTACGTACGTTGAGGTATTTGTAATTTCTGTTTTTCAATTTCTGCTAAAATCAACTCGTAATGCGAGAAGTGAGTTGGGCCTCGGGTTACGCACGCTGAGGTATTTGTAATTTTTATTTTTTAATTTCTGTTAAAATCGACTCATAATGCGAGAAGTGAGTTAGACCTGGGGTTAAGCACGCTGAGGCGTTTTAATTTTTCAATATCTGTTAAAATCAATTCATATTGTGAGAGTAAAGAAACAGTCGAAAAGTTCAAATTTATCTCCCTGAGGTCCCGAGGGAGCAGATCAAAGCTGCAAGACCTACCTCCCTGGGTTAACATTCCAGCGAAGTGGTTTCAGCGGAGAAGAGTGAGCAAAGAGGATTGGACGAGAACAAATGGAAGCTAAGGTCTAATCTCTTGGAAGCAGCGGTGAAGTAGATCAAAGCGACAGGTTGCATTGGAGTTTGAAGACGTTTGGGGAAAACGAGGACCAAGAAATCAAGACTTAGCCAAGATCGGAAAAATTGGTTCTTTTATTATCTTTGCTCTGTTCTCGTTTCACGACAATGATCAAAGAGTGGCAGCTGTAAGAACCAATTTTTCGGCCCGAGTCCATTAGCCAAAACAGAGGCCATTAAAAAACCAATAAATAATAAATAAATAATAAATAAGATCAAAGAAAAAACAACAGTTTCCATTTACAAAAAAACCAAATACCAAACCCAAATTATAGCCCAATCCCAAATAGCTCGTTTAAGCAAAAAAAAATAATAACCAAATAAACAAAATAAAAGATCCAATAATTAATAAAGTCCAAAGTCCATTACAAAAAACGGACATTTCACAATCACAATGTCCATTTACAAAACAAAACATTAGCCCAATTACAAAAACCCCAAACCCAAATAACCTAGATGACCCATTTCACAGACCCAATTCCTAAAAAACCGAGCCCAATTACAATGGCCCAAGGACTAAGCCAAATCAGAAAACCCTAGGGAGTCATCACTCCTAGTTGCCGACCCATCGTCTGCCCACCATGCGCACTAACGGATCGTCTGCCACCACGAGCCACACGTTGTTTCGGTTCCCCACTCGCGTCGATCCCCGCGCCCACGCCCCTAACGCTCGGAGTTTCCCCAGGTGCCTCGGCCTCTACCAGCGCCTCGCCCATGCCCTGCAGAAACAAAAACAACAAATAACAGGCAACGAAAGCAGGGAAATATGGGACAAACAGTAGAATAAAGAAAACAACCGGAACCTTTTGGCTATAAAGCCGTTCAAAAAACAGTGTAAAAGGTTCCAGGGGTGGTTTTTTTGGGTTTTATGTATACTTCGCTTACGAAATCAGAAAAGAAATAAACAAATTAAAAGAGTTTTCTTCCTCTCGAAAAAAAAGAAACCTAAGGCATTCAAATATCAAAAACAGTGTAACGAGGTCCTTTTTTTCTTCTTTACGCATCAGAGATCAAAAGCAACAAAAAACAACAAGAACTCAATAAAGAAGTTACAAGGTTGTTTACCTTATTTTCTCTGTTTGTTTTTTCTTGAATTTCATACTGTCTCTTTGGCTTCTACTTTTACGAACGATCAGCAAATAAGAAGGGATTAAAAATCGAGGGCGTCTTCTTCGGTCTAAAAGGAGGGATCTTCGTAGGTCTAGTCGAGAGCGCAGCAGTGGCGGAGGTGCTAGACACAGAGGAAGCCCATGCATCGATTGAGAGGACAGAGAGTTAAAATGTTTTAGAAAAGGGGATCCTTTGCGGCGGCTGAGAACAGGAATAGAGGATTAGGGTATTCAGATTTCAAAGGGAAAGAAGGGGACTAAAAGTCTGAGGTTTTTTTTTAGGTTTTATTTAAACCAGGCGAAACGGCACCGTTTAAGGAGGGGTAGATCTGCGCGTCGACCTGCTTGGCGACCCGAATCCGCGCCTCTCCATTGTAAGAGGGATATTTGCACGTTTAAATCCTCTACTTTCATGATGGCTTTCGATTAGATCCACCATGCATCTTCTCTGTTTTTAAATTAACCTCCGTATTTTGTGTGCTATTCCAATTCGGTCCATGCTTAAGGCGATGTGTGCAGGGATTTGGCTCAACTGCATCTTTGACCCTCGCTCATTCTGGCGCATTTGATTTGGGTCCTAAATTTCATCTTATTTGTTTAATTAACCTTTTAATTTTATCTCCAATTCAATTGAGTTTTTCTATCCTTCGCTTTAAATTGTTTAAAATTAATTTATTAACTTTGATATGTTTTAAATTGCATATATATACTTTACTTATATATATTTTATCTTTCATTCCTTTTAATACTTGAATGATTCGAAATTGATTTAATATTAAATACAAATATCTTACACCATTATATTATATATGTATATATTATTTGGATCATATTGTATATATTATTTTTGCATCATTTTGGTTGTTTGTTCTTTTAATTCTCCTTTATATGTATATACATATATTTTCTTCTGAATCTATTTATATGTATTTATTATTTCCTTTTAAATCCATTTGTTGTCATTCCAAAATTTGTTTTGCATGTGATTTATGTTAATTTACTATATTTAGGTTTCGTTATTTCTTAATTAATAATGTTGGTATTTCCAAAATAGGAATGGTGAGGCTATTGATTTTATATCGAATTGTATATTCACATCATTATTCTCATCATCCGTTCGTATAAACGTCGTATTCGCATATTATTCTTTCATATTATATTTTGGTTTCTCATGATTCAATAAAATGCCTTTTGAGCCAATTCTAAATATTGAGTCGATTTCAAGATTACATATTTTAAAAAAATGAGGCAATATTTGTGTGTTTAGAAGTGCGGAAAATTACATCCTAACGCGCTGGGTGTCGATTTTTTCGTTCAACTAAATTACCAAATACCCTTTTTACATATTTTGAAGATCAAAGATGATCTCGATGTCAAAGTATAAAGGCATTATATCCTAACGTGCTGGGTATGATACTTTTATTTCTTTGAAACGAGTTAATCTTGAGGTTCAATTCAGATTTAATAACTTTTTCTACTTTAGATATTTTCGAGTTTTTAACATTAGGACAACATCAATCTATTTGGTACCAATTTTGGGCGTGACGAGGGTGCTAACCCTTCCTCGCACGTAACCGACTCCCGAACTCGTTTTCTCAAATTTTCATAGACCAAAAACACTGTTTTTGTAAATCAAAATGTTTGATTAAAACAAAGGTGATCTGATCACACCAAACAAAGATCGGTGGCGACTCCCTATTTTTAAAGTCGATTCTCATTTTTTCAAAAAATGGTTATGACATCGTATGTCTCATACAGAAATAAAAGAATTGAAAGTGCAGTTGCAAGATTTAGTGGATCGTGGATTTATACGTCCGGGTACTTCACCATGGGGAGCTCTAGTGCTGTTTGTTAAAAAAAAAGATGGTTCAATGAGGTTATGTATTGATTACCGACAATTGAATAAAGTGGCAATCAAGAATAAATATTCACTACCTCATATTGACGATTTATTTGATCAGTTGAAAATAGCTTCTGTGTTTTCAAAGATTGATTTGAGATCGGGTTACTATCAATTAAAGTTGAAAGAAAATGATGTACCGAAGATAGCATTCCGAACAAGGTATAGGCATTATGAATTTCTGGTGATGCCATTTGGTTTGACAAATGCCCCAGCTACTTTTATGGATCTTATGAACTGCATCTTTCAACCATATTTTGATCAGGTTGTGGTGGTTTTTATTGATGACATTTTGGTTTATTCAAAGTCTGAGATTAAACATGAGCAGTATCTCAGAATTGTTTTGCAAATATTACGAGAGAAACAGTTGTATGGGAAGCTTAGCAAGTGTGAGTTTTGGTTGTCTGAAGTTGTATTTCTAGGACATGTAGTATCGGCAGATGGAATCAGAGTTGATCCGAATAAGATTGAAGCTATTGTTCAGTGGAAAGCACTAAAAAATGTATCTAAGGTACGTAGTTTTCTGGGATTAGTTGGTTACTACCGAAGATTTGTAAATGGATTTTCAAAAATAGCTTTGTCAATGACAAAGTTGTTGCAAAAGAATGTTCCATTTGTTTGGTATGATCAATGCCAAGAAAGTTTTGATAAGTTAAAGCAAATGTTGACTGAAGTACCAGTTTTGACTTTACCAAAGTCGAGAAAAGATTTTATTTTGTACAGTGATGCTTGTTTGAATGGTCTCGGGTGTGTCTTTATGCAAGATGGAAAATTTATAGCTTATGCATCTCGAAAATTGAAACAGCATGAACGTAATTATCTGACACATGATCTGGAGCTAGCTACTGTGATCTTTGCTTTGACGATATGGAGACATTATCTGTATGGTGAAAAATGTTACGTTTATACAGATCATAAAAGTCTCAAGTATCTTTTGTCACAAAAGGAATTAAATTTGAGACAGCATCGGTGGATAGAACTTTTGAAAGATTATGATTGTGTCATTGACTATCACCCGGGTAAAGCTAATGTAGTAGCTGATGCATTGAGTAGAAAAGTAGCAATTGAATTACGAACAATGTTTGCACAGCTCAGTATCAGTGATGATGGAAGTTTATTGGCCAAATTAAGAGTTAAACCAGTGATGTTTGACTAAATCAAGTCAGCTCAGTCAGAAGATGACAAGTTGATGAAGAAAAGAGAAATGGTTCAGAACGGCATCGCAGTGAATTTCAGCATTGGTGATCATGATTGCCTGAGATTCTGTAATCGAATTTGTGTTCCAAATGTTACAAAATTGAAAGAATTGATACTTCAGGAAGCACATGGTAGTCCTTTTGCATTATATCCGAGAGGAACGAAAATGTAGCGTAATCTACGGGAATTATATTGGTGGCCGGGTATGAAAAGAAATATTATGGAATATGTGGCTAAACGTTTGACATGTCAACGAGTAAAGGCAGAGCATCGGGTTCCTATTAGATTACTTTAGCCTATTAACATTCCTGAATGGAAATGGGACTGCATTACAATGGATTTTGCATTACTATTTGGGTGATTGTTGATCGACTTACAAATTCAGCTCATTTTATAGCAGTTAGAACTGATTGATCACTCCAGAAACTTGCAGAAGTTTACATTCAGGAGATCATAAAATTGCATGGTATTCCGATATCGATCATTTCTGATCAGGATCCACGATTTATATCAATATTTTGGAGGCATTTGCATAAATCTCTTGGTACTCAACTCTACTTTAGTACAGCTTTTCATCCACAAACTGATGGAAAATCTGAGTGGGTTATTCAGAGTTTAGAATACATGCTTCGAGCTTGTGTTATTGACTTTGAATCAGGTTGGGAACGTTATTTACCATTGGCTGAATTTGTGTATAATAATAGTTTCCAATCAATTATTCAGATGGCTCCGTATGAAGCTCTGTATGGACGTATATGTCGATCACCTGTTTGTTGGATAGAATTAAATGAAAAACAAAATGATTGGGCCAAAATTGATTCAGGAAACAGAGGACACTGTCAAGAAAATTCGAGATAGACTGAAAGCAGCCTTTGACAGACAGAAAGCATATGTAGATCTGAAACGTCGGGATATCAAGTATTCCGTTGGTGATAAGATATTTCTTAAAGTCTCACCTTGGAAGAAAAATCTTACGATTCGGTCAGAAAGGAAAATTGAGCCCCCGTTTTATTAGGCCATATGAGATTGTGGAGAGAGTTGGGCCGATTGCATATCGTTTGGCTTTGCCTCCAAAATTACAGAAGATTCACGATATTTTTCATGTTTCTATGCTCAGAAGATATCAATCAGATCCCTCTCATGTTATTTCTACAGAGAATATTGAAATCCGACCTGATTTTTCGTATGAAGAAGAGCCAGTTAGGATATTGGCTCGAGAGGTGAAAGAATTGCGTAATAAGCGAGTTCCTTTAATGAAAGTATTGTGGAGAAGTCATAATATTAAAGAAGCAACTTGGGAACCAGAAGAAAATATAAGATCATATTATCCCCACCTCTTTTAAGGTAAATTTCGGGGACGAAATTTATTAAGGGGGGAGAAATGTAACGACCGAAATGGTAATCGAAAAGTATATTTTCGAGTCTCCGTTTTAGAAATATTTACGAAGTTAATAGTGTGGTTAAATTAGATTTTGGTTAGGTGAATTAGCTTGAATTAAGGTTAATTAGGTATAAGGATTAAATTGAATAAAGGGTAATAGCTTAATTATAGATTAAAGAAAAGTTGAAGGACTAAATAAATAAATAAACCAATTTGAGACAAATGTATGGTAAAAATAATGTACATATGTAATAAATACAATCATACATTTGTAATACATTTATGTATTTGCTTATTATTTAAGAAATAATAATTATTATTAAAATATAATATAATAATATAATAATATAACATAAAATAAAAGAATGAAAAGAAACAGAATAGCCAAATGAAAAATAGGGAAGAAGGAAAAAAGAAAAAGGGAAAGAAAATAAGGAAAAAAATTAGGGTTTTGAAGTTTCAAGTTTAATTGGAAAGTCAATTTAGTCCATTTTCTTGTAATTTTGATATTTTTGGAATCTTAGGACAAAATACTACTTGATTTATGTGGAAATTTTGCAATTTAGTAGATTTTTAGATGTTGTTCATGTTGAACAATTTGAAGAATTAGGGTTTAAATTGATAGAATTTCAAGTTAGAAGTGAAAAAGGGATTGAATTGTAAAATAAATTATAAGTTTTGAGTAATAAGGACTAAATTGAAAGAATTTCAAAATTAGGGTTTTATGGTGAAATTAGAGAGTTGAAATTGGTTTTAAGTGATAGTTGAATGAAAAATAGAGAATAAAATTATGAACAAAATAAAGTTATAATTGAATAGGGATTGAATTGGAATTTAGGCAAAAGATGTGTTTTAATTGAAATATGTAGTATGAAATTGTAGTAGATTAATAAATTTCAATTGTTTTGATTTTCGTAGCTAACATTGAGCCGGAGACATCGGCTAAGAAAGGGAAAGAGAAAGTCAACGAGGATTAGCTCGGAAAACTACGGTTTGTATTTCTATAGTTTGAATTTAAATATTAATCGTTGAATTTTGATTTAAATGCTTATGGTAAGATATTAAGGTAAGTATTAGAAATTGTGATGTTGAATTTAATGTATGTGAATTCGTGATTGATACGATATTTGAATATTAGATAATTGTAGTATTAAAGTTGAATTGAGTTGAATTGAATTGTATTGAATTGGAATTATGAGTTTATTTGTATTGTGTATTGAAAGGAAATTGAAAAGTAAATTGAATACCCTATTAACAATGTCGGGCTAAGTCAGATATAGTTGGCATGTCATAGGATTGGAAGTGTTCAGTGATACTTTGACTTCGAGTCGATGAGGCACTATATGTCGTATTATTATTGCTTCAGATAAATCCGAAGAGGTACTGAGTACCATATTGTTTTACTTCGGCATGGCAGATGAGGCACTGAGTGCCGTTCTGGTGTTTTTGGGTTGGATCCACGTATCCGTCTGAGTCCAAGTCTTGTTAATAGGGATATATGAATGAATTGACCAAATGATTAACATTGAATGATATTGAATAAGAAATGGATATTGATATTGAAATTGAATAGAGAATTTTATTGTGAAATGCTACTAAATAACAATTGTGAGATTGCAATAGAAAATCTGATTATTGAAAGTGATATGGATGTTGAGTTTATGAAATTAATTATTGATTGAATGATTTTTATTATGTATGAATATGTACTTACACAATATAAAAATTGCTTAATAAATATTCGGATTATAGAAATACCACTGAGTGTATACTTAGCATACGGTTTGTTTCCGTGCGCAGGTTAGGTAAAGTCCGAACGTTGAATCAGCATCCAAAACTGATCCCGAACTCAAATACGTGGTGAAATATTTTCTCTTTTGAAATGGCATGTACCTAGGTTGTCTTTCAATGTCATTTTGATATGTGAATATTAATGATGAATAAGATAGTATTGATTGATATATAAATATATATATATATATACTCACACATATACAAATATATGTCTTATAATATGGTTATTTACATGGTTTAATTCAGATTGGTTTGAATGGTATTTAAATGATTTGTTTAGATCATTTATGTTAGGTATCTATGAACATACATGAGTTAGATCATTATATTGATTGTTTTGACATGTTTTAGATGTATTTAATTCTATTTTGGATTGGTTGAATAAATGGTATTTGAGTTGCTTGTTGTTCAAGAATTGCAGGGTTGGTAAATTTGTTGTATAAGGCTCATTTTGAGTCCACATGGCCTGGCACACAAGCGTGTGACCAGAACATGTGAGACACACTGTTTACAAATGGGCGTATGGTTAGGCCATGTGTCCCCTGCAACTTAAAATTTTAGAAACAGAATGCCCAAGTATTGCCACACGAGCAGAGACACGAGCATGTGTCTCAGCCGTGTGAGGTACACGGCCTAGCACACGGGCATGTGGCTTAGCCGTGTGAGGTAAGTCAGAGAGTTACACGGAGTAGGTTACGGCCTGAAGCATGGGCATGTCATTGGGACACATGGGTGTCCCCCTAAACCACACGGGCGTGTGAGCCCTGTACATATATAATTTTTTTTTTTGGAATTTCGCGTAAAATTCTCAGAGTTTCCGATTAAGTCTCGATTTGTTCTTAACATGTATTTTGGGCCTCGATGGCTTATAAAAGGGACAATATGATTAATTCATGATATGTATGTTTAATGATATGTTTATTGTTTGTAATTGATCTGAAAGTCTGGTAATGCTCCTTGACCCTGTTCCGGCGACAGATAAGGGTTAGGGGGTGTTACATTTGCAGAATTAATTTTTATGATTTAATTTTAGTAAATTTAGCAATGTTATGACTAGATCAATTAGTCACACCAGTTGCATCAGAAACTAATCGGAGTATTAATTGGATGAAAGATATAAAATCATTTGACCCAAAAATAGTAGCGGAGATAGAAAATTTGGTCGGGGTAGAATTAAACGGTATATTTTTACAATAGTAAAAATATAATTTCATCATTTTAATAGTTTATATCTTTACAATTTTTAAAGGATTAAATCAAAATTTTATTATTTTTTGGGGGCCAAAGTATAATTTTACTATTACTAATTTAAAATTTTATAAATTATAATGGGCCTAAATGAAATATTTTCTATTTTAGAGGGTCGAGGCCCTGCTAGCCCCCTTGGCTCTGCAATTGCCCACAAACTAGTAAAACTGTTTGAACTCAATAAAAAACCGGTTGAACCAGATTTTATATTTTTTAATAATTTATTTAATTTAAATTGATTAGACCAAAACTTAATAATCTAACCAATTTAACCACCTACTTGATTTCTAATATTAAATTTAGCCATTGTAAATCTTACTCCAACCATTAATTTTGCTAATTTATGCTGTTAAAATTCATGAATGGCAATACAGAGCGAATAGAAGTGCGGCATGTGTACATAATTTTGTAAAATATTCTGAATTTGTTTGAGTTTTTTCTTTGAATTTTCTAATCTTTTTAGGTTATTTTTTAAAAAATTTTACATAATTTTACATTATTATAAATTTGGAAAATTTTTATCATTTAAAAAAATTCTGAACTTTTAAGAATTTTTCTCGATTCCTTTTTGTATTTTTTATGATATATATATGTATGTATTCCTTTTATTATGCTTGACATTAACGATTGATGTGGAGTTCTATGGATGCTACGTTTTTTATGGGTGGGTTATTGACATATCATTAATTTTAATGGCACAACCTAATAAGACTAAGTGAAATGCAATCACTAAATTTAATAAAAATTAAATTTCAGACACTATTTTTGCAAGTTGAATAAAGTATATGACTAGAATTTGACCTAGGCGGGCAAAATAACTCCGAACTTGAGAGTCTATTCATATTGATTCGACCACTAAAAATTTAAATTTAAAAAATTTGAGTTTGAGAAAATTCAAGTCTTAGTTGATGTAAGTCTAAGAAAACTCAAGTCTGAAATAATCTGAACCCAAAATCGACTCAAACTCAAGCCTAGGATAGATCCGATGTAAAACTCGAATTTTTGAAGACATATTTAAAATATTGTATAATTATATTAAAAAAATATAAATAACAATACATAACTATTTAAATTATAAATAAATTTTAAAGACATTAATTATAAATATAGAATATTTTTTAATACAATTATTACATATATATAATAAATTTTCGAAGTTGATAATTATTCAAATTTATAGATTTAAAGTTAATGGCTATATAAAATATAGTGATGTAAGATATTAATTTAATAATATAAAAATTAAATTAAGCCTAAAGAATTTGCATATCGAATTTGTTAAACTGTTGAAATTTTAATGACATTCACATGATAACTCACATAGTAGTTCAAGTATACTTTATAAAAGTTCTAAAAAAATAATAATAAATATTTAAAATTCTAACAAATTAAAAAATAATAAAGATTCAACAATAAAGTACACCTAAATTGTCATGTCCATATCATTAAAATTTTAATTAATCAATTAATTTTTTCATCAAATGAAAATAATTTGACTAAATTTTAAAATTCGTGAGCCAAAATGATATAAACAATAAAATGATAATGATAAATATTAAGAATTAAATGTATCATAATACCAAATATAAATAATTTTTTTAATGAGAAATTGGTTATATTGGGAAGAGTATAATCCTAAGTTATCTAGGTTTTAATTCATATAGAGGGTGATTTTTATTTTATTTTAGAATACTTGAAATAATTACCATTTGTAATTTCTTAACTAAATTATATACAATTAGTTCATGACACCAATCAAATATTTTATTTATGGTCTAGATAAATAAAGAAATAAGGCTTTATTTACGATTTACCCATCGAACTAGACTCATATTCCCATTTTAGTATCTAAATTTTTTTTTCTCATTTTGGTATCTAAATTTTGCATCGTTACTTGTTTTGGTGCTTAACAGCTAACGATGTTAAAAAAATGTCAACCAATTAGAATGCACCATGTCATTGGTGACATGGCAAGTTTATCAGTGACATGGCAAGTTGACCATGCATTATCGATGTTGATTGATGTTGACCGGTCAAAATTATTAAAAATTACAAAAAATATTTAAAAATAAAAAATAGAAAAAATTAGTAAAGAATATTTAGAAAATTTTAAAATTTATTTTAAAATATTAAAAGTTGTAAAATTCTTAAAAAATTAAAAAAAAATTAAAATAAGCAGAAAAATATTGTTGAAGTTAAGGGATTGAATATTCATCCTTATGCCCATGGGTTGGCAATGTCATGAAATTCATGCATTATTTGGAAAAGTAGGCCTCATTGTCTAATTCACTACACCAAAACAGTATTTTCGTGAAGTCAAGAAAATTGGCTTTCCATGACCTTTTTTGCGAAATGTCAAAACGCGTTACGAATTAACCGTATGGGAAAGTTTTTATAATGATACAAAACGTCACGAAAAGTTAATTTTGTGACATTAAGTCTAAAAACACCACTAAAAATTCACTTTTTGTGACATTTCTATGTGTGCATTGACTAACGAAAACTCACCAAAAACATTAGTTATTTGTGGTGCACTAAAACCTCATGGAAAAGTAATGTGAAATGTCACAAAATATTGGGAAAAAAAAAAAGTGTTATTTGTCTATTTGAAAGTAACAAAATAATTTTTTTGGTTAGTTTTGTTTTCATAACAAAGGTAACTATATCACAAAAACTATTAGCTTTCACAAAAACAGCCAAACAAGTACAAATATATAACGTCCACTACAATCCAACACCCCCTTGACCACAAAATTTGAAAAAAAATCCCAAACTTTTAACATTCCAGTACATAAAATAATCCTACAACATATTATAAAATCATATCTAAAAAATGACACTACTTTCCTACATTTTTGTTGGTGTTAATAATCATTCATCTATGTTTCTACAAGAAAGAAACAACAACCATACAACAAATATCAATCGAAGCCAATAAAAAGAAAACAAGAATTTCCGGCTACACTAAATAGATAATTATATATTAGGCACTCACATTTACAGGGGCAGTAGGGATGGGTAAAGACTAGATTTTGGTGGCACCTAATATCTTCTATCCTTGAGCTTTTCTTTTTATTCATCCCATTTACAGATGGACAACGACCAAATTTTGCATTGTTTTAAGTTGATGTATGAACTTAAGCATTAATAATGTATGAAATACAAATGCTTTATTTTGGGGATATCAATAGGAAATGAAAGTTGATGGGTCTTTCTATCAGGGTCCTTGTACATTTTGGAAACGTGCTCCAACACCCTCTAACAGCTTCTTTCGACAGAAACCCCTTCTTGTCCTTGGCTACATAATACAACAGCAACATTTCCACTTGGATACAATCCTGCAAATCCAGAAGATCACAGTTAAGAGCTTGAAAATAAGAAAAAGAAAAAGGGGCGATGGTTGGAAGACCATCCAATGAATTCGAAAGCGACCCGATTTCCCTCAGTCATCTGCCACAACTCTCTAAGAGATAACTTGTCAAGCTTTGTGAGAGCATACTTGGTGATCATGTTCTCCAGGTTCACTGGCATGAACCTGCATTCAACAATTTTGCATATCCATCCACTACCCAAAATCCCAAACAGATCTCAGAGCCAAAATCTCAAAATTAAAAAAAAAAGTGATAAGACAAAGAAAAAGATTGAAATTTGTCACCATCAATGTCGAATAACAAGTAAAAATTAGACATGAAAAAATACAAAAAGAAAAAAAAATGAGATTAAGGCTAAAATCTTTAAAAAGAAAAGAAAAGAAAATGGAAAAGGAAAAGGAAGTACCTGTGAAATCTTTAGGCTGAAAAATGGTTGAAAGCTTTGAAACAAAGAAAACAGACTACTAAAGGAGGGATTTAGGGCTCAAATCTGAATTGCCCGTATAAATAAAAAAATATAACTTGTCTTATATATATATATATATATATATATATATACACACACACATACATACAAGGTAAATGATCAGAATATACCAAATTTTAAAAAAATTTACAAAAAAGGGCCGAAAAAATAATTATTTACCGGATAGGGCCATTTCTCCCGAAAACGCGTCCACGTCAGCGCAGGGGATGAATCAGAAAAGCACGTCCACGAGGGAGCGCTTTGTGCGACATCAACAAAAAATGAGTCCTTGAGGGCGACCTTTGCTAATGTGGCAAAAGCGCTCCCTCGTGGACGCACTTTCCCCCTGCAACGGTCAAAAACAATTTTGACCGTTGGGCCTCCAACGGTAAAAAAACCTATAAAAACCCCCAACCCTTTTATTTTTTTCACACATTAGTCCATACTCATTTTTCTCTCAACTTTCTCTCATATTCCTCTCAAATTTCTCTCAAATTCCTTTAAACTTCCTCTCAAATTTCACAATAGTCCTTTAATATTTACAAAAAAGTCCTTTTTTAAATTTTTTGAAATATATTTTTTTGATAAATTTAAAAATATTCTATCGTATTAGCAATGGCTGGAGAATTAATTCGTCTCGACAATAAACACATCTCCGTCGATCAAATGCAAATGGTAAGTTTTAATTTTAATTTTTCAATACTATTTAAAATTTTTAAGGTTTGTGCAATTTTAATTAAATTTTATTTTATAATTTTTTAAACAGTCTGTAGATCGAGTGTTGCAATGCTATATTCACAATATGTCTGGTCCGCCATCGCCGTTTATCGAGAATTACCTGCGGGAAGCGGGTTTTTGGCACGCGGCCACGATAGGCCGGGGGTGCAAGTTGGACCCGAAGTTAATCAGTGCGTTGATAGAGAATTGGAGACCTAAGACGCACACTTTCCATCTTCCTTGCGGAGAGTGTACTATCACCCTGAAATACATGCATTTGCAATTAGGATTGCCGGTGGATGGGCACGTAGTCACCGGGTCTGCAACTTCTGGCGATTGGGCCGCCGTATGCTACGAGCTTTTGGATGTTATTCTGAATAACATTTACAGTGGTCAGATCGAAATGGGCTGGTTACGAGACACATTCCCGAAGCCAAATAATGATTCGACCGAAATAGAAAGAATACGGTATGCTCGAGCATACATTCTTGAGATGATTGGAGGCTATCTGATGCCGAACCTGTCACGAAACCTCGTACACCTGAGATGGCTGCTGAAACTTGTTAATTTTAGAGCAGCCGGTGAATTGAGTTGGGGGTCTGCCGTGCTAGCAAAATTGTACCGGGAGATGTGTAGGGTGACGCGGCCGAATAAAGCGAAAATCGGAGGTTGCTTATCACTACTGCAATCATGGGTACGTTTCAATTTCCATTTTTACGTCCTCGAGTCGACCATCCATATACATTCCCACTCATAACGAGGTAAATTTAATATTAGATTTTACAATTATGACGTAGATTTAAAATATAATTGTATGCTAAAAATTTATTTAATTAGGTGGAACCATTCGGCGAGTTATGTTGGAATACTTACATCGCTTGAAGATATACGGCTTCTACTAGAGCAACGGTCGGAAGCACAAGTAAGTATTAAATTTTAATTAAATTTTGTAATAAAATAGTCATTTCATATTTCGTATTTAGTATTTAGTATTTAGTATTTAGTACATAACTAATATTTTTATCATGTTAATATAGTTTGAATGGACACCATATGAGGATCCGTCAATTCGGGCAGTAATTCTGGAGGAGTTCTTGATAAATCGAAACATTTGGCATGTGAAGGTCCCATTGATCAACTATGCCACCGTGGAGATGAACCAATCATATCCGGTTCTGCGTCAATTTGGATTCCGACAACTGATTCCCGTGGCACCTGAGGTGCTCGATGATGAGCACAAAGTCGACTTACTGCAGTTGCATACGGATTGGCCAAGATATTGGTCAGCCTATATCAAATTGTGGGAGAACCGGTATGATTATATACCTACTCGAGAACCGATCATCGTTCCTGAGTTAGCGTGCGTGCTGGAATACATGCCATGATTTCGGATCCATGGCAAACTGTAGGCGACAGCAACTTAGTGAACAAAGGGAACAACAGGGCCCTCTAAATCCAAGGAGAAGGGGTGATGATACGGGACCATCAACAACACCGACACAATCACTAGACCCATCAACAACGCCTACACAGTCACCGAGCCCAACACTTCAGCCGCCGACACCGACATCACAGCCTTTTCAGATTATGCCAGGTGCGTACCCTAGCCCTTATATGTATCCTAACCCTTATATGTTTCCTTTTCCAGTCCCAAAGCAGGTTGGAATGCATGGCCTGGTTCGAGTCCGTTCCCGACTACTCCGACTGGCCAGCCAATCTTGAGGCCGCCGTCACATGAGAGATCGCATGAGGCGCCATCAGGGAGCTCTTCTTTTTGCCAGTCTTCTTCGTCTTATGAGATTCAGACACCTCCGTCATGGTTTATGCAAACACCTCCCCAGTCATTATTTTATCAAGGTGGGTCATCCTCCCAACACCTACAACCAGACCCCCTGCCGGAGGAACCAGAATCCCTGCCTGAGGTTCCACAACCCCCGCCGAAGCTAGAAGAAGGAGGAATCCAGCGTGTAACCGTCAACCACCCCCATGTGGCACTGATTCTAACAGCCATTTTTTTGTAATTTATTTTTTATATCTTTAATAAAATAAAAGTTGTTTATTTTTTTTGTAATTTAATTTTTATATCTTTAATAAAATAAAAGTTGTTTTTATTTTTTTGAAATTTAATTTTTATATCTTTAATGAAATAAAAGTTGTTTATTTTTTATTATAATTTAATTTTTATATCTTTGCTAAAATAAAAGTTGTTTTTTATTTTTTTAATTTAATTTTTATATCTTTGCTAAAATAAAATAAAAGTTGTTTTTTTTGTAATTTAATTTTTATATCTTTGCTAAAATAAAAGTTGTTTATTTTTTTATTGTAATTTAATTTTTATATCTTTGCTAAAATAAAATAAAAGTTGTTTTTTTTGTAATTTAATTTTTATATCTTTGCTAAAATAAAATTTGTTTTTTTTTTATTGTAATTTAATTTTTATATCTTTGCTAAAATAAAAGTTATTTTTATTTTTTTGTAATTTAATTTTTATACCTTTGCTAAAATAAAATAAAAGTTGTTTATTTCTTTTTTTGTAATTTAATTTTTATATCTTTGCTAAAATAAAAGTTGTTTATTTTTTATTGTAATTTAATTTTTATATCTTTGCTAAAATAAAAGTTGTTTTTTTATTTTATTATTGTAATTTAATTTTTATATCTTTGATAAAATAAAATAAAAGTTCTTTTTTATTTTTTTGTATTTATTTTTATATCTTTAATAAAATAAAAGTTATTTTTTTATTTTTTGTAATTTATTTTTTTATCTTTAATGAAATAAAAGTTGTTTATTTTTTTTGTAATTCATTTTTTTTATCTTGAATAAAATAAAAGCTGTTTTTTAATTTATTTTTTTATTTTTAATAAAATGAAAGATGTTTTTTAATATCCTAATTGTAATTTATTTTTTATATATTTAATGAAATAAAAAACACATACTTTTACTTCTATCATGTCTTTAAATACATCTAAACAAAAATGATACAGACGAAAATGAGACATAACTTTTCATTCTTCCAAGAGACAAAAATGATACGGAGACTATCAACTATTCCGATTTGGACACGAGCAAAATGTATGGCCTGGGTTCCTACACCATCCGCATAACTTCTGTTGGTTGGCCGTTTCTCGGATATCCATATTTTTACGTATTCTAGTCAAGCAAGGTCGACCTTTTGGTTTGCTCTGCAGTTCTCTATCCGATAACAGCTTATACGAAGCAAGCGATACAGACAACCACTTACGTTCCTCTAGGACTGGTGGGAATACGTGTCTCCACACATTGTACATATTTTCTATTTTATACACTTCGTCAACATAGCTCATAGGATCCAGACGGAGATTCTAACAAGCTGCAAGTACATGAGTGCATGGGTAACGAAGTGCATCAAATATCTCACAATCATAGGTCCTATTTCTTAAGTGTACACGATATTACCCGCCAACAATACCTTGGTCCGGTCTGTCAAACTCCGTCACATGAAACCATAGGTTGTCGCGATCGTAACACGCTGTATGCATGGTGTTGGCCCGTGCCTTCCCATTGTTAATTTCTTGCAAGACCTTCGCGCACCATATATGGCCTCCTTGCATTTGGCCTTTATAACTTGCTGCTCGCTTCGGAAATAGTGCTACTAAACGAAAATATGTCTCTCGTACAACCGATGTTATAGGCAAATGACGCATTCCTTTTAGCACAGAATTTATACATTCAGCCAAGTTTGAGGTCATATGACCATATCGTAGGCCGTCGTCGTATGCTTGTGTCCACTGTTCGAAAGGAATATTGCATAAGTAGTTTGCACCTTCTTCGTTAACTGATCGCAAACTCGCCAACATCTCGTGAAAACAGTCTTTATTGATCTCGTACCTTGCCAATATAAGGTGATAGTGAATATTACATACCACTCTTCAATTAAGAATAAATTGAATATTACAAGCGAAATTATATTTATAGATATTACATACCCATATTGGTCACTTGCTGTCGTTGACTTGTAGATCAATGTTGCACGTGGTAGTTGGATGCAACATGCCTTAGGCAATATCGATGGTGTGTGCGATGCCACAGGCTTCCCTGTCGCTCTATTACGGCTAGTATTCTAGGGCCCCAATCTGATATAACGCATATATCAGGTTGGGGGCGGATATGCCTCCTTAACCTAGATAGAAAGAAATCTCAATCATCAGCTGACTCTCCCGTTGTTATTGCAAACGCAATTGGAAGGATTCTCCCACTACCGTCCTGTGCCACAACTAGCAATAGCCGATGCGTATATCTACCATACATAAAGGTACCGCCAATTTATACCAATGGCTTGCAGTATATAAATGCGTCACGACATTGCTTAAATGTCCAGAACAGACACTTGAACACTTGGCATCCACTGAGCAATCGATCGTTGTAGTACGCCGGTTCTGTTTCAAAGTCTGTTATACTGCCTAGGACATATCTCTCCAGCACCTGACACCACTGTCACACTTCATTATATGAAGCGCCCCACCGATCATGCAACTTTTCCAACATCTTCTACTTGGCTATCCAAGTCTTCTGGTAAGAGGGCGTGTACCCCACTTGGCTACGAATATTGCCAATTAAGGTCGGCACTGTAGTCTTAGGATCCGCCTTCATCGTCGGTATTATTAAGTTAGCCAACATCTCTGAATCCATCTTCGGATGATCTTGTGAAACACCTGTCAATAAAGTACGTTAAATAATGCAACATTATGTAATATTAGTATTATTCAAAAACCTTGAACACCTAGTGATACTGTACCGGCAAGACATGTCTGTGGACCTTTGTACTTTTTGATCTCCTACAAGCCTGTCCTTTTCCTCAACGAGGCCATGATTTTTCATAAACATGTACCGTCTTGCACTGCACACTTGGCCTCGTACTTATCGAGTTTGGATTAACCATGTTGTAGTTAACCCCGTTCTTGATGCTATATTGTTTCAATGCACCAAGAAAACTATTCTTGTTGGAAAACTCTTTACCAACTTCTAATTCGCCCGAATCCAACGATGAACTTGAACGGTCACGCCTTCTGTGTGGTAGTTCAGGAAACTCCAATGCATCATCTTGAGATAGATCGACATTATGCATGTGGGCTAGAGGCGAGTACACCCTGAATCGCGGATCTTCTTCTTCTTCATCTGAACCGCCTTCAACATCGGTTGGAACAGGCTCTGGTTCGAAAAATAATACAACTTTTGCACCATCGGGGCCGGGCTCTTGAGGTGGATCCACATCGGATTCATCATCTGACCTACCATCATCTGCAATAAATGAGGGCCCCTCGCCGGTGGATGTCGTGAGGAGTACATTATCCCTTCTTAAACAATTTTCGTAACGGTCCCAATCATATGTGGATTGCCAACCACTAGAAGTTGATGACGTTCCCTAATACGTATTACTAGCATCGAACATCGAAGGAAGGATATGCATGTCCCATTCACCAACCGAGTGTCGTGCAAGGGTTGTGTTTTCCATACTACCACCAAACACGGGCGCTTCTGTATTCTGCCTCCCACTAACAGAGTGACGGCTTGGGGTCGTGTATTCCCCTCGAACAGCAGTAGATGTTGAAGTCGAAAGAAGATCACTTGGCGATGAAAATTGTACATATACCTCAAGATAAGGTGATCCACTGGCAAGACGAGTCTCCACTATTGCCTCCAAGCTCTGAGGACCTTTGATGTCGAATGAGTCTTATCTCACGGGATCAACCGAAGTACAAAATCTATATTTAATAGACTGAACTTTCATTGGCATTGTTCCGAAGATTTTACGCCTAATTTTTTGTGAAGTTCTGTCAAATCTATGTTTCGGTTAAAACCCAGTCGCACTGTGTTCTCCAATAAAAAACAACACCATTTTCGGTGTTACAAACCTCACCATCGTAGTAAATAACAGCATTAATACATTCACACATCTTTAGTTTTTATTTTACTTTTGCCTCAATTTCTGTTATGCAACCTGAGAATGAAATTTGGCTGATTTATAGTCTAAGGATTTCCAGAGACTACTGTAGCAAAAGAGCCTCCACGCGGGAGCTTTTTTCAGTACTCTTACTGACAGTGCATCCTGCTTGAAGCGTTTTGGTCACTATTTGTTCAGAAACGTCTTCTCAAAATTATATTGCCAGAGACTACTGTAGCAAAAGAGAGTCCACGTTGGAGCTTTTTCAGTACTCTTACTGACAGTGCATCCTGCTTGAAGCGTTTTGGTCACTATTTGTTCAGAAACGTCTTCTCAAAATTATATTGCCAGAGACTACTGTAGCAAAAGAGACTCCACGTTGGAGCTTTTTCAGTACTCTTGTTGACAGTGCATCCTGCTTGAAGCGTTTTGGCCACTATTTGTTCAGAAACGTCTTCTCAAAATTTTTTTACCAGAGACTACTGTAGCAAAAGAGCTTCCACGTGGGAGCTTTTTTCAGTACTCTTGCTGACAGTGCATCCTGCTTGAAGCGTTTTGGTCACTATTTGTTCAAAAATGTCTTCTCAAAATTATATTGTCAGATACTACTGTAAAAAAATTCAAATAATTTTTATTTTACTGATATATTTTTCCCAAAACCCTAAACTTAAAATTATTCTAAATAATTAACCTTAAAATCTAGTCCATTAATTTTTCCCTAGAAATCCTAAACTATAAGACCCTAAAAATCTCTAAATCGTAGCCCTAAAACCCTAAAAACTCATACATTAACACTAAAAACAACTGAAAAGCCCATCGGGGAGGGGGGAAAGGCAAAAGTGCGTCCACGAGGGAGTGCTTTTGCCACATCAACAAAGCGCGCCCTCAAGGACGCGTTTTTTGCTGATGTGGCACAAAGCGCTCCCTAGTGGACGCGCTTTTCTGTTTATCCACTGAAAATGCACTGACATGGACGCGTTTTGGGGGGAAATGGCCTTTTCCAGTAAATAATTAATTTTTCGGCCCTTTTCCGTAATTTTTTTTAAAAAATGGTATATTTAGGTAATTTACCCATTTTTCATTGTTTTTTTCTTTTTTTTTTAATGTTTCTTTTATAAATTTTAATATAATTTTACATGCATGGTTTATTAACATTTATGAGGGACTTAATTTTTACACATGCATGGTCAAATGGTGTTTAAAGATTTTACTGGAATTAACATAATTAAAAAATAGTATATTATATACTCTAACGTGAAAATGAAAAGAAAATCTAATTATTTTGTGTTCTAAATTACATATGTAATCACTCTATATATTACCATACTTGTCATATATTATTTTTCGATCAATTTGTTTGGTTAAATTTTGTTATATTTTTTTCTATAATTTCTATACTTTTTATAATTTTAATTTAGATTTTCTAATAAATTTTAAAAGGTTTTACAAGTTTTATAATTTTTTATTTTTTAAATTTAATAACGTCACGAAAAGATGTGAAAAACATCACCAAAAATGTTTTGTTTGGTACATTTTAAAAACATCATCTTAAATTGCTACTGAAAAGTCAATATTTTGTGACGTCGTTACCTATAAGCGTAATGCACTCTTTCGTAACGTTTCCATTAATTCTACCTTTTTGTACAAAAAGACACTAAAAGTAGCATCTTTAGTGACATTTAGAAAAATGTCATGAGAAAAGCCACGAAAGGTCATACTTCTTGTTGATTGAAAATTGAAAAAATAAGCATTGAACTCGAATATTAGAAGATAGTTTTAAAAAAATTGTAAAAATCATTACATATCTTTTAAAACTTTTTGGATTTTCAAATTTTTAAAGCATTTTTAATCATTTTCTAAAAAAATTAATGATGTTTTTATATTTTTTTAACAATGTTTTACATTTTAAGAACTTTAGAACTTTTAATAGTTGTAAATAATTTTTATATTTATAAAATAAAATTTAAAGTTTCTAAATATTCTTTTACTAATTTTTCTATTTTTAATAATTTTTGTAATTTTTATTTTTAAATACTTTTATAATCTTAAAATAATTTTTAATGAATTTTGACTGGTTGATGGCCAGTTAATATGGGTCAAGACCGGCAACGACCGGTTAAAATTAGTTTACGGAAGGTCAATATGAGTCAATGTCAATCAACAGCTGGTCAAGTCAACTTAGTCAACTTGTCATGTCATCAATGATGTGACGTGTTATGAATGGTTACTTTTTTAATGCCATTTGGTGTTACGTGTTAAAATGAGTAAGGGCGCAAAGTTTAAGTGTCAAAATGGACAAACGAATCTGCATTATGAGAATAAAGGCAAAGGATTGCTGGTGCCAATATCTGAAATCTAATTTAGAGTTGAGGATTATTTTTAAGAAAAATACACTATTTGGTATGAGGAGAAAAACATGTTGAAAGTTTTTCACCCATATATTTCCTAAGGCATTTTGCATGTCCGATGACCCTAAACATTATAGGTAAACTAAGTAAAGGAGCAAAAGCAATGAATACAGAAGCATGTCCCGGAAATATGACAAAAGTAGAACCCAATAGGCAAAAATATAAAAGAAGTAATGGCGGTAAAAGAAGCCAAGTTATCCCACTGGCAACAACTGCAAGCAACCCCAGTGTCAGAATAAATGTCATAATGAATGCTATGGTGTTTGGAACGTAAAACAGAAGGAAATCTCTCGAATTTAAACTCGATTTCCCACCTTTGGAGTTCATATTATTGGATTTTTTGTCACCTTCAACCTGAGACTTTGAAGATCGGCTATGATATACATACATATATCGAGACTTGAATCCATAAATTTGAAGCGTTTTTGGTGCGGCAAAACCGTCAGAGTCTTGGTTGGTTGGATCTTTGGAATCGGCTGGTAAAAGACCGCCTGGAGGGCTAAGAGTGGCTTGGTAAGTTGATGTTAGGATCAAGACTAATATTACAAGAACTGCACTGCTTCTTTCGGTAGACATGTTTGTAATATCTAGAAACAATTCACCCAATGCTCTTTCAAGGCCCGTAATATTTGTTCTCAATAATTGGTGTAAGTGTCGAGGTCTTGGAGTTAAGGAAGCATTCAAAGCTTCGGCATTGCGAAGAATTTTCATGGAATCTCTCTTTGAAGCTTCGTCTGGGGTTTGAAGTTCTTGTATGATATCCAGCGGTGTTTTACCACTTGAATTGATCTCATTCACTTTAACTTTGCAATCTAATAGGAATTTGATCATCTGCTTAATTGATATAAAAATCAACATCAATTAATCGATAAAACAATAACACCATTGACTAAGACAAATTGTCCGAAAGAATAACGTACCTGAGGTTGATTATTGTATGCAGCAACGTGCAACGCAGTGTTACCATCCTTGTCTTTCCAATTCAATAGCTTTTTCCCCATAGAGGAGCTGTAAAAATAAGTCCTTCGTAGCGATTGCGCCAACAGTTGAACAGCTTCTAGTTTGGTGCTCTTTGCAGCAACGTGTAAAGCAGTCTCGCTCCTAATCGTCACATCCCGGACACATTCAGGATAATCGACCAAAAATTGGGCCAAAAGACGAAGGTTTCCTTGTTCAGCTGCGCAATGTAAAGGCGTATAGCCTTCTCTTCCTTTGACACGAACAAGATCTTTATCGATTTCTAGGAGGCGAAGTGCCATTCTCTCGTTTTGGATTGCCAAGTGAATCGGACTATAGCCATCTGTATTCAGTTTCCTAGCTAGTGATGGCTTCAAATTCATAACCTCCACTGCGAAATCATCCTGCCCCGATGTTACAGCTACGTGTACAGGAGTGTCGATGAAAGGAACTTGATCGATTCGGTCTAAAACATATGGATCCTTCCGAATTACCGCATACAAGCTATCTATATTTCCTGCTTTAGCAGCCTCTCTTAACTTCCCACACGAAGTCATAGCAAGATATCCGTAAAATTGATTAGAAGAGGGAAACCAAATTGAAATGGTTTTACTTGGTTGCCTATATATGCTAATCTAAAACTTACTACATCGGGTCTTGAACAAGATTTTTATGAATTCGGGTCATTTTTAGGGTCTGAATTCGTAATTAATAATCAATTTTTTTAATTGTAAAGTTACCCAGCGGATCAGTTCAAGGTAGACCATAACTTAAGTTAAGAGTGGGTTTGGATAGACGGTGCATTTATCTATTGTTAGTGTAAAAATAGCGGTGAGATTGGATATTACAGTGATACTATAGAGTGAGATAAAAAGTAAGCTAAACGCACTGCACCCCACCGCCCATTCAAACCCACCCTAAGTTTCCATGAATTGAAAGCAGTCCTGAATTCATATTTAATAATTAATATTTTATATAAATTTAATTATAAAATAAATAATTTGTATTTAATAATTCATATTAATATAATTTTTTTTTTGTTTTGCAGTATTATTTTCAATAGAAACTCTTATTTTATCACAATTTGATTCGACTCATAAATAACTCTATTTTAGTACAATTTAATTAAGAGTGAGATTGGATGGGCGGTGCGTTTACCTACGGTTAGTGTAAAAATAGCGTGGTGGTGTGATTAGATACTGTAACGTGAGACAAAAAGTAAGTTAAATACACCCCACCGCTCATCCAAATCCACCCTAATTCGTCAACAATACTTTATTGGATTGGACTAGCCGGTCAAATTGATTAGATTGGGAACCAGTTGGAGTACCGGTCTGGAGAATGACTCTAAACCGGTTGAACCCAATTTCTTTTAATTTTTTGAATTTTTAATATTTTTTTAATCAGTTGGGTCAAACCAAAAAATCAATAACTTGACCAAATCGACGGCCAATCCGATTTCAAAAATAAAAAATTCAAATATTTTCTAGAACAACACAAAGTAAGGACGAGATTTACAAAGAAAATGATCCTATCAACCTGTAAAGATTCTAATGGGATCGTTTCTTAAGAAGGAATGATTCTCCTAGTCCAGGTCGAATTTGACATTTTTGTTAAGGTTAAAACACAGTCTAATTTTCTAACAAAATTCACCGTTAATCCAATCCGTTTACCAATAATTACTTGACCATAATTAGAATATTACTCATGGGAACTTCTTTTTAATCGATATCTTTCTCAGTAATAGCTCTAAACTTGCTCATACTATTAACGATATTAGAGACAAAATATTAACGATAGGATCGAAGTCTGATAATTAAATCGGGAGTAACTGGTTTATAATATATCCTTTTAGTTGTACTTTTTATCAATTCACCATTGTCCTTGATGAACAAAATCCAGTGTGCAAGAGACGCAATAAGTTTTGTTTTTTTAACATTTTCTTTATTGTTAGAATAAATCAATTATACAGTGAAGTGTTAGCACACAGTGCCGCAACTTTGTTAGCAACAGTATGAGCATCACGACTAATGTCGTTTTTTTTATGTAGTTATTTTATTGATAAATATAGGTATAATTTAGAACTTACGAAATATGAAATTTATTCTTTTATTTTTTTAAGGGGATGTTGCTGAGATATTTTGAAAGATTATGTGATCTAAGGGATATATTTGGTATCATGATCCCTATTATCTAGAGGATGATTTCTATTTGATAATCTATTGAAATTTTGTGAGTGTTGATTATAACTTTCAATAGGAAAGAGAGTTCACTAAAAGCGTGTGATGCTATGGCTTCAATAATCTTTGAATTGATTCAGTTGTAATTAGTGGTTGTACTATTGGCTTATTAATAAATTCAATCTCTGGGTGAGGCCATGCAAATGTAGGTGAGTTCACCAAATTGTATAAACAATGCTTGGTCTGCTGTGCGTTCTGTTTTTAAGTTGTTTTTCTTCAGTGTTACACAAAGTGTTTCCACAATTTGAGCAACATCTCACATAACCAGATACTTTCATTTTGGTATAGAAGTCTATCACCAAATGTATATGGTGTGATGCTATGTCTAGTTAAGTAAATATGGAGCCCACAAAGAAAAAAAGTTCAGTTCACAACCTCTTTTGCTATGGATCCAATTAAGCATATTAGAAAGCTTGTTTGAGAGATTTTATGAAGGCCATTAATAAGAAGGCCTAGAGAGCAATCTTAACAAGTTGGAAACCACTTGAAACAACTAATGTTGATGGCATCAAAAGCAATGAAACTTGAAGAAATTTGGACCATCGAGGAAGATAAAGTTGCAAACTAAAACTCTAATGACCTTAATTGAGAATGCCCAGAGAATAGTCTTAACAAGTTGGAAACAACTTGATACAACCAATGTTGAAGGTATCATATCAATGAAACCTGGAGAAATTTGGACCATCGAGGAAGGTAGTTTCAAACTACAACTCCAAAGCCCTTAATGAAATTTTTAATATTGTAGATATTCATCAATTCATACTTATCTCTAAGTGTGTATCATCACAAAAAGGGTGTAATGTCTAAGTGCCAATTTAGCATTGCTTCTCAAAAGCACTTTTGGGACAAAAAGCACTTTTGAAATAAAAACATTGCTAAATAAGATGCTTTTGAGTTTTTCAAAAGTGCTTTTGGGATAAAATGTTTTGCAAAAATACTTTTTTGGCCAAAAAGCAGAAGCAGAAAATTTTAGCTTTTGCTTGAAAGTGTTTTTTGGCCCAAAAGAGCTTTTAAGAAGCAATGCTAAATTGACCCTAAGTTGCAAATGCTTACATTCAAGTGTCAAAACCTTAGAATGTACGAAGATGAATCTATTTCTAAATTTAATGCAAAATTTTGTGAAATGACTAATGAAGCTTTTGCCTTAGGTAAACAATATTACGGTATAAAACTATTTTAAAAGGTGTTGAGACATTTACCAGAAAGAATTGTTATTAAAGTTGTTGTTATAAAAGAAACCAAAGACATCAATACCATAAGGCTGGATGAGCTAATTGGTTTACTATGAACTTTTGAGATGAGCGTGGAAGAAAATGTTCCATTCAATGTCAGAAACCTTATTGCAACAAATGCAAAATCCTATTCCTCAATAGAATAACTAGAAGAAAAGTTGGCATTCCACACCAAAAACTTTGACAAGGCCTTTGAAAGGTTATCTAAGAGAAGAAAAAATCTGGATGTAGAATAATTTACCAACAAGAATAGAATAAAAAACTATGGTAACTGAAAAGGAGTCTCATAAGGAAAAAAGGGGGGGTAGTCTAGTGCCATAAATGTAAAGGATTTGGCCATATTCAAGTAAAGTGTGATAACACTTTGAAAAAGAAAATAATGAAATCCTTTAATGTCACCTAAAGTAACGAGGAAACAGAAAGTGAAGAAGGAGATTATGAAGAGAATGTAATCATCTATGTTGCTTTTATAGTCAAATTAAAGATTAGTGCTTCCAATGTTGCAACATTATCATGGACAAAAGTCAAAAGAGGAAAGTGATAATGATGATGAGACCTCTTGAGTAGAATTGGAGGAAACTTACAAGTCATGCTAGATAAATAAGTTAGTGGATGCAAAGATAGCAAGTCCATGAAGGAGGAAATCCCAAATATCAAGGAGAATAAAAAATTAACATAAACTATAAAGGAGAAAAACAATCTTCTTACTGATCAAGAAGACCAGCTGAAGTAAATAGAGAAAGGATTAAATAGAGCACAAGTCAACTTAAAGAAGTTTAGATCAAGAAATGAAAGCTTGATGACATTTTAGTAGCAAGTAGATTATGATAATAGAGGGCAAAATGTAGATACTTGTTTTTTTTTTTTTGGTTATTAACGCTTCTATCAATAGTAGTGTTAGGAATAATATTATTCCTTATAGAATCACTCCATGTTAAAAAGGCTATGAATCTAAGCTTAAGATGATTGACAGAATTCTTAAGTTTAATTTACTGTTGAGATGTCTTGGAGAACATGGCTTAGAGGCTTAGATACATATATGATTAAGAATGCTACTTCTTAACCTTTTTATGGAATACAAGTGTTTTTCCCTCCATCTTCTCATTGATTAAGCTATGCACTTGCACTTAATTTTGCAAGTAACACTCTCCTTAACAAAATGAATTACATAAGTGTAACTTCCACAAAACTACCACTATATTCATTATCTTCATAACTTCTCTCCCATTACTCGCTACAAGTATCATGAACTTGATTTTATTCACACTCACGAACCATAATACACAACACATTCTTGTGAACTAATCCACATTTCTCTCATGTCCTATAAAATATGCCACTTATTTCATAATCGTTTTTTGGGGATAACTACTTTGGGAAAGGCTATGAATAGAAGTTCCAATGTTTCATTAGGGGACTTTTTGATCTTTTGGCAAACTTAGCATCTAAAATTCTCTATGTAACCTTGTCTACAACTACAGTAACTCTCATCATTCTTATTCTCTTATTGTGTCCATCACAACCGCTTGTCACTGATCGTGTCTATCAAGTCTTAAAATTTATAAAAAGAATGATCGAACCTGGAAACTACTATGACAACGATTTTTGAGGCAAGCGCACCTATCGAACAGTAGTATAGTTTAGGCAAGACCGGAATGTCAAACCCAAAGGAACCAAAAGTACTAATACTAACTCTCTCTTTATTATTTAGCCTAAGAATTAAGGGATTTGTTTATCTAATCTAAATTAATTAACTACTAAACTAAAGATGCAAAGACAAAGAGAAAGAGTTTGGGAAAATAACTTGAGAGAAACCAATTAATTAAGACGGTACCCAAGGAAGAATCCACCTAGACTTCACTTGTTATCTAACTCTGAACCAGACGATTTATTCATTTGACTTGATCTGTAATATTCCCTAAGTTATATTAATCCCTCTCTCGAGGCGACTAATGTTTAACCCTAGGTTGATTAATTGAAATCTCTTTCTAATTAAAACCCCTAGAATTGCATTAACTCGATCTATAGACTCCCATATTAGGTTTCACCCTAATTCGGCAAAATCTCGTCACCCTATCTTTAGGCGCGCGATCAACTCCGCTTAATTATGCTAGATCTACTCTTAGGCAGAGACTTTTGCTCCTCCACCTAAGCACATCATACTTGAATTAATATCCCAAAAATATCAACACAATAATTAAGAACACATAATTAAGAACAAGTCAAATATTTATCATATAGTTCAGCAAACGATAACAAGATTCATCTTAGGTTTCATCCCCCTCAGGTATCTGAGGGTTTAGTTCATAATAATAAAAGAAAACATCTCAAAAGAAAAGATAAAACAAAACATAAGAAATCCCTAAAACCCCCTGAAGGAATTGAAGGAGAGATCCTCCGTCTTGAGTATAATTCTGGCTTCTTGAGATGGATCAACTGGCTATCTTCGAGTAAATCTCCACAAATCGACCCTCTCTGGCCTAGTTGGATGCCCCCTGACTAAAGCCCTAGGTTCCGACTTCTGCTGAACTCCCAGCTTAAGTTGCCCCCTTGGGTGTTTATATAGATTGTGATATGCCTTACTTGGCCCCTAAGTATCCTAATTCAAGTAGAATTCCCACTAGGGTGTTTGAATAGGCTTTGGAATATGTTTCTTTGCCTCCAAGTATCCTATTCCGAGTAAAACTCCTATTGGCCGCGACAGGGACACGTCCATGGCACACACCCGTGTAAGTCGTGGCCAGGCCGTGTTCGAGACTGTTGAATGAGGCACGGCCATGTGGTCTTGGGCCCAGGCCGTGTTGATTTCGTGATATGGCCTATTTACTCCGTTTTGGGCTCGTTTCTCGTTCTTTTCATCATCCGGTGCTTTTCTAAGTGTAAAACATGAAAACAAAGGATTAAGAGCACCAAGTTACATAATTCAAGGCTTAAATCATCCAAAAGCATGCTAAATGTGGGCCTAAAATATGTTACTATTACGGTTTTTCAGTCACCAAGCTTGTTTTCCAAACTTTGCATTGATCTTCCTTTTCGCTATCTTTTCACAACGTCTCATTTTACTAGATTGTAACTGTTGAAAAAAAAGCTAGATTAATTTAAGATATGTTAGCTGTAAGATTGTTGTAATTATAGACTAATCAACTTGTATAAAATAGGAAATGATTAATTTACTCTTAGATTGATGGCCTACTATCACCTATATATAGGTGTTGTATCACTATTGTAAAAATATAAAAAATAATATTCTTTTCTTATTTCCCTTTTAGCTTTTATATGGTATTAGAAAAAAAATTCCTAGCTCCTATAGTAACCCTAAAAAATACTTTCAACAACTCTTAGCCATGTAAACTTCATCAGACTCTACTTTCTCATTGGTCCAACCAAAATCTAATGGAAATCATTTTTTCAACTCTGAATCACATTCTATTCAAATCACCAATATCAAATTAAATGGTGATAATTTTTTGCGTTGGTCTCAGTCCATTTGAATGTATATTCGGGGACAAGGAAAGATTGGCTACCTGACAGGAGATAAGGAAGCATCAACAAGCTGAACCCCTCTTATGCTCTTTGCGATGCTGAAAATTCCATGGTTATGACATAGCTTGTAAATTCCATGGAGGAAGATATCAGTTCCAAATATATGTGCTATTCTATAACCAAAGAACTTTGGGATAATGTTAATTAAATGTATTCCGATTTGGAAAATCAGTCCCAAATTTATAAGTTAACTATAAAACTTGGAGAGATTCATCAAGTAGAGGACAACATCACCAAGTATTTCAATTCAATGAAAAGATTATGGCAAGATTTGGATTTGTTAATGATTATGAATGGAAGTCTCCAAAAAACTAGTCTACAAGAACTATAAAAAGATGGCAAATGCCCATCGCATTTACAAATTTCTTATTAGATTAAATGTTGAATTTGATAAAGTAAGGGGGAGAATTATAGGTTGATAGCCTCTATCTCCCATTAGTGAAGTATTTGCAGAAGTTAGAAGAGAAGAAAGTCGCAGGAACACGTTGCTTGGAAAAAGAGTCTTCTATACCACTTGAGAGTTCAGCCCTAATGACTTTTGATGCCAATAAAGCCCAGCTGAAGCAGCAAGGATAAAAGTCTTAACTGTGGTATGATTTCTACAAAAAACCATGCCATACTCGAGAAACTTGCTGGAAAATTCATGGCAAACCAACAAATTGGAAGAGAAAAAGATCTAGCGATAAGCCTAATAATGCTTTTTCCTTTACAAATGAAGCTGACAGGTCCGTTCAGTAAAGAGCAACTTGATCAACTTCTAAAACTGCTAAAATCCAATTCCTCATATGGTATTCCTATCGGTTCTCTCGCTCAAATAGATAGCAACTCTAATGCTCTATCTTGTAGTCAAAATTATTTTCCACGGATCATTGATTCAGGAGCTTCTGATCACATGACCTCTTTGTCACACTTGTTTGATACTTATTACGCCTGTTCATTGAAAGAAAAAGTTAGGGTTGCAGACGGTAATTTTCCGTCTATTGCAGGAAAAAGAAAAATAAAAAATTCAAAGGATATACATCTTGAATCTATTTTGCATGTTCCTAATTTTTCTTGCTACCTATTATCAATCAGCAAATTAACTAAAAAATTAATTTTTGTGTTGTTTTCTTTGATTTTCATTGTAAGGTTCAAGGCCAAAACTCGAAGAGGATGATTGGCAATGCTAGGATGATCGACGACCTCTATTATTTTGATGATAATTGTTCCGCGAATAAAACAGTTCAAGGCTTGAGTAGTATTAGTTCAAGTTCTATTCATGACCAAATTATGCTTTGGCACCATAGATTAGGACATCCTAATTTTTCCTATTTAAAATACTTGTTTCCAAATTTGTTTAAAATTTTGATTTATTCTTCTTTTCAATATGAGAGTTGTGTTTTATCTAAAAGTCAACGTGCAACTTATGTTACAAAACCATATTGTGCATCAAAATTAATTTACCTAATTCATAGTGATGTGTGGGGACCTTACATGGTTACCACCATGTTTGGAAAAAAATGGTTTATTACTTTTATTGATGGTCAAACTCGTCTATGTTGGAACTACTTGATGTATGAAAAATTAAAAGTAAAGAATGTGTTTCAAGAATTTTATAAAATGGTTGAAAATCAATTTCAGTCTAAAATCAACATCCTTCGTTCTAATAATGGAACTAAATATTTCAATGATCTTTTGGGAAATTTTTTAAAAGAAAAAGGTATTTTACATCTTGTCGTGATACTCCTCAATAGAATGGAATTGCAGAAAGGAAAATTAAACATTTACTTGAAGTGGCTCATGCCATTATGTTTTCTATGCAAGTTCCAAAATATTTGTGGGGAGAAGCTATTTTGACTGCACCATATCTTATCAATAAGTTGTCTACTTGTGTTCTGAAATATGTCATACCTGCAGATCATTTTAAAAGGGTTTTTCTTGAGTGTAGAATTTATTCAGATTTTCCATTAATATTTCTGGATGTGTTGTTTTTATTCTCATGCCTAACAAGTTCTAAACTTTATCCGGGAGCGAAAAAATGTGTTTTCATTGTGTATGCTTCCGAACAAAAAAAGATTGTAAGTGTTACAATCCAATAACTAAAACTTTTTTTTTGGTAAGCATAAATGTCACATTTTTTTGAAAACCAACCTTATTTTCCTACAAAATTATTGCAAGGGTAGCAAGAAAGAGAAGTGAAATTTTTTGGGGAAAATTCTCCACTCTTGTCAAATCATGTTTGTAATGATTTATCATCATCTCTAGAAAAAGTTGCTAAAGATGTTAGGCATAAGGAACATCCTAATTTGTTACATGAGTCACGAACAGGGGGAGAAATACTATAAAAAGACAAATTCAATCCTAAACATGAGCTCTTGATTCATTCACAAAAAAAACTCAAAAAAAAGGTAATGAGTTGTCGGCCACTCTACCAAAAAAACCATTCAAAATCCTTAGGGAAAAGTTCTACACTTGATTCTGGTAATCTCGATCCTATTTTGATTTTTCAACTTTTTTTTGTTTCTGTCTCTAATTCTGATTCATCTCTTTCGAACAAACCTTTTGATTTTGACATCCCTATAACCCTTAAAAATAGAACTCGAACATGTACCTAACATCCTATTAGTAAATATTCATCCTATCATATGCTTTCAACTCGTCATAGAGCATTTGTTAGTAAATTGCCTAACGTGTTTGTTCCAAGAACTATCCAGGAGGTTTTAGATGATCCAAATTGGAAGTTAGCAATTATGGAGGAAATGAATGCTTTGAAGAAGAAGAATACTTGGGAGATAGTAAATTTACCCAAAGATAAACAAACTGTGGGATGTAAATGGTAATCAACGTGAAATGCAATGTTGATGGAAATATATAAAGGTAAGCAAGTGTCATTGCTAAAGAGTTCACTCAAACCTTTGGCATTGATTATCAAGAAACCTTTGCTCCCGTTACGAAACTCAATTCAATTCAAATTTTATTTTCCTTGGTTGTGAATCAAAATTGGCCCTTACACTACTTGGATATTAAGAATGCTTTTCTAAATGAGGATTTTGAAGAAAGAAGTCTACATGAGTTTACCTCCTGGTTTTGATAAAGGGTCAGGAGAAAATAAGGTCTGTAGGTTAAGAAAGTCTTTATGTGGACTCAAACAGTCATCTAGAACTTGGTTTGAACGATTTGAAAAGACGGTAAAAGCTCTTGGTTATTGTCAAACTCAAGCAGATCATACCATGTTTTACAAGCATTCAAATATAGGAAAAATAGTTATTTTAATTATGTGGATGACATAATATTGGCAGGTGATGATCATATTGAACTAGAAAAGTTAAAGAAAAGATTGGCTAAACAATTTGAGATAAAAGACCTGGGAGCATTAAAATATTTTCTTGGGATGGAATTCTCTCAATCTAAATAAGGTATTTTTGTTTCTCAAAGAAAATATATTTTGGACTTGCTTAAGGAGACAAGTTTGCTTGGATGTAAATTAACTGAAACCCTATTTGAACCCAACCTGAAATTAGAGCATGCTGAAGGTGAAAATGTGGTGAATGTTGACAAGTTTCAAAGACTTGTAGAGAGGTTACTTTACTTATCCCATACACATCTAGATATTACATTTGTTGTAAGTAAAGTAAGTCAGTTCATGCATTCACCAAGACAAGATCATTTTGAAGCTATATATAGAATTCTAAGATATATAAAGGGGACTCCTGGTAAAGGGCTGTTGTTTAAAAGGCATGAACATTGCTGGTTGAAGTTTACAGTGATGTAGATTGGGCTAGAAGCACTATTTATCAAAAGTTTACATCAGGTTATTATACTTTCGTTGGAGGAAATTTAGTCACTTGGAGAAGTAAAAAGTAAAATATGGTAGCTAAAAGTAATGCTGAAGGTGAATTTAGAGTAATTGGGCTTATTTACCAAAATATACCAAAAAAAAATTACGAAAATGGGCCAAAGCTGGAATATTTACGGAAAAGGGCCATTTCCCTCCAAAACGCGTCCACGTCAGCGAGTTTTGGAGAGATGCGGCAAGAAAGCGCGCCCTCAGCTTTGTGCCACATCAGCACAAAACGCGATGACGAGGATGCGCTTTGCTGATGTGGCATAAAGCACGCCCTCAGGGGCGTACTTTCCTGCTGCAGCGATCAAATTTTTTTTTTAACCGTTGGGCCTCCAACGATCAGAAAAAAAATCCTATAAAACCCCCCACCATTTTATTTTTTTCACAACAAAGTCCTTATTCATTTTTCTCTCAAATTCTTCTCAAATTTCTCTTAAATTCCTTGAAACTTCCTATCAAAATTCACAATAGTCCTTTAATACTTACAAAAAAACCCTTTTTTAAATTTTTTGAAATATATTTTTTTGATAAATTTTAAGATATTCGTTCGTATTACCAATGGCCGGGCAATTAATTCATCTCGATGATAAACACATATCCGTCGATCAAATGCAAATAGTAAGTTTTAATTTTAATTTTTCAATACTATTTAATATTTTTTAGGTTTATGCAACTTTAATTAAAATTTATTTTATAATTTTTTAAACAGTTTGTAGATCGAGTGCTGCAATGCTATATTCGCAATATTCCTGGTCCGCCATCGTCGTTGATCAAGAATTATCTGCAGGAAGCGGGTTTTTGGCACATGGCCACGATAGGCCGGGGGTGCAAGTTGGAGCCGAAGTTAATTAGTGCATTGATAGATAGGTGGAGACCCGAGACGCACACTTTCCATCTTCCATGCGGAGTGCGTACTATCACTCTGGAAGACGTGCATTTGCAATTGGGATTGCTAGTGGATGGGTATGTAGTCACCGGGTCCGTAACTTCTGGTGATTGGGGAGCCATATGCTACGAGCTTCTGGGTGTTATTCCGGATAACATTATCGGAGGTCGGATCCAGATGGGCTGGTTACGAGACACCTTCCCGAAGCCGGATAATAATTTGACCGAAATAGAAAGAATACGGTATGCTCGGGCATATATTCTTGAGATTATTGGAGGCTATCTGATGTCGGACCTGTCACGAAACCTCGTACACCTGAGATGGCTGCTGAAACTCGTTGATTTTAGAGCAGACGGTGAATTGAGTTAGGGTCTGCCGTGCTATCAAAATTGTATCAAAGATGTACGGGGCGACGCGACCGAGTAAAGCGAAAATAGGAGGTTTCCTATCACTACTGCAGTCATGGGCACGGTTTCAATTTCTATTTTTACGTCCTCGAGTCGACCACCCATATACATTCCCACTCATAACGAGGTAAATTTAATATTATATTTTACAATTATTACGTAGTTTTAAAGTATAATTGTATGCTGAAAATTTATTTAATTAGGTGGAACCATTCGGTGATTTATGTTAGAATACCTACCTACCATACATAAAGGCACCGTCAATTTGTACCAATGGCTTGCAGTATATAAACGCGTCTCGGCATTGCTTAAATGTCCAGAATAGACGCTTGAACACTAAGCATCCACGGAGCAATCGATCATTGTAGTATGCCGGTTCCGTTTCAAGGTATGATATGCTGCCTGGGACATATCTCTTCAGCACCTAACACCACTGCTACACTTCATTATATGAAGCGTCCCACCGGCCATGCAACTTTTCCAGCGCCTTCTACTTGGCTATCCAAGTCTTCCGGTAAGAGGGCGTGTACCCTAGTTGGCTACGAATATTGCCAATTAAGGTCGGCACTGAAGTCTTGGGAGCGGCATTCATCATCGGTATTATTAAGTTAGCCAACATCTCTGAATCCATCTTCGGATGATCTTGTGAAACACTTGTCAACGAAGTACGCTAAATAATGCAACATTACGTAATATTAGTGTTATTCAAAAACATTGAACACATAATGAAACTGTAACGGTAAGACATGTATGTGGACTGTCGTAACCATTTTTTGAAGAAAACAGGAATCGACCTTGGGTTTTGAAAGTGTGTAAAACGGGAGTCGCCACCGACCTTTTACTAGGTGTGATCGGATCACCTTTGTTTTAATAAAACATTTCGGTTTACTAAAACGGGGTTTTTGGTTTACGAACATTCGAGAAAATAGGTTCGGGAGTCGATTACGTGCGAGGAAGGATTAGCACCCTCACCATGCCCAAAATTGGTACCAAATTGATTAATCAATGTCCTAATGTCGAAAAGCTTGAAATGTTTTTTTTTTTGAAATCTTGCCTTTTTATTGTTTTTAAACGACTTGATTGAATAATGATATTCCCTTGTTTCGAAGGAATAGAGTTTCACATCCAACACGATTGAACGCGATAATCTAAGTCCTTGAATCCAAGATCATCTCCGAAATTCTCCAAATACCCATTTTTGAAATTTTGGAAAGGGTATTTGCTCATTAGGTCATGCGAAAGAAAACACACCCAGCACGATTGGGCACGATCTTTTCGAACTTCCAAACGCACAAATATCACCTTATTTGAAAATAGAAATGAAATTTGAAAGGTTATCCACTTGTTCGGTCAACCGAAAAGTCACACCCAGCACGATTGGGCACAAGATTTTGAATTCCCGAACTCACGAATATTACCTTTGTGAAAACCCGTTTTGCATGAAAAAAAAAAGAAAAACAATAGAAGATAAAATGTTGAATTGCGATGAAATGACGGAAGCAAGAAACGGAAGCGTGATAATAAACGATGCAATAATAAAACGAAAATAAAAGATAACACTAAAGCAATAATAAAACAAAAACAAAAATATTAATAATGACAGTGACAATAGTAAACGCAATGATAATAGTAGTATAGCAAATATAATAATAATAATAATAATAATAATAATAATAATAATAATAATAATAATAATGATACCACAACAAAATAATAATAATAATACAAAGTGTGCGCAACATAACAATATAATAATAATAATAATAATAATAATAATAATAATAATAATAATAATAATAAGTAGTAATGATAAATAGTATAGTAATAATAAAATAGTAATAATAATACGAAATATGTACGACATCATAATGATAATAATAATAATAATAATGAAGATAGTAATAATAATAATAATAATAATATGAAATACGTACAACATAAGAATATATAGTAGTAATAATAATAATAATAATAATAATAATAATAATAATAATAATAATAATAATAATAATGAAGATAGTAATAATAATTATTATTATTATTATAATGCTAAATATGTACAATATAATATATAGTAATAATAATAATAATGAAGATATTAAACAATAATAATTAAATAGGATTAAAAAAATTACAAAATAACAAAAGAATGATCAAATTGCATCTAAAACGAAAGTTTGGGGTCAATTCGAAATAAAATAAAAAGAAAGGGCCTATTAAAAGTGCGCGTAAAAAGGGAGGGACCAAAATGGACAATAACCCCTTCTTCCAAAATACATTGCATCAGGTGGACCCAATTGAACTCCGAAACAAATTTTTGGGCCAAATTAAAAATACCAGAAACTTAATCGCGAAGCCAAGAAAAAGCGGGAGGACCAAAAGCGCAATATACCCATTAATTAAAAACACGCGGATCCTCCTTAGCGGGTCGGGTCAAAAACGGGTTATAGTCAAAACGACGTCGTTTTGGGTGTTTTAGGCCAGCCCCAAAACTACGTCGTTTTGATGGGCTATATAAGGCCAAAAATTCTCAAAAAATAAATCACTTTTCATTCATTCTAAAAAAAAATTTCTCTTAACTTCTTCCTTTTCTCTCTGCAGGGAAGAGGGCTGGAGAGATTTCTGGTGAGGAGGATCGGCACCGGCCACCGCCGTCGGTCGCCACCGGCCACCGCACATGGTGGCCGGAAAAGGTAAAAACTTTATTTTTTTATTTTTTATTATTATTTTTTAAACCTTTATATATTTATATATATTTGCGGATGAAAAAAAAAAGAAAGGAAATAAAAAAATAAAATACCTTCAGATCTGAATATTGGCCTTTTGCGTTTTTTTGTTTTTGATCTCTTTTTTTTCTAATCTTTGCTTGTTATTGCTTTCCGTTCTATCTTTTTTTTTTATTGAAAAGGAACCCTTTTTATATTATTTTTGAATGGCTTTATAGCCAATTTTTACACCATTTCTTATTATTTGTTCTTGTCTTCTTCTTCTTGTAGGTGGACGAGCGGCGGTGGCAGACAAGAGATAGTGGAGAGCGGCGCACCAGTGGGGGGCTAGGTTTTCAAAACCCTAGCAAATCTGACTTTTTTTTTATTTGTTTTTGGGCTTTTTGGCATTTGGGCCACTTAAATTGGGTCTAATCTGGTTTGTAGTGGGCTTGTTTTAATTTGTTTGGTTTTGGGCCCTGGTTAATAATCCCGAGCCAAAATTGATTATTACAGCTGCCCCTCTTTGCTCATTGTCGTGAAACGATAATAGAGCAAAGACAATAGGAGAACCAATTTTGCCCGATCTTGGTCAAGCCTTGACTCGTTGGTCTTCGTCTTCTTCAAACAGCTTCAAACTCCGCTGTAACTTGTTGTTTTGATCCGTTTCACTGTTCCGTTGTATCTTCAGGGAGATAATATTTCATTGCTTCTTCAAGGACACAGTAACCAGCGCCTCGGTCGGCTTCGATGTGATTTCAGGGTGAAGAGATTCTTATCTTTGATCTACTCCACCGGGACTTCAAGGAAATAAATCTGAATTTGTCAAACTGCTTCATTGCTATCTTTGGGGAGGCTTTGGTCTTCAGTCTACTCCAATGCTACTTCCGAGAGATATGGCCTGTAGCTTCATTTTGCTCTTACTCAATTTTCTTTGTCCTCTGGAACTTCTTCGTTCAATTTGCTCAAGGCGACTTCAGTCTTTCGTCTGTAAGTACCTCCGCATGTGACCCGAGGCTCAAACCCCACTCTCATAATATGAGTTTTTTTTTAAGACAGAAATTGAAAAACAGACATTGAACATACCTCGGCGGGGTAATATGATTTGATTCTTGAAAATAGAAATTGAAGAACAGAAATTGAAAATAGAAATTGAAAACAGAAATTGAAACGCCTCAGCGTGCGACCTGAGGAGCTGATTCAAACAGAAATTGAAAGACGGAAATTAAAATGCCTCAGCATACGACCTGAGGAGTTGATTCAAACAGAAATTGAAAGACGGAAATTAAAATGCCTCAGTGTGCGACCTGAGGAGCCTCAGCGTGCGTCCTGAGGAGTTGATTTTTGCGAATAGAAATTGAAGAACAGAAACTAAAATGCCTCAGCGTGCGACCTGAGGGGTTGATTCAAACAGAAATTGAAAAACAGAAATTGAAATGCCCCAGGTGTGCGACCTGAGGAGTTGATTTTTGCGAATAGAAATTGAAGAACAGAAACTAAAATGCCTGTGCGTGCGACCTGAGGAGTTGATTTAAACAGAAATTGAAAAACAGAAATTAAAAACACCTCAGCGTGCGACCTGAGGAGTTGATTTTTTCAAACCGAAATTAAAAAACAGAAACTAAAATGCCTCAGCGTGCGACCTGAGGAGTTGATTCAAACAGAAATTGAAAAACAGAAATTAAAAACACCTCAGCGTGCGACCTGAGGAGTTGATTTTTGCAAACCGAAATTGAAAAACAGAAATTGAAATGCCTCAGCGTGCATCCTGAGGATTTGATTTTTTTGCAAACCAAAATTGAAAAACAGAAATTGAAAAACAGAGATTAAAAATACCTTAGCGTGCGACCTGAGGGGTTGATTCAATTAAAAATACCTCAGCGTGCGACCTGAGGAGTTGTCTCAAACAGAAATTGAAAAACAGAAATTAAAAATACCTCAGCGTGTGACCTGAGGGGTTGATTTTAGCAGAAATTGAAAAATAGGAATTGAAAATACCTCAGCGTGAGACCCGAGGGATTGATCGAAAAACAGAAATTAAAAATACCTCAGCGTGCGACCTGAGGAGTTAATTTAACAGAAATTGGAAAACCGAAATTAAAAATACCTCAGCGTGCGACCTGAGGGGTTGATTTTTGGCGAACAAAAATTGAAGAACAGAAATTAAAAATGCCTCAGCGTGCGACCTGAGGAGTTGATGTTTGCAGACAGGAAAAGAACTTAAATAATGCCTCAGCGTGCGTCCTGAGGAGTTGACTTTGGAAAACGCTTCATCTGGTGGAACTCGGATACCTTCTTTCTCCTTGGTTCAGTGCAGTTATTGTCAAAACTTCTTGCTTTACTGGTGTACCTGTATGTGTCATGCGTGATGATGTCATGATATGCACGTGTCTGTCTTAAATGCCTACATGATTATGCCATGTGTCTTGGGTTTGTTTGTCATGTGTCTCTTCTTGTTACGACTCTCATGATGACCTGCATTCACTACTTCGACTCCTGACTTTCCTCAGGTCTTGTATCAGTCCTCAAGTTCTATGAGTAATCTGTGTTTCTCGTATATCCCTTTTTCTTTCTCTTTTTTTTTTGTCCTTGCTTTGAGGCTCTCGTACTTACCCAATTCTCATCCAGGTAATGCTCAATATTCTTTTCATTTAGAGTGTGTAATTTCACTATTTATCTCTAAAATGAAACATAACTAAAATGCATGAAAATGGCAAAGTAGGCATGAAAGGGGTTCCTCATATCTATATTTATTTCAAAAGCAACAAGCAAAGAAAATTGACAAGGAATGACTCGATTAAGAAAGCATTATAAAAGGAAAACAAGTTCAGTTGTCGTAAGTGCTCTAGATATCCGACGTATGAACTTCTCCATATTTCTTCATCCTGAATCTTTTCGAGCAAGATTTTTCGTGTAGAAGATTCTTGAGCTTCAGAGTCCGCTTCAATACTATAATCTCACCGTTTGACTCCTTGTTCAAAGCATTCCTGCTTTTTTGACCCAAATTTGCTTCCTTAGGACGCCCTTTCAAGTTTTCATCCTAAGCCTTCCCTGTTTATCAGGACGCCTTTTTCGGTTTTTTTTTTAGGCGTAATATTTCTTCACGGCATCTGAGTTCACCGGATTTGGTAACTCCTTCCCATCCATTTTAGTGAGAATCAAAGCTCCACCTGAGAAAGCTCTCTTTACGACGTATGGTCCTTCCCAATTCGGTGCCCATTTTCCTCGGAAGTCTTTTTGTATCGGGAGGATCTTCCTCAATACGAGTTCTCCTTTGCGAAATTCCCTTGGCCGTACTTTCTTGTCATGGGCTGCGATCATTCTCCTCTGGTACATCTGTCCGTGACAAATTGCTTTCAAGTGTTTTTCTTCGATCAGATTCAGTTGGTCATATCAAGCCTGAACCCATTTAGATTCTTCTAGTTTTGATTTCATTAAGATTCGTAGAGAGGGGATTTCCACCTCGATGGGCATCATAGCTTCCATTCCATAAAATAGAGAGAAAGGAGTTGCCCCCGTAGAGGTCCGCACACACGTGCGATATGCATATAGGGCAAATGGTAGGTTCTCGTGCCAGTCTTTATACGTCTCAGTCATTTTCCCAATGATCTTCTTGATATTCTTGTTAGCGGCTTCTACCACCCCGTTCTTCTTTGGACGATAGGGTGAGAAATTATGATGCTTGATTCGAAATTGCTCGCACACTTCCTTCATCATCTTGTTGTTCAGGTTTAAGGCATTATCTGAGATGATCCTCTCGGGCAAACCGTATCGACATATGATCTCCCTTTTTAAGAACTTGTAAACTGTGGTCTTTGTTACATTGGCAAATGAAGCAGCTTCTACCCATTTTGTGAAGTAATCTATGACCACAAAAATGAATCGATGTCCATTAGAAGCTTTTGGGGAAATTAGCCCTATAACATCCATGCCCCACATAGAAAAAGGCCACAGAGAAGTCATGACGTGAAGGGACGAAGGTGCTGCATGAATTTTATCGCCGTAAACTTGACATTTGTGACACTTCCGTGCGTAACTAATGCAGTCGCTTTCCATTGTCAACCAGTAATAACCGATCCTCATAATCTGCCTGGCCATAATGAAGCCATTGGCGTGCGTTCCACAAGCTCCTTCATGGACCTCTTCGAATATCTTTCTAGCTTCAACAGTATCCACACATCTCAGGAGCATTTGATCTTTCCCTCTTTTGTATAGGATGTCCCTATCGAGAACAAATCCCGCTGATAATCTTCTGATCATTCTTTTGTCGTTCTCGTTTGCTTGCTCGGGATATCTTTGATTCTTGACATATTTTAAAATATCATGGAACCACAGTTGTCCATCTGCCTCATTTTCAATGCTAAAACAATGCGTAGGGGCCTCATATATGCTCATTTGGAGAGGCGTTATTTCTGTTTCTTGGTTTGCTTTGAACATTGAAGCCAAGGTGGCCAGGGCGTCAGCCAATTGGTTTTCTTCCCGTGGGAAATAATTAAAAGTCACTTCTTCAAATTCTTCAACCAATTCCGCAACAAGATCGCGATATTTGACCAACTTTGAGTCTCTTACTTCCCAATCTCCACGGATTTGGTAAATTACCAATGCCGAGTCCCCGGAGACTGCTAAGACCTTAACGTTCTGCTCGATAGCTGCGCGAAGTCCCATGATGCAAGCCTCATATTCCGCTATGTTGTTGGTACAGAAGAAATTTAATCTGGCAGTAAAGGGGTAATGATCCCCTTCTGGTGACACTAAGACTGCTCCAATCCCATGCCCCAACGCATTTGACGCTCCATCAAAACTCATCTTCCATGATCTCTCTTTCGACGATTCACATTCTTTTTCCGTAACGCATATCAAGTCTTCGTCTGGGAAGTCGAATCTCAATGGCTCGTATTCCTCTGTTGTTCGAGTTGCTAAGAAGTCGACTATTGCACTCCCTTTAATCGATTTCTGGCTCACGTATACGATGTCATATTCCGATAGTAGAATCTGCCATCATGCCATTCTTCCTGAGAGTGCAGGCGATTCCATCATGTATTTTATTGGGTCCAGCTTTGAAATCAACCACATCATGTGATACAGCACATATTGTCTAAGCGTCCGAGTTGCCCAGACCAGAGCACAACAGAATTTTTCGATTGACGGATACCTTGCTTCATACTCCGTGAATTTCTTACTGAGATAATAGATCGCCTGTTCCCTTTTCTCGGACTCATCATATTGCCCCAGGACGCAACCCATTGAGTTTTCGAACACAGTCAGATATAGTATTAGCGGTCTTCTAGGAGTTGGTGGTACTAGCACCGGGGAACTAGACAAATACCGCTTTATCTTGTCAAAAGCCTCTTGACATTCCCTGTTCCATTCTCCAGGATTGTGTTTTCGAAGGAGTCAAAAAATCGGATCACACTGCTTGGTGAGTTGAGCAATAAATCGAGCGATGTAGTTCAGCCTTCCTAGAAATCCTCTGACTTCCTTTTGTGTGCGTGGGGGCGGTAGTTCTTGTATGGCCTTTATTTTATCCGGATCAACCTCGATACCTTTCTTACTAACGATGAACCCTAGTAATTTTCCAGAGGTGGACCCAAAGGTACATTTGGCTGGGTTAAGCTTCAGTTGGAATTTTCTCAGTCTTTCAAACAGCTTCCGGAGGTTTTCAACATGCTCTCTTTCCCCTCGAGATTTGGTGATCATATCATCGACATAAACTTCTATTTCCTTGTGCATCATGTCATGAAACAATATTACCATCGCTCTCTGGTATGTTGCCCATGCATTCTTTAGTCCGAACGGCATCACCTTGTAGAAGAATGTCCCCCACATTGTCGTGAATGTAGTTTTCTTCATATCCTCGGGAGCCATCTTGATTTGATTGTAGCCCGAAAATCCATCCATGAAGGAGAAAAACGAATGCTTTGCCGTGTTATCTACCAATGTATCAATGTGTGGCAACGGAAAATTATCTTTAGGGCTTGCTCGATTCAGATCACGGTAATCCACGCACATTCGTACTTTGCCATCTTTCTTCGGTACTGGGACTATATTAGCCACCCATTCTGGATATCTAGAGATTTGTAGGAAACCAGCATCAAATTGTTTCTTGACTTCTTCTTTTATCTTCAAAAGAATTTCAGGTCTCATTCGTCTTAATTTCTGTTGAATGGGTTTGCATTCCGGTTTCAGTGGGAGTCTATGGACCACTACATCCTCGTCCAAACCCGGCATGTCCTGGTATGACCAGGCGAATACATCTTTATACTCTTGGAGCAAGGCGACCAAGTCACGTTTGGTGTCCTCTGACATGGAGGTCCCAACTTTTACCTCCCGCCTCTTTTCTTCGTTTCCTAAATTCACTGTCTCAACCGTTTCCCGATAAGGCAGAATCTGTTCATCCTCTTGTTCTACCATTCTTAGTAAGTCTAGGGAGGAGACATAATCTTCAACATCTTCTTCAGCCTCGAATTCTCCCATACAAATGGCTTTCTCGAAGTCGATTTTAGGACTTGTAACAGGATTGTTCATGTCGTTGATATTCGAGCACCTGAAAGGTGAATAAAAAGAAAACTATAGAGGGGTATCAAGGTATTGGAACTCACAAGCATGATATGAGATATACGTAAGGACAGGCTATGAGAAGAGGGAATAAATCGTGACAAAATGCATATCCATTGATGTTTATTTAAAAGATAAATAGCAAACATGATTACTCATAACGGATTCCCCTTATAACTTAGGGGCATACAAAAAGTTAATACTGAGCATTACTCCGGAGGGGATTTGGAAACTACAAGGAGATCCACGGCAGTCCAATTGTTCAAAGTGAATCTTAGAGGACAAGGGTGTATCATCGAAGCATTTCCAATCGCATCATCCCCTTTGTCCATAACATTTATACCGACATTCTGGAAATCCCTTTCGATTGATAACATCATGCTTGGTACACTATCTCTCCCCGGGTACATCATTCCTGCCGATGTAAATGTCTTCAAAAACAGAGGATACATTATGGGCTCCCAGTCCAATTCCCGACCTGAGGCTCTTGCAATCCTCCTTTCTTGATCTCTCTGCCATTGTTTTCTTCTTTGTTGGGCGTCTGGCTTGAACCCTAAACCGTATCTAGCCTTGTGATGTACTGGCTTTAGTGCTCTGCCATTCCTTGCTGATATTTTTTCAACCTTCTCCTCGCTCGGGCTCCTTTCCCCACAGTCATCTTGATTTACATCTTGGTATTCCTTGACAGCTTAGGCGTGGGGGCTTTGCTTCCTTCAGCAATAAAAGCAGCATTGATGAATTCGAAGGAACGAAAGGAACACTCTACTGCGTCTTTATTCACCTTGATGTAGGGTGCATCAGTAGAGATGGACGCAACAATGTCTTCCTCACCAGCGACCGTGATCAAGCGATTATCCATAACAAACTTTACTTTCTGGTGGAGAGATGAAGGGACTGCCCCAGCTGAATGGATCCAAGGTCTCCCTAGGAGGCAGTTATATGAAGGTGCAATGTCCATGACCTGGAATTCAATATTGTATGTACATGGGCCCACTTCTAGAGGGATCTCGATCTTTCCCATGACCTCTCGTCGCGTCCCATCAAACGCTCTCACTGTGGAATGACAAGGCCTCAGATAAGACATATTTACTGGCATTTTGGATAGTGTCGCCAAAGGCATGACATTAAGCGCAGACTCATTATCAATGAGTACACTTGGTACTATGTAACCCTTACAATAGGCCGTGATATGTAATGCTTTGATAGAGCTCCTATCGTTTGGTGGTATTTCATCATCGCTGAATGAGATGAAATTATCTGCGTTTAAGTTGTTTGCCCACCTATCAAGCTTTTCAACGGGTACATTGCTCGGCACATATGCTTGGCTTAACACTCTTAATAAAGCGTTTTGGTGTGGTTCTGAGTTTAACAGTAGAGATAACACTGAGATCTTTGCCGATTGCTTGTTCAATTGCTCCACGATATTATACTCGCTGTGCTTGATAAACCTTAAAAATTCATGTGCTTCGTCCTCATTCACGGGCCTTTTAGATTCTTGTTCAGATTGTACTTCAACCTCAGCCTCGGCTTCATGCATTGGCGCCTTTCCCTTTTGACTCGCGTCGACGACTTTCTTTTTTGGTTCAACCATCTCGGGAGAATAACATCTCCCGCTAAGGGTGAAATGCCCCACCTCGCTAACATCACCAGTCGTAGCTTCGGGCATGATAATGCTGACATCATATTTTCATGGCACCGCCTTGCTGTCCTTGTAAGGGAAGGGAGAAGGCACTTTGATTATGATCTTTGGTTTCACCTCTTCCTTTTTTGCCTCGTAGTAGATTATCAAAGGTCGGTCAGCACTATAAGGAGGACCTGATGATTGACCTTCAGAAGCACATACATCCTTTTCGTCGATTTCTTCTTTCTTGTTACAGATCTCAACCTCCTTATTGTTCATCATACCTTGAAGTAATTCTTTGAATTCCTCACAAGATTGGATGTGATGTCCTTCTATGCCGTGAAAAACGCAATAACTTTGACCTTCCATGCTTTCCTCCTTGAGACTTCTGCCTAGCAAACCCTTTTCAGTCATTATTTCCCACACTTTCCTCAAGGGTGTCTTTATCTCGGAGACACAACTTTTGGCTCGCCATCTATCTTCTTGTGTCACCACACTCATGTTCCCCACAGGATGGTTAGGGAGCGGATTTCCAGCCACATTACCGGTGCCGTCAAATCGTAAAATCCCCACATCGATAAGACCTTGAACCCTCCTTTTAAAGGCTATACAATTATCCATAGAATGCCCCTGGTTTCCAGCATGATACATGCAATTAGCATTAGGATCGTACCACATTGGGTATGGAGGCTTCAACGGTGCCATGTAATGCGGAGATATCAATTGTTTCTCCAGTAATTTTGGGCATAATTCTCCGTATGTCATGGGAATAGGGGCAAACTGAGGTTTTTCGGGATTGGGTCTCGTCGGCCTTGGTTCATTTTTGGGTTGGCTCGGAGCGGTCATGGTATTTGGTGAGAATATGGTGAGTGGTCTTTGGACATCGGTGGCATAGTCGGGATAAGGAGGAGGTGTTTGATTGTAGAGGTTTTGAGGCGGAAAATAGAAATTTGGGGGTGGGCAGAATTGAGGTCGTGGTTGGATCGGGTGTGGGTTGGAAGCGTAGTGGTTTTCGGTCCTCACCATATGGGTTTCAAGCTCTTTCTTCTTTACAAGTGCTGACCTCTTCGAGCTCTCGGACCCTTCCATTTTTCCGCTCTTGATGCCATTTTTAATGAGTTCCCCGGATATCACGACATCTGTGAAATCTTTTGTGGCGTTTCCCACTAACTTGTCATAAAATGGCGTTTTTAAAGTGTTGATAAAAAGGACTGTGATCTTAGTTTTGGTCAGTGGGGGTTCTACTTGAACCGAGACGTCCTTCCACCTTTGAGCATATTGTCTAAAGGTCTTTGATGGCTTCTTTTCCATCACCTGTAGCGTTAGGCGATCAGGTGCTATGTCGGAGACGTGCTTGTATTACTCACAGAATGCTGTGGCTAAATCATCCCATGATTGGATCATCTCTCTGCCGAGCTGATTATACCACCGGAGGGCTGACCCGGTCAAGCTCTCTTGAAAGCAGTGTATCAACAACTTGTCTTCATCTTCATAACCAGCCATTTTTCGACAAAACATGGTAAGATGCGCCTTTGGGCACCTTGTTCCATCATATTTTTTGAAGTCTGGTGCTTTAAATTTTGGAGGCAAGACCAGACCGGGAACCAAACTGAGCTTTTTGGCGCTCATCGTGGAAGAGACTCTAGTTCCCTCTATCGCCCTGAGTCTTTCTTTCAGATCCTTATATTTGTCCTGAGCATCCTGATCCTTCATTCTTAACTTAGCTAGTTCTATAGGATCATCCAAATCTGGGACAATAGGGTCAGCAGGGTTAGCTCCATGGTTTGATGCGAATACTCCTTGCCCTAGACGAGCAGGTGGTGGTACAGGTGGTTGTTCTGGGCCTGTAAATTCTTTTTGAGGCCAACCTCTATGAGGTGGAGTGTATCCTGGGGGATGGTCTTCGCTTTCTTCACCGATACTAGTTGTAGGGTCTTTTCCTTTGTTTGTTATCCCATTCATCATCAAAGTCATTTGGGCCATCATATTCCGTTGAGCCTCTATCATCTGGTCTTTCATTTCTTGCTGAAACTTCGTCATCTGCTCTTGCATCTCTTTCTAAAATTGTTCGTATCTTTGGTCCATCGCTTTTGCCTTACGACGAGTGTTGTAGTAATGTATAATAGGTTGGTTCTCGTCGATTTCCTGGGTAACTTCTGTCACGATTTTAACCAATTAGACTCCTTTTGATGCAAATGATGTGATGTATGCAAATGGATGAAATGTAATGAAAATGCGTGAAATGAATGCAAAAGGCGTCGATTCCCGTTCAATTTCTTATAGAAAGCTTATTTAAGAAACAAAATCCTTTACATAAAACAGAGTCACATATGCGACCTAGCCCTTATGCCCAGAATTTTAACTTTCTCGAAGAGCGAGGCTAACTCTCGACCCCGGTCTGACTTTGATTTATACATTATACTTAATACATTAGCTTGGACCGCTAAGGATTGTAGATGTTCAGCTATTTCTCGTATTTGCGTTACTGCTTCTCCCATGACGTAATCCCTCTTTCTGACCTGACTCTGAGATTGTTGAATCCGGAACTCACTACTTTGCAGTGTCATTTCGAGCTCTACCACCTTTCTCTTTAATTCTTCGACCTGGTTTAGGCTTGATTCCAACTTCGCCGTAGAGTCGCATCTTCGGCCAAACGTCTTTTCTGGTTCTGTTAATCGAGCTTTCAGTGTCTCATTCTCCCTTTGGCTCTCACTTGCAGTCTTCCTCAAAGCATCCCTTTGTGCTTGAACCTCTTGGAACTTTTTCTTCCACTGATCAGCCTTGGCTTTCTCTTCTCAAATTTCTTGTCGCCATTGCTTTGAAGTTTTACCCAACCCGGCAGTCCTCATTGATAGACGCAGCTTTCTATTATCAGTCTTCAAGCTCTCCAAATCTTCTTCGGCCTTCCTTTTTCCTTTCTTCAATTTCTCAGCCTCTGAGTCTTGGACATAAATATCCAACATCAAATGCATCTTTTCTTCTTCTAATCGTTCTATCCTCTTTTCCAACTCTGAATTTTTACTTTCAAAGTCTTGCTTCATAATCTCCGCCTCGGAAGGGACTACTTGTAAGTATTTCTCTATCGGTTGAGTACTATCGTGTGTCGGTTTGGGGACATTATCGTTTATTCTCCTACTCCGCCAGGCATTATACTCGAGGATTACCATCGGACCTACAGCAATTCTTTTCATTCGGCAAATTTGTTTCCAAGCATCAGCAATCTCCCGAACCTTCTTCTTAGAATTATTCCCTTTGTACGAAAATTCGAACTGAGCTAAGTCGTAAGTCATCGGTATAAACTGTCTTGAATTGTATTGCCTTAGCACAAGCAAAGGAGCATACCTAATGGCTTCCCAAATTCCTAGCAGAGGAACCCAATCATAACTCCCACAGCGGTAGATAATTTCATCGGGAACAAACCAATGGGCTCTCCATTCAATGTCTTTTTCTTGGAGATTTTGAAGGAGTGCGATCCAATTTTCCTCTGATATGTCATCTCTCTTGGGCTTATCTGCCAACTCCTTTAATGGGGAATAATTTTCATAGTGATCTCGACAAGAAGCTCTATCTATCTTCCAGAAATGGCTATGGAACCAAACTAGCAATAGTTGCACACATCCCACGAATCTACCCTCGCCTGCTCTCCGGCATGCATTTAAAGATCTAAACGTTTTGGCAAGAATGGCTGGTATTGGTGTAACTCCTTTGTCAAGACGATCAAATAAGTCAACAACTGCTTCATCCACATGCCTCAAAGCTCTTGGGAAAATTACCAGGCCGTAAATACTTAAGGCGAATATGTCAATCTTCCTCTTAGCATCTGGATGTGCCACTATCAAGTCCCTTAAGTTCACCCACGGAATGCATTTCCCTTCGCCTTTTTGTTGAACATGTGCCACGACCCACTGCTCACTCATTCCAGTGATGCTCATTAGTTTCTTTACAAAAGTTGGTGCATTGTCGGCCCTAAAGTAGACTTTATCGACCTGAGCCTTTCGGTTACGAAGTAAAGCCGTGTTTTCTTCTATGGTAGGTATCAAGTCCACTTTCCCGAATGTGAAGCAGCTATATGCGGGATTCCAATATTGGGTTATGGCTTGGAACAAGTGTTTGTCCACTCTGATTTCAAGCAAATAGGGTAGATCGCCATAATTAAGATAGAAAAGCTGCTTAGTCCCCTCATCCCAATGAGCCCACATATCTCTTAATTCTTGGAGGTCATTCTGTGTTATACTGATGCGAGTGAAGTCCCCCAACTCCGACGTATATTCCTTGGCTAGACTATCCCCTTTCTCGAGTTGTATCTTCTCTGACCATATACGCACGGCCGCGTTATCCTCTACTTTATCAAGGAATTCGTCCCCCATAACAAGCTTCTATCTTAGTAACCAAATAGAAATCGACACCTTTTTATGTGAAATGACATGTAAACATGGCCAAAATAAACAAGTTAGTTTTGAATAACAGCAACCAAAACGAGTAAAAGGACGTCAAACCGCTATACAGGTAACCTCTAAGATTTAGCATAGCTCTACTTACGGTGGGCCCTTAAGGTTCGCTATATGTGGCTTAGTTCTAAAAGAAAGGTACTCGAACCAGCAGATTCCTCAATCCTCACCCATTATAGGCTCATACGGATCGAGTTCGGTTCAGGGGAATACATTTCCCTATGGCCATGCGGAGGTGAAAACCTCACGAAACTATAGGTACGGATGTATTCCGGAAGCGGTCCCCTAGCCCATGCGGAGGTGAAAACCTCACGAAGGCATAGCTTCTCGCTCCCACTTAAGGGTGTGACCACAACGGTCATGCAAATATGAATGCGGAGACATCCTATGACTCGACATTATTGCAATCATAGCACCAGCAAAATGCATCGAAAGAAACATGATTTTTCAAAATGATTTTCCAAATTTTGACAAAAGGATAAAGAATAATCAATTTTACGGCCTGACTTTCTTAGGTCCCCAGTGGAGTCGCCAAGCTGTCGAAACCATTTTTGAAGAAAACAGGAATCGACCTTGGGTTTTGAAAGTGAGGAAAACGAGAGTCGCCACCGACCTTTTACTAGGTGTGATCGGATCACCTTTGTTTTAATAAAACATTTCAATTTACTAAAACGGGGTTTTTAGTTTACGAACATTCGAGAAAATAGGTTCGGGAGTCGATTACGTGCGAGGAAGGATTAGCACCCTCACCACGCCCAAAATTGGTACCAAATTGATTAATCAATGTCCTAATGTCGAAAAGCTTGAAATGTTATTTTTTTTGAAATCTTGCCTTTTTATTGTTTTTAAACGACTTGATTGAATAATGATATTCCCTTGTTTCAAAGGAATAGAGTTTCACATCCAGCACGATTGAACGCGATAATCTAAGTCCTTGAATCCAAGATCATCTCCGAAATTCTCCAAATACCCATTTTTGAAATTTTGGAAAGGGTATTTGCTTATTAGGTCATGCGAAAGAAAACACACCCAGCACGATTGGGCACGATCTTTTCGAACTTCCAAACGCACAAATATCACCTTATTTGAAAATAGAAACGAAATTTGAAAGGTTATCCACTTGTTCGGTCAAACGAAAAGTCACACCCAGCACGATTGGGCACAAGATTTTGAATTTCCGAACTCACGAATATTACCTTTGTGAAAACCCGTTTTTCATGAAAAAAAAAGGAAAAACAATAGAAGATAAAATGTTGAATTGCGATGAAATGACGAAAGCAAGAAACCGAAGCGTGATAATAAACGATGCAATAATAAAACGAAAATAAAAGATAACACTAAAGCAATAATAAAACAAAAACAAAAAATATTAATAATGACAGTGACAATAGTAAACGCAATGATAATAGTAGTATAGCAAATATAATAATAATAATAATAATAATAATAATAATAATAATAATAATAATAATAATAATAATAATAATAAGGATAATAATGATACCACAACAAAATAATAATAATAATAATAATACAAAGTGTGCGCAACATAACAATATAATAATAATAATAATAATAATAATAATAATAATAATAATAATAGTAATAATAAATAGTATAGTAATAATAAAATAGCAATAATAATACGAAATATGTACGACATCATAATGATAATAATAATAAAAATAATGAAGATAGTAATAATAATAATAATAATAATAATAATAATAATAATAATAATATGAAATATGTACAACATAAGAATATATAATAATAATAATAATAATAATAATAATGAAGATAGTAAATAATAATAATAATAATTATAATGCTAAATATGTACAATATAATAATATATAGTATAATAATAATAATAATGAAGATATTAAACAATAATAACATATTAAATAGGATTAAAAAAAATTACAAAATAACAAAAGAAGGATCAAATTGCATCTAAAACGAAAGTTTGGGGTCAATTCGAAATAAAATAAAAAGAAAGGGCCTATTAAAAGTGCGCGTAAAAAGGGAGGGACCAAAATGGACAATAACCCCTTCTTCCAAAATACATTGCATCAGGTGGACCCAATTGAACTCCGAAACAAATTTTTGGGCCAAATTAAAAATACCAGAAACTTAATCGCGAAGCCAAGAAAAAGCGGGAGGACCAAAAGCGCAATATACCCATTAATTAAAAACACGTGGATCCTCCTTAGCGGGTCGGGTAAAAAACGAGTTATAGTCAAAACGACGTCGTTTTTGGTGTTTTAGGCCAGCCCCAAAACTACGTCGTTTTGATGGGCTATATAAGGCCAAAAATTCTCAAAAAAAAAATCACTTTTCATTCATTCTAAAAAAAAAAATTTCTCTTAACTTCTTCCTTTTCTCTCTGCAGGGAAGAGGGCTGGAGAGATTTTCGGCGAGGAGGATCGGCACCGGCCACCGCCGCCGGTCGCCGCCGGCCACAGCACACGGTGGCCGGAAAAGGTAAAAACTTTATTTTTTTATTTTTTATTATTATTTTTTAAACCTTTATATATTTATATATATTTGCGGATGAAAAAAAAAAGAAAGGAAATAAAAAAAATAAAATACCTTCAGATCTGAATATTGGCCTTTTGCGTTTTTTTGTTTTTGATCTCTTTTTTTTCTAATCTTTGCTTGTTATTGCTTTCCGTTCTATCTTCTTTTTTTTTTTTTGATTGAAAAGGAACCCTTTTTACATTATTTTTGAATGGCTTTATAGCCAATTTTTACACCATTTCTTATTATTTGTTCTTGTCTTCTTCTTCTTGCAGGTGGACGAGCGACGGTGGCAGACAAGAGATAGTGGAGAGCGGCGCACCAGTGGGGGGGCTAGGTTTTCAAAACCCCAGCAAATCTGACATTTTTTTTTATTTGTTTTTGGGCTTTTTGGCATTTGGGCCACTTAAATTGGGTCTAATCTTGTTTGTAGTGGGCTTGTTTTAATTTGTTTGGTTTTGGGCCCTGGTTAATAATCCCGGGCCAAAATCGGTTATTACATGGACCTTTGTACTTTTTGATCTCCCACAAGCCTGTCCTTATCCTTAACGAGGCCATGATTTTTCATGACCATGTACCGTCTTGCACTGCACACTTCACCTTTACTTATCGAGCTTGGATTTAACCACATTGTAGTTAACCCCGTTCTTGATGCTCTATTGTTTCAATGCACCAAGAATAGCATTCTTGTTGGAAAACTCTCTACCAACTTCTAATTCGCTCGAATCCAACGACGAACTTGTACGGTCACGCGTCCGGTGTGGTAGTTCAGGAAACTCCAATACATCATCTTGAGATAGATCGGCATTATGCATGTGGGTTGGAGGCGAGTACGCCCTGAATAGGGATCTTCTTCTTCTTCATCTGAACCACCCTCAACATCTTTAGGTACGGTTGGAATATGCTCTGGTTCAAAAAATAATACAACTTCTGCACCATCGGGCCCGGGCTCTCGAGGTGGATCCACATCGGAATCATCATCCAACCCACCATAATCTGCAACGAACGAGGGCCTCTCGCTGGTGGATGTCGTGGGGAGTACATTATCCCTCCTGAAACATCTTTCGTAACGTTCCCAATCATATGTGGATTGCCAACCACGAGAAGTTGATGACGTTCCCCAATACGTATTTCTATCATCGGACGTCGAAGGACGGATATGCATGTCCCATCCACCAACTGAGTGTCGTGCAGGGGTTATGTTTTCCATACTACCACCAAAAACGAGTACTTTCGTAGCCTGCCTCCAACTAACAGAGTGTCGATTTAGGGTCGTGTATTCCCCTCGAACAACAGTAGATATTGAGGTCGAAGGAATATCACTTAGCGATGAAAATTATACATATACCTCAAGATATGGTGATCCACTGGCAAGATGAGTCTCCACCATTGCCTCAAAGCTCCGAGGACCTTTGATGTCGAATGAGTCATATCTCACCGGATTAACCGAAGCGCAAAATCTATACTTAATAGACTGAACTTTCATTGGCGTTGTTCCGAAAATTTTACGCCTAATTTTTCTGTGAAGTTCTGTCACGTCTATGTTCCGATTAAAACCCAGTCGCGCCGTGTTCTCCGATAAAAAAACAACACTATTTTCGGTGTCACAAACCTCACCATCGTAGTAAATAATAGTATTAATACGTTCACTCATTTTCAGTTTATATTTTGCTTTTACCTCAATTTCTGTTATGCAACCTGAGAATGAAATTTGGCTGATTTATAGTCTAAGGATTGCCAGAGACAACTGTAGCAAAAAAACGTCCATGTGGGAGCTCTTTTCAGTACTCTTGCTGACAGCGTATCCTGCTTGAAGTGTTTTGGGCACTATTTGTTCAGAAACGTCTTCTCAAAATTATTTTACCGGAGACTACTGTAGCAAAAGAGCGTCCACGTGGGAGCTCTTTTCAGTACTCTTACTGACAGCGCATCCTGCTTGAAGCGTTTTCAGCACTATTTGTTCAGAAATGTCTTCTCAAAATTATTTTGCCAGATACATCTGTCAAAAAAATTCAAATAATTTTTATTTTGCTAATATGTTTTCCCCAAAACCCTAAATATATTTTTACTAAACCCTAGTTAACCCTATAATCTAAACCATTAATTTTTCCTTAAAAACCCTAAACCCAACGACCTTAAAAAACCCTAAACCCTAGTCCTAAAATCCTAAAACCTCATACCCTAACACTAAAAATAGCTGAAAAAGCAGTCAAGGAAGGGGGTAAAAGCGCGCCCCTGAGGGCGCGCTTTGTGCCACATCAGCAAAGCGCGTCCTCGCCAGCGCGTTGTGCTGATGTGGCACAAAACGCGCCCTCAGGGGCGCGCTTTCCTGCGCATCCCCCCTAAACGCGCTGACGTGGACGCGTTTTGGGGGGAAATGGCCCTTTTCCGTAAATATTCTAGATTTCGGCCCATTTTCGTAATTTTTTTTAGTATATTTTGGTAAATAATCCGAGTAATTGCCCATAGTATTTGTGAAGTTTTGTGGATTAAAAGGCTAATGAAAGATTTAAGAGTTTCATGTTTTTTTTCCCATAAAAGTCTATTGCGATGACAAGGCTACAATTGCAATTGCAATTGCTCACAACCTTATTCTTCATGATCGAACGAAACATGTAAAATTGATAAGCATTTTATCAAAGAAAAAATTGAAAAGGGACTGATTTGTATGTCATATGTACCAACCACTGAACAAATTGCATACATACTTACAAGAAGTTTGATCACTTAATTGGCAAGTTGGTAATGGAAAATATTTTTCAACCTGCTTGAGAGGGAGTGTTGAAAAGAAAAGTAGATTAATTCAAAATATGCTAGCAGCAAGATTATTGTAATTATAAAATAATCAACTTGTATAGAATAGGAAATGATTAATTTACTCCTAGATTGATGGGTTGCTATCACCTACATATAGCTGTTGTATCACTATTGTAAAAATATAAGAAATAATATTCTCTTCTTATTTTCCTTCTAGTTTCTATAGTAACATCTCCTCACCTTACCAAAAGAATCTTCTACATTCCCTAAACAATACTCAAAAAAACAGAAAAAAAAAAAAAAGAAAAGAAAGAGAAACACTCTGGCCAATCCCCTCTTATTCTTACGGTATGAATATTTAAGGCTAGAAATGAATAAGCAAAAATGTTTTTTTTTAAAGTCATACGGTGAAATGTTAGGTAATTAAATCATTTTTACTTTATAAGAGGAAAATATGATTTAGATTTCAAATGCTGATATAGATGCACAATAACCACCTATCTGACACAACCAAAATCTTGACTTACATGATTAATGAGTTGGGAAGGAAAATAATGGATAAAGAAAAGAGTGAAGAAATAGATTGAACTGGGACTTTACACAATTCCGGAAAAATGCACAATGCTCTCAATCAAGAAGTATATATATGTTGTTCTTCCTAATATGATTGTTTTTAAAGTTTTGCACAATCATGCTTCAAACATTGAATATCTTAAAAGAGTCTACCACAGTGAGTAGTCTCTCTTTCATCTTATCCCACCTTCTCTCATTTGCTCCGGTTGTCAATGTATAAAATTTACCTGAGAAAACATGCCATAAAAGAAGACAAGAGAACATTATGCAATCGATTGATTGTTCATAGGAAAATGATGGAATAAACAAAAGTATGAAAATGATGTACAAAGATCAACACTTCATTTACTCTCGTGGACACAAATTCACTCGGGCATTTGACAATCTCAGATTCCAAATCTCTAGTTCTAATGGATTGAAAGTAGTCGTAGTCTCTTATGTTTTACCATTTTTGTTTCTTTGGTACCAAAGAAGTTGTGGTTTGGGATAAGAAGGATTGCAGATGCTGGCATTCGAATATTGAATTTGTTTTTAAACATCGTTTCTTAAAAATGCCTACTTGAATCAATTAAGCTAGTCTCAGGGTTACAAGTCTATAATTTGAAGCCATGGATGGGTCGCACACAATAAGATTCAAACCTAAAACCAGCTAAATACTAACTCTTATAAATAATTGCATAAACTAATTAAGCTAAGTTCTAGACTTAATGAACAAAGAGTACTTTCCATGTGCTTAAAGTATTCATATAAAATTATGAACTTTTATTTTTTATTTTTTGCCAATGAGAACTAATTAAACAATAAGACAATTTATGGATGCTATAAGCAAATTTCATAACTATGCTAAGTTACTCAGACTTAGGTGTGAGTGTGGGTTAGAAGTATGTGTCAAACAAGTGTTTGTCAATTTTATCTAAGCCTTTGGAGGATCATATCCTCGTAACCATGTCCAAAATTGTATCCAACACAACCGTTGGAAACGATATTTTAAGAAAAATGAAGAGATGGAATAACATAGTAACCATGCGTATATATAGAATATACATACCATTTCCAATAGAAACTGCAGTGAGAGCATGCCGAGTGTAGTTTGGAGCCTGAGTGACAAACTCGAATGTATAATAAGTTTTTCCATCTACATCATGCTGTAAGATATGTACAAAACACGTCACTCCATAATGTTTTCATACAAATTCTAATTTTTCAAACAGAATATTAATATCTATATGACTAGGGTCAATGCTACTCGAGCTTGGGTGTGAGTGTTGGATACAAGCATGTGTGACACTCGTGGGCTCAACTTTATCTAAGTTTGTCTATGTATTTTGAGAAGTAATTGTATGAAACTGTTATTCCACGTCATCCTCGTCCTTTTTCAATAGGAGAATGACAAATCAAATTTTTCCTCCTAATTTTCAGCTTTTTTTTCTTGAAAAAATTCAAATCCAACTAATAAAGCTGAAGATAAAGGAGGAAAAATCTGATTTGTCATTATACTATTGGAAAGGGATAAGGATGACGTAGAATCACAGTTTCATACAATCCCTTCTCATGTATTTTCAGGGTTTTAGATGATCATATCCTCATACCTATGTCCAAAAATATATCCCATACAGATGTCAAATACAGATATTTCAAGAAAAATGAAGAGTTAGAGTAACATAAACTAGGAGAGTATTTGACATTCAAAAGCTCAAAGTCTATTTAGCAATACCATATACCATAAATGATACGAATGGATCTGTTAATTAGACAGAGCATTAATTCATTACATGAAAATACCTAACAGATGACACAACATGAACACATTAATCCATTCAAATCTTATGTTTTGTCAAAGTTTATATTGTTGCATCAAACATGATTGTAAAATGTGAAACTAACATGGGCACATAAAAAATACGCGTATTGTTAAACCTACCATCTTAATATGATCGACACCTACACATGCAGGTCCAAACAACATATCATAACAATCCCTAGAACACTACAAGAGGGTAATTAGATGAACTAGTTGAGAAACTTGTCCAGATAAAAGTAGGGCTGCATTCCAGGAAAATATAAACACTATCATAGTATGTGTTTTCATGTATGAGGCCTTGTATCCATGTCTGGATATGCATCGTCAGAACCAAGTGTTGGACATGAATACTTTAAGAAAAATGAAGAATCAGAGCAATATAGTTAAAAATAATAAAGGCAGTACAATAAAAGAAAGGGTAACAAATCCATCTTTGAATCAAACAAAAATGCAGGAAACAAACCTCTCCTGCCTGAATTAGCTTTGTTTTCTGAGTTGGAGGAGCCAAAACTTTCTTGATTAGTGTTTCAGCAACCTGTGAGAATTTATCGTGAGAACTAAGGTCTCACTCTCTTTTTTTTTTGTGTTCTCAATATAATGATATATAATATAGACAATCCATGGCAAACCTCTTGTGGAGATCCGAAATCTCGAATATCTTGTTTGCTGGTTGGTATCATATTCACACTAACGCTTTCTAATGGCTCAATAACATCTTTGAACACCTTGTCTTGACCTTCAATAACTACTTCCTACACACTTGCAAGTGAGACTAGTTACTGTCAATTCTAATTTTCATTAAATCGAATCCGTAAGTTACTATGTTACTCTGAATCGGAGACACAGCTGTATCTAATACTCACCCTCGAATCCGAGTAACATAAAATAGGGGTAATTAAATGCACAAAGTTTACCTGCCACCCAAATGGATAGAGAAATGTGTATCCATCTTTCTTGTCAGTGACTGGAAGAAATCCCTTCTTAGTTTCTGCAGCAACTGAACGATATGAATGTGTCCTCTTAGCATATCAGGAAATTTTATTCAAAGAAGCAAGTTGACTTGAGATTTTAATTAGATCCAAAAACATTGGATGGGATAATAACATTCGATCGAATATACATACATGCAATAGGAGTTCGGTCGACAATTGAAACCAAAGGAGCAGTGATGCCAACGGCAATCATTCGGCGTCTCCCACAACTATCTGAAAATTAAGAAAAGAAAAATGAAATACAATATAAGCAATAATATATAGAAAAAAAATAATAAAGAAATGCTGTATAAAATCTCCACAAATACCTCTAATCTCTATGCCAGAATTTACAATTACTGGATTAAGAAAAAGAAGAAGAAGAAGAAATTAAATTCACCTTGAAACTGAGAAGAGCTAGAAGAAGCAGCAGGTGGAGATGATAAATGTTCACCCCGGACATGAAGAGAAACACTTGTTTTACAGCAAAGAAATGCTCCATGAGAAAGCTTCTGCAACCCTCTCTGTTTAACGAATGGAAGGAGCAAAATCCAATCATAAAGGAAAAAAAAAAAGGACCCAAAGCTGTAAAACAAAATAGATTGACAATGTTGATGAGAAAAGAAACCTGGGGAAAGGAATTAGTGGACAATGTATGATGAAGGGATGGCATAGAATTCTGCAAAGCTGCCATTGTTTAATATTTTGTGTCTCGGTTCATATGAACCAGTGAAGAAAAAAAAAAGTAGAAATCTTCATTGATGGTTTTGTGGTGGAGATCTGTTCATCTTTGGATTGTTATCCGTTGAGAAAGCGTGCAAGTGGCTTTTCATGTCACACGTATATAAGCCTTTTTGAAGTCTACTAGATTTTGGTTTGTTGGATTTGGATTGGACCCACCTTCTCTCTTATTATATTTTCTTTTCTTTTTAATAAATCTTCGACTTGCTAATTTGTAACTATTTTGTGTACAAAAAATTTTCAGACTTAGGCTTCCTTGCACCGTAAACTTATATTGAATCATAATAAACATAGATAAGATTAATTATTTTAATGATTGAGATTAAAATTAATGATGTGATATATGTTTGAATATAAAAATAATAATGACATTGAAATTAAAATTTAAATGATTATTAAAGATATTAAATTAAAATGTGAATTTATTAAAAATAAATAATTCAAATTTATGTTAAATAATGATTCATAATGTCAAAAGTTGTATTATTACTTTATTAAAAATATATTATAGAAAATATTTAAGTTGTTTTTTGGGTTTGTAATAATTTCATTAGCTGGGAGGGAGGTTTAAAGTAAATGGGCTGTTCACTAGAAAACTATTCAATCCACTGGAGACATTGATGGTGTGATGAGATTGCAATTGTTCGGTGTCGGTGCAAAAGCATGAAGGGGCATATACCCGTTAGGGTGAGTTGAGATTAAAAGGAGTCTCATTGGTGTTCGTAAATTAATTTAATCTTTTATAACTAATTAATTAACATTCTTAAAATATATTTATGTGTCATAACAACATGTGGCAATATCACATTTTAGGGTTTAAATTTTTTTACACATACAGATCGAATTTGGACCATTGGTTGTCCAATTCATTTTAGAATACCTTTTTAGTATTTATATGTATATATATTATTTTTTATAACATATCAGAATTTTTTATGTTTTATTATTACCTTAAAATTTAAATATATAAAATCTAAAAAAATTTAAAATTTATAAATTTACAAAAATAAAAAATATTATTTTGGCACTTGAATGAATATGGATAACTAGTTATCCAAATACATTTGCATATGAACAACCATTTGTTGGAATGCATTCTAGACATGTTTTTTTTTTTGAGTAATTTATATATTTTAATATTTCATATTATGAACATATTTTTATATTATTAAATTAAAAATAAATAAAATCTGATATTTTATAAAATTTTATATTTTATACATTTTTTATTTTATGTAAATCATATTTTTTATATATTTGGACAAATATATTTTATAAAATCTAATATATTTTATGTTTATAAATTTTATGTGAAATAATATATTTTATAAACATAAGATGTTATATATGTTTTAATTTCATAATAATATAATAATATAATAATTTATGAAAATTAAAAATATATACAAGTACTCAAAAACATGTTTGAAATGAATTTAGACAACTTATTGTCTAGGTTCATTCTAGTGTCAACAAATATTTCTAATATTTTTACATATTTATATATATATATATTTAGATCTTATATTTTTAAATATCAAAATAAAAATATAAAAATATAATATGTAATGAAAAGTTAAAATATATAAAAATATTAAAAAATTATGTCTAGAATGAAGTTGGACAAAATGTTGTCCATATGCAAATGAACCTAGACAACCAATTGTCCAACTTCATTCCCCATGTGTAAAAATATAATTTATTTTATAAGTTTTAAATATTTTATTTTCTCAAGTGTCAAAATGTGAGGCTGCCACGAGCCACCATGTTATTGGTCATTAATGCCACATGAGAGTATTTTAATTATGTTAGTCAGATACCTAAAAAAAGGTACCAGGTTGGCTTATGGTTTTTCAAGTTTAAGTACCAATTAGGTCCATAAAGATAAGGTATCAAGTGGGTACAAGTTGCTACAAGTACCTCCGTATATATACTATTATTTAAACTCATTACTGAGTTGATATTACGAGTCAACCAGACAGCAACTCGGTTAGAAAATTACATGAATGCCATTCTGTAATTAAAATAAGTAATGTTATTCGAGGTATTTTAATATTTTCACTTTTAAAAAAAATATGCACATGATAGGATTCGAACCTCGCATTAATTGTTTTATTAAAATTTAGAATTTATCACTCAACTAAAGCTTTATTTTAATATTTTAATATATTTTAATCTTATTATACACACTATATTATTTCCATGAGTTGTATATATTAATAATATATTTGATTGAGTTGGTGTAACTAGTTAACTCCATACCGACTCAAGATTAATGACAACATCATGGTAAACAAATTAATCTAATTTTTTCTTTTTCATAAAATATTTCATATGTTATTAGTTTCATTATTTATTGTATATTATTTTTAAACACATAATTATGTTTTAAATTTATGATTTCCACATGAATATACGTGTGATAAGAATTCTAATATATATTAACTTTTTTATAAAACTACATGTAATACCCAATTTCTGCCTGGGCCCATTTAGTCCAAATAAAACTAAATTTAAAACCCAAATATTATTAAAGGGTCCAAAGTCCTTTTACACCAGCCCAATTATCAAGTTAAAGCCTGACCCATTAATACAAGCAAATAACCCAGAGTTCATTAGCCCAAAATTAAACAAAACAGTAGCCCAAATTAAAGGCCCAATCCCTAAAGCCTGTTAGCAAGAAAATAAGCAGAAACCCTAGGAACCCCCCTGCGCCGCCGGCCTTTGGCCTCCCGCGTGGAACCCACGTGCACCTCCTGCGTGCACCCCACTGGCTTTTCGCATGCGCTCCACGCGCGCCCCTCGGACTCCTCGCATCGACCCACGTCCATACGCCTCGGTTCCCGTCTCCATCAGCACCCATCACCTGCAGACAGACACAAAAAACGCAGAAACCACAAGAAGGCAGGAAAGTATGGGACAAAATGATAAAATATTGAGGAGATGATGTATTTTCGGCTATAAAGCCACTGAAAATCGATGTAAAAGGGGTCGGTCGTTTCGCCCTTTCACACAAAGCGTTTACAAGAAACAGAAATAAAAACCAAGAAAATCTTAAGGTGGATTTCATTTCTTACTATTTACTGTCATCTACTGTACTTTTCATTTTTTTTTGCGATTTCAAAAAAACCGTATAGCAAAAGGGAAAGAGTCTTTACCGGAAGCCCTTTCGTAGCAATCGTCGGTGCGGAAAAGGGATCTGGTTCCCTTTCCTTCGCCGGTAGTGGAGCAGTAGAGGTTTGGCCCTCGAAAGGGCTCGGTTTTGAGCACCACCGGCCTCCTACACAGTGGTGGCGCGGTGGTGCGATAGGGGATCAAAGGATACCCGATCGACGCGCTAAAGAGGCCCGAGCGGCGGCGCAAAGGGGTTTCCAAGGAAACCCTAGCAGAGCATCAAAAGGGGGAGGGGGCTTTCAACTATTTTCGGAAATCCAAAAATGAATTTCAAAATGTGAATCTGGGGTTTAAATGTGAAACGAGAAACGGCGTCGTTTGGGGAAGCACAGGTCCGCGTGTCGACCCGCTTTCGACCCGGAGGACCCGCGTGTTCGGTTCAAATGGGATATTTGTCATATTAGTCCCTCCCCATTTATTTCGTTCGCAAATCCCGTATCACTCAATTCTAATTTGGCTATTAAACTTCATTCCGTTTCCACTTTAGTCCAGAGCAAAACGCAGCGCGTAGAAGGGGGGAAAATTGCGTTCGTGGTCCCGCTCCTTCCACGCGCGTTTCAAATAGACCCCTCCCCTTTTATTTTGTTTCGAATTAACCCCTAAATTTTCATTTCGAATGTAATTTGATCCCTTTTTAGTTATTTTATAATCTTTTTTAGTCCTTTTATTATGTTATTGTTATATTTGTATTATCATTACATTGTACATATTTATTATTATACTATTATTATTATATTTTATTTCTATTATATTTATATTAGTATATTATATATTTTCTAACCCCCATTATTGTCATTATTACATTTACCATTATTATTATCATTTTAGCATTATTACTATAGTTATATTATTTATCTTGTACATATTTTGTATTATTATTATTATTATTATTATTATTATTATTATTATTATTATTATTATCATCATCATTATTATTATTAGTTTTATTATATCTACTATATTTGTTTCTATTTTTCATTTTCTTAACTTAATATCATTATTATTTATTAAGCTTTCATTTCTATATTTATACTTACATTATTTCGCATATACTTCTATTTTTACCCATATTATCATATTTTATGTATTCCTATTCATACATACATTTCAATGTCATTTTTGTTATCATTGTCATTATTGTCATTATTTTCTCCGTCTCCTTGTAAAGATTTCATCCCGCTTATCATTCTTCCGCTTTTTGTTTATTATTCTTCAGCATATTGGTTTTACCCATTCCATCTCTATTTTCGCCTTGTCGTTATCGTTGGAATTTAACATATTTGTTCCATATGCTTGCTAGCATTGTATTTCATTTTTATTGCATTTTGTTACAAATTCATGCTACTCTTTACCCAACACAAAGTTGATTTCTTTCATAGAAGTAATATTTCGTGTTTAGAAATTCGAGAAAACCGTACCTTAACTTACTAGGTCTCGATTTTTCTCGTTCAACCTAAATAACGAAATATCTTTTAAAATAAAAACTTTTTGAATAAAAAATAAAAGCTTATTTTCGAGATTTCGAGATGTTGTGTCCTAACTTACTGGATGTAACGTTCCGTATTTCGAAATAAGGTTTTCTAAACAAGGCAATATTCATCTTGGATCCGAGGAGTTAAATTATCGTGTCCTAAATTTTTGGATGTGATATTTTATTCCTTCGGGACGATGAAAGCATAATATTTAATTCGAGGAAACTCAAATATTTTAAGGGATCACATTCTTAAAATCCATTTTCACAATTTTCAACTTTCGACATAAGGACATTAATTGATCAATTTGGTACCAATTTTGGGCATGACGAGGGTGCTAATCCTTTCTCGCACGTAACCGACTCCCGAGCCCATTTTCTCGAAACTCGTAGACCAAAATATTTCATAGGTGGCCCGATCGCACCTAATAAAAGATCGGTGGCGACTCCCGTTTTTTTTATTTTCAAAACCCAATGTCGATTCACCTTTTCAAAAAGGGACGGTTTCGACAGCTTGGCGACTCCACTGGGGACTGTTCGAGAGTCAGGCCATAAAAATGATCACTTTTTGTCCTTTTGTCAAAATTTGGAAAATCATTTTCAAAAATCATTCTTCTCTCGATTTAAAGTAAAAAAACTTATCCTCGAGAGTACGAAGTGTTGCGCCCTAACTTACTGGGTGTGATATCTCGTTACTTTGAGGTAAGAATTTTCAAAATAGCAATGATCCGAATCATATCCTATCTTACTCTCAAGAATTTGGCGTGCTGTGTCCTAACTTACTGGATATGGCATCCATATACTTCGGGATGAGAAGGCTTTTTATTCCAATTCACTTGAATTTTTTTTAAAATCAAGGAAAATGACCGTTTTCTCCATTTTCAATTCTATGGGTGCTAAGGTTGCGATAATGTTGATATTTCTGCATTCATATTTGCATGACCATTGCGGTCACACCTTTAAGTGGGAGCGAGAAGCTATGCTTTCGTGAGGTTTTCACCTCCGCATGGGCTAGTGGACTGCTTTCGGGATACATCCGTACCTATGTCTTCGTGAAGTTTTCACTTCCGCACGGCCATAGGGAAATGTATTCCCCTGAATCGAACTCGGTCTGTATGAGCCTGTGATGGGTGAGGAGCGAGGAATCTGCTGATTTGGGTACCTTGAACTCTAGAACTCAACCACATGTAAAGAGCCTAAGAACCTACCCCGAGCTAAACTATATCAAACCCTAGTAGCCACCCGTACGGGCGTTTGTTTATTTTACTCATTTTATATTTCATGGCACTAACTTCTGGCGTTTTATTCTCTTTTTGCATATCATTGCATATTTTAAAAGGCATTGATTCACGGTCAGTTTCTGAGTTAGAAAGCTGGTTATGGAAAGCAAATTCCTTGATAAAGTGGAAGACAATGCGGTCATCCGCACGTGGTCAAAGCAAAGCCAAATAGAAAAAGGGGATAGCTTGGTTGAGGGGTATGTGTCAGAACTACGAGCTTTCACCAATATCAGTGTCACTCAGAACGAGCTCCAAGAGTTGAAAGAAATTTGGACTCAGTGGGATAACGAGACGAAGCAACTGTTCTATGGTACTTACGGTGACCTGCCTTACCTGATTGACGTCAAGGTAGACAAGCATTTATTCCGAGCAATGACCCAGTTTTGGAATGCTGCTTATAGTTGTTTCTCCTTCGGGAAGGCGGATCTAGTTCCCACGGTAGAAGAATATACGGCCTTGCTACGCTGCCCAAGAATTCAAGTTGACAAAGCCTATTCCAAAGCAGTTAACGGCCCAACCTTGGTGAAGAAATTAATGAACATCACCGGAATGAGCGAACAATGGGTCTCAGCCAGAATGTAAAAGAAAGGCGTAGGTAAATGTATACCCTGGATATGTTTGAAAGACTTGATCTTGGCGCATCCCGATGCAAAGAAAAGGATTGACGTCTTTGCCCTGTGTGTTTACGGTCTGATAATCTTCCCAAAAGCCTTGAGGCACATCGACGAAGCAGTTATTGATCTATTCAGCAGATTAGACAAAGGGGTCACACCTGTTCCCGCCATCTTAGCCGAAACGTTCAGGTCCTTGAGTGTATGTAGGAGAATGGGTGAAGGCAGGTTTATTGGATGCGCGCAGCTATTATTGGCTTGGTTCCATAGTCACTTCTGGAAAGTGGAGAGAGAGTCCTATCGATTTATAACAGAGAGTTACTCCCCGTTAGAAGAAATGGCAGCTACACCTAGAAGAGAGGATGTGTCTGAAGAAAGTTGGATTGCGCTATTCCAAAACCTTCAAGAAGATGACATCGGGTGGAAAGCTCCATGGTTGGTTACCGACCAAATCCTTTATCGTTGTGGGAGCTTCGACTGGGTTCCTCTACTAGGAATTTGGGGTGCTACTGCATATGCCCCTCTGCTGGTCCTGAGACAATATAATTCAAAACAATTCGTGCCAACGACATATGGGTTGGCTCAATGTGAGTTCTCATATGAAGGGGGGAGCTATAAGAAAAGGGTTAAAGAGATCTCTAGTGCCTGGAATCAGATTCATAGAATGAAGAGACTATCCATAGGCCCGATGACGACCTCGGAGTATAGAGAATGGAGGACCGGGAGGATCAATGACAATATCCCTGAACCAAATCCCGAGGGTGCCCGGTCGAGAGAGGAGTGTTTGCGAGTAGCCCCATTAGAATTGGAGATTGTGAAACGGGATTTCGAAAGGATGAGTGCGGAACTTGAAAGAAAAATAGAGAGGCTAGAAGAAGAGAAGATGCTCCTCAAGTTAGACGTAGATGGACAAAAGTCGGAAGCCGAGAGGTTAAGAAAGGAAAAAGAGAAAATAGAGGAAGACCGAGATGATCTGAAGATGGAGTATAAGAAGATGCGTCTGACAATAAGAAACACGGGATTGGGAAAAACTCCGGAGCAATGGCGACGCGAGATTCAAAAGGAAAAAACCAAAGCTAGCAGTTGGGGGAAAAGTTCCAGGAAATACAAACACAAAATAAGATCCTAAAAACGGATGTTGCAGAGAGCCACAAAGAAAGGAAAAGGTTAAAAACTAAGTTGGCTGAACTTGGACGGGCCCTACATCACTACCAAGGTTGCAATTCAGAAACCGAGTTGAAGTTGAGTCTAAACAAAATCGAAGAAATGAAGGGAAAAATTGAAAGATTAGAGACAACATTACGTGACGGCGAGCTCCGAATTAATCTTTTAGAAGCAGAGAAGGGCAATGGAAGGAGGAACTTGTCCATTCCCATAGGCAAGTTAGAGATCGAGACTACCTCATGGGCGAAGCAATAGTTCAGATTCGGGAAGTGGCTGATCACCTGCAGACCCTGGCGTCCCAAGCTGAGATTGTGAGCATGAAATACGAGCTACCGGCAGATCGTAACCAAGAGCTGACTTCTTTACTTAGAAAAAACAAAACTTTGGGCTTAAGGGCCAAAGCGTATTTGTAATCCCTTTTATGTAAAGGATCTTACCTTCTAATAAAGTCTTCTAAAATGAAGTTGATCAGAATCGATGCCTTCTCTTTGCATTCACGCATTTGCATTGCATCATGCACGTCGAATCGTGCAAAAGGTCTCCTAAAGAAGTTTCCTATATGGAGTTGAATCATAATTGGCGCCTTTTTACATCCATACATTTGCATTACATTGCATCGTACACATCGAATCTCACAGAAGGACCCTAAAATTATGGCAGTTACCCTGGAACATCACTACGGTACGAGAGGAAAAACAAGAATAATGGATCAAAAGATGGAAAAACTAGAGCAAATGCAAAAAGAAATCCAGGATCAAATAAAAGAACAAGCGCAACTACAGGAGCAATTGGCCAAAACCCAGAAAGACATGATAGAGCAAATGCAAAAATCCCAGGACAAAATGGTGGACCAAATAATGCAATTGCTGTCTAAAGAACGAGGAGTTGCCACTAGCTCAGGGAACGACAGCGATAATCTCGCCCTTCCCCCACCAGAGGCCCAAACACCACAAGATGCGCATCCCCGAAGGGCGCCTGTCACTATCAGGCCACAATATCACGTTGAAACAGCAACACCGACACACCTCCCGACGGGTTCGGGCACTAACCCAGGAGAAAATCTAGTCAGTCTCGGTGTCCCAGATCTGGATGAGATGGCTGAAAAGGCAAAACAAGAACTGCCAAAATGGGTGGAGGAGAGATTCAAGGCTCTGGAAAACGCCGGTAAACGTCGAGGAATAAAGGCCAATGATTTAAGCTTAGTCCCCGATTTGGTGCTCCCATACAATTTCAAGATGCCGGAGTTTGAGAAGTACAATGGGACAAGCTGCCCAGAGGCCCACATCACTATGTTCTGTAGAAGGATGGCGGGTTACACTAACAATGACCCACTGCTGATCCACTGTTTCCAAGACAGCCTGATAGGAGCCGCGGCCAGATGGTACAATCAGTTGAGTCGTGCCAAAATTGGGTCATGGGATGATTTGGCTCAAGCGTTCTTGGAGCAATACAGTCACGTAACGGACATGACCCCTGATAGGATCACTCTGCAAAACATGGAAAAGAAAGGGAACGAAAGCTTTAGGCAGTACGCACAGAGGTGGAGGGAAGTTGCCATTCAGGTCCAGCCACCGCTTATGGAGAAAGAGACCACCATGCTCTTCATCCGCACATTGAAAGCCCCATTCCTCATGCACATGATAGGAAGTGCAACCCGGAGCTTCTCAGATATCATAACCACTGGAGAGATGATCGAGAATATTATAAAAAGTGGAGGGATCGAGACCGCAGAGAATACCAAAAGAATGCCCCCGAGAAGGAAAGAAAGTGAGGTGAATAACGCGAGCATAGGGCACCCGAGGTCAATTACCATAAACCAGCCAAAAGCAACAATCGCGGGGCAACAAGGGCTACCCAAGAAAGAGCCCGGCGCCTCAAGACAAGATAATAAGAAGCCCCAATTCACACAAATTCCGATGACATATAAGGAAATGTATCAAACCCTGTTCGATGCACATATTGTGTCCCCTTTTCATCTCAAACCGATGCAACCTCCGTACCCCAAGTGGTACGACACGAACGCCCAGTGTGAATACCATGCAGGAATCACGGGGCATTCAATAGAGAACTGCCTGGCTTTCAAGAAATTGGTAGAGAAATTTATCGGCATGGGTGTGGTCGAGTTGGATGACATGCCAAATACAACAAATCCTTTGCCTAATCACGCCAAGGGCGGAACTAACACGATCAGCGAAAGTGCAGAAAAAATGATCAAAACAAGCATCGCAGAGGTCAAGACTCCCCTGAGATGGGTCTGGAAAGAAATGGTCAAGCATGGATTGGTTGTTGCGAAGGAAAGTCAAGAGGAACTCACAAACTATTGCGAGCACCACCAAGAGTTGGGACACGAGATTCAGACCTGCGGAGAATTCAGAGCTCTAGTACAGAACCTAATGAACAATAAAGAAGTCGAATTTTATGAAGAAGGCACAGAAGATAGAAGCATATGCGCATCAGAGTCAACAAACTCAAGAGTTAACCTTCCGATGATCACTATTTCCCGTCCCAAAAATGATAAAACAGGGGCACGGGTAGCACCAAGAGTAGTTATACGGAGGCCCGTGGCCATTGGAGACAATAGGGAGGCCTCTCAGAATCATGGGTGTGAAGTAATAGTCTCCGTAAAGGAGAGTCCGGCCAGCAATGAGATAGGAATACGGGTGACGCCGAAGGTGATAATACGGAAGCCCGCTGCATTCGCCTACAAAGATAGCAGGGAAGTCCCCTGGAGCTATGAGTGTAATGTAGAAGTGGCAAAAAGTTCGACTAATGTGACAAAGGAGGATTCAAACGAAGGCTTCCATACTCGAAGCAGGAAGCGCTACGACTTAGTAAAGGGGAAAGCTCCAATGGTGGAACAAGAGAAGAGGAGGCCAGCTGAACCCGAGCCGAAGATCAAGGAGCTTGTGACTGAGGAAGAGGCTAAAGAGTTCCTGAAATTTTCTAAAACATAGTGAGTATTGTGTGGTAGAACAGCTACACAAATAGCCGGCACGCATATCCGTATTGACCTTGCTCCAATGCTCAGAAGTACACAGGAACGCATTAATGAAGGTTTTAAACGAAACCTACGTCACTAGTGACATCTCAGTTAATAAGTTGGATCGATTAATCGGCCATATAAGCGCAGACAATTTCATTCATTTTAATGATGATGAAATACCCCCAGGTGGTAGAGGATCCACCAAGGCATTACATGTTACCGCTAAGTGTAAGGGGCACACATTGCCAGGGGTCTTGATAGACAACGGGTCTGCGCTAAACGTGCTACCCTTATCCTCCCTCAACAGATTACCGGTGGATAGTTCGTACATGAAGGAATGCCAAAGTGTGGTAAAAGTCTTCGACGGGACTCAAAGAAGGGTCATGGGGAGAATTGAAGTGCCATTACTGATTGGCCCAACTATTTACGAAATAGGTTTCTTGGTCATGGACATCGAACCTTCCTACAACTGCCTATTGGGGAGACCGTGGATACATTCAGCCGGGGCAGTACCTTCATCACTGCATCAAAAGGTGAAGTTGATAGTGGATGGCCGACTAATAACGATAAAAGCTGAGGAGGACATCATCGCCACCGTAACCAGTGACATGCCTTACGTGGAGACAAACGACGAGGCAACAGAATGCTCGTTCCGATCTCTCGAGTTCGTGAACGCAACCTTTGTCATGGAAGGAAACAAGATCCCGGAGCCAAAAATCTCGAGGACCACAAGGATGGGTCTGAAAATGACCGTGGAAAAAGGCGCTTTACCGGGAAGAGGGCTTGGAAAATACCTTCAGGGGAGAATAGCGGCCCCAATACTGAGAGAGAAGCAGGATCACTTTGGCCTGGGATTCAGACCAGATGCAAGGCAAAAGAAGGAGGAGTTAGAAAAGAGACGGGAAAGAAGACTCACCCGTTTGAGCAGGAAAGAAACCAAGAGGGAACCCATGATAATCCCGCACATATCCAAGACCTTTGTGTCGGGAGGGGTAATCCACTCTGAGCAGAGGACACTGAATGGAGAAGACATCGCGGCAATGTTAGGCAATGTCTATATCAGCGCCTTATCTGAGGAGGCCGTTGGCGGAGGAGTCTTGCCGAATACCCAGCCTTATGAATCGGAAGACATATTGAACAATTGGACTGCGGAAGAAATCCCTGTAGTGTTTAGGGCCCCTTCAGAGTAATGTTCAGGACACACTTGTTGCCCCAGCCTAAGGGCAGCAAGATTTCTTTTGTGAAATAGGCGCATGTTTACGTATCGTTATATCAATAAAATGCATTTTTCGAAGCAAACATTTCCTCTCTTTGTTTTTTGGTCATTTTTCAGCATTACCATACATACAACTGTTCATCCACAAATTCATTCATTCCACCCATATTTTCTCAAACTGCAACAGGTCCCCGGATGTCAATGACTTGAGCAACGCTGCCTCAGATTCGAAATATCCCTTTGAGCAAGATATGTGCCTAGGGGATCTACAGGATTTCTAAGATGACACGAACGATGATCTGTCTCCTGATTGGTTAAGAATGGAAGAGTAGGAAGAGAGACAGATTCGGCCCCACAAGGAGGCAGTAGAGACTGTGATGTTAGAAGAAGGGAAAGCGGTAAACATTTGGACATGTATAGCCAGGGAAACGAGGCAGAATCTCATCAAGTTATTACAGGAATTCAAGGATGTCTTCGCATGGTCTTATGAAGATATGCCCGGTTTAAGCACCGATATCGCAGTACATCGCTTACCTATAAGGAGGGATTGCAAGCCAGTTCAGCAAAAGCTCCGAAGGATGAGACCTGACATTGTGCTGAAAATAAAGGAAGAGGTCCAAAAGCAGTTCGACGCCGGATTCCTGCAAGAAATCAAATATTCAGAATGGGTAGCCAATATCGTGCCTGTCTCTAAAAAAGACGGAAAGGTGCGAATGTGCGTAGATTATAGAGATTTAAACAAAGCTAGCCCAAAGGATAACTTTCCTTTGCCTCATATTGACACGCTAGTCGACAATACAGCAGGCTTTTCACTATTTTCCTTCATGGATGGCTTTTCCGGATACAATCAGATAAAAATGCACCCTGAAGATATGGGAAAGACCACCTTCATAACACTGTGGGGCACCTTCTGTTACAAAGTAATGCCTTTTGGATTGAAAAATACAGGAGCTACTTATCAAAGGGCCATGGTGACCTTGTTCCACGATATGATGCATACAGAGATTGAGGTTTATGTGGATGACATGATTGCGAAATCTAGAACGGAGGAAGAACACATACAAGTTTTGCAGAAACTATTTCTGAGACTGAGAAAGTTCCAATTGAAACTCAATCATACGAAATGTACCTTTGGAGCTAGATCTGGCAAGCTGTTGGGCTTCATAGTCAGCAAGAAGGGGATCGAAATCGACTCGGACAAGGTCCGGGCTATACAAGAATTGCCCCCGCCACGCACTCAGAAAGAGGTTCGAGGTTTCCTCGGCAGACTGAATTATATTGCTCGGTTTATCTCACAGTTAACTGATAAATGCGATCCCATACTCTGTCTTTTGAAGAAACATAACCCCGGCGTATGGAATGATGAATGTCAGGAAGCCTTCGACAGAGTCAAACAGTACTTGTCAAACCCTCCAGTACTGTCACCTCCACCCCCTGTTAAGCCATTAATCCTGTATCTAACAGTGCTTGGTCACTCTATGGGATGTGTGCTAGGTCAACATGATGATACAGGAAGAAAGGAGAAGGCGATATACTACCTCAGTAAGAAATTCACTGAGTACGAAATGAGGTACTCACCAATCGAAAAGCTGTGTTGTGCATTAATTTGGACAACTCGGAGATTGAGACAATACATGCTGTATCACACGACCTGGTTAATCTCGAAGTTAGACCCCCTAAAGTACATGATGGAGGTGACCGCTTTGAATGGGAGGATGGCTAGATGGCAAATCCTGCTGTCCGAATTTGATATTGTATATGTGAGTCAGAAAGCCATAAAAGGGAGCGCGATAGCCGACTTCCTAGCTAGCAGAGCTTTAGAAGACTACGAGCCATTGAACTTTGATTTCCCCAATGAGGATCTAATGTATGTGGCAGCTACGGAAGAGGACACGGCAAAGGATGACCTTTGGAAACTGAATTTCGATGGAGCATCAAATGCTATTGGAAATGGGATTGGGGCAGTCTTGGTATCCCCAAAAGGTGCTCACTACCCGTTCACAGTCAGGCTGGATTTCGATTGTACAAACAATATGGCAGAATACGAAGCTTGTATCATGGGACTCCACGCTACTATAGAACGTGGAATTAAAACGCTGGAAGTATATGGAGATTCCGCATTAGTGATCTACCAACTAAGGGGCGAATGGGAAACAAGAGACCCCAAATTAATCAACTATCGAAAGATAGTCATGGGACTAATCGAGGAGTTCGACGATATCACCTTTAGTTATCTCCCACGAGAAGAAAACCAAATGGCAGATGCTCTGGCTACTTTAGCATCCATGATTAAGGCGAGTAAACAAGAAGATGTAAAGCCTATCCAGATGAGTATTTACGAGGCCCCAGCTTATTGCTGCAACGTAGAAGAAGAGGAAAGCGACAATCACCCTTGGTACCAAGATATATTGCGATATGCGAAAAACCGCGAGTACCCAGCTCACGCAACTGAGAATGAAAAAAGGACGCTCAGGAGATTGGCCCTCGAATATGTGGTAGATGGAGACATCTTGTACAAAAAAGGAAAGGATCAAGTATTGTTGAGATGCGTCGGCGCTTTAGAAGCTAAGATGATCCTAGAAGAAGTCCACGAGGGCATTTGTGGACCACATGCTAACGGATTCACAATGGCCAGGCAAATAATGAGATTTGGATATTACTGGTCCACCATGGAAGGAGACTGTATCGACTATGCCAAGAGATGTCATAAATGCCAGATCTATGGAGATAAGATTCATGTGCCTCCGTCTCCCTTACACGTCATGACTTCCCCATGGCCCTTTTCCATGTGGGGCATGGATGTAATCGGACCCATCTCACCAAAAGCTTCAAACGGACATAGATTTATCTTCGTGGTTATTGATTATTTCACGAAGTGGGTAGAAGCTGCTTCATACGCTAACGTCACTAAATTAGCAGTTAGTCGATTTTTGAAGAAGAAAATTATTTGCCGATATGGGATGCCCGAAAGGATCATATCAGATAATGCTTTGAATCTGAACAACGGAACAATAGCAGATGTTTGTCGTCAATTCAACATTAAACATCATAACTCATCTCCATACCGTCCGAAAATGAATGGGGCAGTGGAAGCAGCAAATAAGAACATCAAAAAGATAGTGGGAAAGATGACAGAGACTTACAAGGACTGGCATGAGAAGCTACCATTTGCTCTTTATGCTTATCGAACATCCGTCAGAACCTCTACTGGGGCAACACCCTTCTCACTGGTCTACGGGATGGAGGCAGTCCTACCCATCGAGGTGGAGATACCCTCTCTTCGGGTTTTAGCAGAAGTAAAGCTGGATGAAGCCGAGTGGATTCAGGCTCGATACGATCAATTGAACCTAATCGAAGAAAAGAGGCTAAAGGCTATTCGTCACGGTCAGATGTACCAAAAACGCATGATACGAGCATACAACAAAAGGGTTCGCCCAAGAGAGTTTCACGAGGGAGACCTGGTGTTGAAGAAGATCCTCCCCATACAAAAGGATTTCAGAGGGAAATGGATGCCGAATTGGGAAGGACCGTACGTAGTGGAAAAGGCTTTCTCCGGAGGCGCACTGATCCTAACGGAAATGGATGGGAAAAGCTTGCCCAACCCCGTGAACTCGGATTCAGTCAAAAGATACTTCGCTTGAACAAGCTGAGACAAAAACCACCAAGGACACCTTGATCCCAAAAAAAAAAATGGAAAAGGGAGAGGCCAAGGCGAAAACCCGCAAAGGGCGCTTTGAGACCAAAGGGGATTTGAGTCGAAAACCTGAAAAGGCGACATCGAATATGAAGAAAAATCTCGCTGCACTGAAATGGACGAGGAGGGGGTATGCCGCGGCTTAAGGCATCAACAAAATACTCAAGATCTCCTAAAGCACGTATCAGACTCAAAATGATCTTCCGAATACTCAGGCGAAGAAGCTTAGGCTGCGATATCTGGGGCACCCAATTTCTATTCTGCCCATCTTTGTAATTCGTAATCATTTTATTTTCAATGAACTACTTCCTTCATTGCATTTGCCGATTTGATTTGACCTGTTTTATTTCGGGTTGCACTCCCACTCCCTCCTAGGCATTTTATAATGAAATAACGATTTCAGAACTAATAATACTTTCATAAAGGCGCCCTACATATTATTCTGAAAGTCTCTAAACAATACAAGGACTCGAAACATGGCCATTGTTTAAAATTTGTTCCGTCTAAGGTTTAGACTAGTTGAAAAATGACGAATGATCGTCTATTTGAACAAAGACCAGAAGCCTCATTGGCAACATGCCTTTCATAAATAATGAATGAAGGTGTAGTACCACTATTGACTCTGCACCTCAAAGTCGCAGCAACAGAGTCAGAAGAAGACAAATGTTACTCTCCTAATGGGGTAGTGAGAGGCATGAACTTTATGTCTCAGAGAGTACAATGGAAGGAACAATGAAATTACAACGGGACAAGCTCGTCTCTTTGAGTTCCCTACCTCTGCCACAATCGTAGTGCGTCAGTGAGCAAATGACAACCTAAACCATAAATGGGGTCCTTCTCACGCATTCATACGCATCCAATTAGGAGCATTCGATTTATTGCAATCATTACATCCTAGTCATTTTGCTTCGCAAAAAAAAAGGGGGGGTCATCATTGGCATAATATTCAGCATTCATGGCACATATAGTTAGGAGCATTTGAATCACCTCTATCGTAACACCCTTTATCATTTGCATAAGCATAAGCACGTTCTGCAGGACAGGTTCCCCAGAGAACAGCATCACAGCCTCGAAGGTCAGACACTGCTTCCATGGAGTAGACCGAATGTAATGAGGAGGTGAAGTGAAAATTCATAGTTATCACCATTCGTTTTCAAGAAAGTTCCAGTAAGAAGACCCGAGTTGTAGGTCTCTTCTGGATCACTTTTCAAGAAAGTTTCAGCAAGAAGACCCGAGTTGTAGGTCTCTTCTGGATCATTGTTCGTTTTCGAGAAGTTTCAGCAAGAAGACCCGAGTTGTAGGCCTCTTCTGAATTCCTATCACTATTCATTTTTAAAAAGTTTTCAGCAAGAAGACCCGAGTTGTAGGTCTCTTCTGGATTCCTATCACCGTTCGTTTTCGAGAAGTTTCAGCAAGAAGACCCGAGTTGTAGGTCTCTTCTGGATTCCAATCACCTTTCGTTTTTGAGAAGTTTCAGCAAGAAGACCCGAGTTGTAGGTCTCTTCTGGATTCCAATCACCTTTCGTTTTTGAGAAGTTTCAGCAAGACGACCCGAGTTGTAGGTCTCTTCTGGATTCCAATCATCTTTCGTTTTCGAGAAGTTTCAGCAAGAAGACCCGAGTTGTAGGTCTCTTCTGGATTCCAATCACCTTTCATCTTCAAGGAGTTTGCAGCAAGAAGACCCGAGTTGTAGGTCTCTTCTGGATCACCGTTCGAGAAGTTTCAGCAAGAAGACCCGAGTTGTAGGTCTCTTCTGGATCACTGATCGTCTTCGAGAAGTTTCAGCGAGAAGAACCAAGTTGCGGACCTCTCATCACCCCAAACCTCCAGTAGGATGAGACAAAGCGGAAAGTTACAGTAAAGTTTAGGAGCTGTTTAAAGAGGACGCGGGTCAAGAAGCCAAGGCTTAGCTGAGCCCGGGCAAAATTGGTTCTTTTATTGTCTTTGCCCTATTCTCGTTTCACGACAATGAGCAAAGAGAGGCAGTTGTAATACCCAATTTCTGCCCGGGCCCATTTAGTCCAAATAAAACTAAATTTAAAACCCAAATATTATTAAAGGGTCCAAAGTCCTTTTACACCAGCCCAATTATCAAGTTAAAGCCTGACCCATTAATACAAGCAAATAACCCAGAGTTCATTAGCCCAAAATTAAACAAAACAGTAGCCCAAATTAAAGGCCCAATCCCTAAAGCCTGTTAGCAAGAAAATAAGCAGAAACCCTAGGAACCCCCCTGCGCCGCCGGCCTTTGGCCTCCCGCGTGGAACCCACATGCACCTCCTGCGTGCACCCCACTGGCTTTTCGCATGCGCTCCACGCGCGCCCCTCGGACTCCTCGCATCGACCCACGTCCATACGCCTCGGTTCCCGTCTCCATCAGCACCCATCACCTGCAGACAGACACAAAAAACGCAGAAACCACAAGAAGGCAGGAAAGTATGGGACAAAATGATAAAATATTGAGGAGACGATGTATTTTCGGCTATAAAGCCACTGAAAATCGATGTAAAAGGGGTCGGTCGTTTCGCCCTTTCACACAAAGCGTTTACAAGAAACAGAAATAAAAACCAAGAAAATCTTAGGGTGGATTTCATTTCTTACTATTTACTGTCATCTACTGTACTTTTCATTTTTTTTTTGCGATTTCAAAAAAACCGTATAGCAAAAGGGAAAGAGTCTTTACCGGAAGCCCTTTCGTAGCAATCGTCGGTGCGGAAAAGGGATCTGGTTCCCTTTCCTTCGCCGGCAGTGGAGCAGTAGAGGTTTGGCCCTCGAAAGGGCTCGGTTTTGAGCACCACCGGCCTCCGACACAGTGGTGGCGCGGTGGTGCGATAGGGGATCAAAGGATACCCGATCGACGCGCTAAAGAGGCCCGAGCGGCGGCGCAAAGGGGTTTCCAAGGAAACCCTAGCAGAGCATCAAAAGGGGGAGGGGGCTTTCAACTATTTTCGGAAATCCAAAAATGAATTTCAAAATGTGAATCTGGGGTTTAAATGTGAAACGAGAAACGGCGTCGTTTGGGGAAGCACAGGTCCGCGTGTCGACCCGCTTTCGACCCGGAGGACCCGCGTGTTCGGTTCAAATGGGATATTTGTCATATTAGTCCCTCCCCATTTATTTCGTTCGCAAATCCCGTATCACTCAATTCTAATTTGGCTATTAAACTTCATTCCGTTTCCACTTTAGTCCAGAGCAAAACGCAGCGCGTAGAAGGGGTGAAAATTGCGTTCGTGGTCCCGCTCCTTCCACGCGCGTTTCAAATAGACCCCTCCCCTTTTATTTTGTTTCGAATTAACCCCCAAATTTTCGTTTCGAATGCAATTTGATCCCTTTTTAGTTATTTTATAATCATTTTTAGTCTTTTTATTATGTTATTGTTATATTTGTATTATCATTACATTGTACATATTTATTATTATACTATTATTATTATATTTTTATTTCTATTATATTTATATTAGTATATTATATATATTTCTAACCCCCATTATTGTCATTATTACATTTACCATTATTATTATCATTTTAGCATTATTACTATAGTTATATTATTTATCTTGTACATATTTTGTATTATTATTATTATTATTATTATTATTATTATTATTATTATTATTATTATCATTATTATTATTATTATTAGTTTTATTATATCTACTATATTGTTTCTATTTTTAATTTTCTTAACTTAATATCATTATTATTTATTAAGCTTTCATTTCTATATTTATACTTACATTATTTCGCATATACTTCTATTTTTACCCATATTATCATATTTTATGTATTCCTATTCATACATACATTTCAATGTCATTTTTGTTATCATTATCATTATTGTCATTATTTTCTCCGTCTCCTTGTAAAGATTTCATCTCGTTTATCATTCTTCCGCTTTCTGTTTATTATCCTTCAGCATATTGGTTTTACCCATTCCATCTCTATTTTCGCCTTGTCGTTATCGTTGGAATTTAACATATTTGTTCCATATGCTTGCTAGCATTGTATTTCACTTTTATTGCATTTTGTTACAAATTCATGCTACTCTTTACCCAACACAAAGTTGTTTTCTTTCATAGAAGTAATATTTCGTGTTTAGAAATTCGAGAAAACCGTACCTTAACTTACTAGGTCTCGATTTTTCTCGTTCAACCTAAATAACGAAATATCTTTTAAAATAAAAACTTTTTGAATAAAAAATAAAAGCTTATTTTCGAGATTTCGATATGTTGTGTCCTAACTTACTGGATGTAACGTTCCGTATTTCGAAATAAGGTTTTCTAAACAAGGCAATATTCATCTTGGATCCGAGGAGTTAAATTATCGTGTCCTAAATTTTTGGATGTGATATTTTATTCCTTCGGGACGATGAAAGCATAATATTTAATTCGAGGAAACTCAAATATTTTAAGGGATCACATTCTTAAAATCCATTTTCACAATTTTCAACTTTCGACATAAGGACATTAATTGATCAATTTGGTACCAATTTTGGGCGTGACGAGGGTGCTAATCCTTCCTCGCACGTAACCGACTCCCGAGCCCATTTTCTCGAAACTCGTAGACCAAAATATTTCATAGGTGGCCCGATCGCACCTAATAAAAGATCGGTGGCGACTCCCGTTTTTTTTATTTTCAAAACCCAATGTCGATTCCCGTTTTTTAAAAATGGTTACGACACTACACAAATAGTTTAAGTTCAGGTGTTTGCTACCTAAATATAAAAGATTACATTATGATAATTCACTTTACAAAATTGCAACATTTTAATACTTCTTTCATTAATTTTCGTTATTCTTTTAAGAATATGATAACATGGTATGTAGCATAAGGATTAATACTCATTTTAACTCTTAAATTATACCTAAAATTTTAGTTTAATACAATTAGGCATAAACTTAATTGAAAACTAATTAAAAGAATCATAATTTTCAAAATAAATTATATGATTACAATTATATTTTGTTTTTTTATTTTGTATTTTTATATTACATCATACACAAAATGATATTTAAACTTATGACGCTATCATTTATAAAAATTTAACTTTACAATTTTAATAAAAACTTCATTTGGTTGTTACATAATTTTTTAATAAATATTTTTTATATAATTATTTTTATCTACATCATGCATGTGTACAGTAATCTAATATAAATAGCTTTATTGGTCGTCAAATTAGATAATAAAATTTTGCTTTTTTGTAGTTCATATAAATTCTACCTTAATTCTCCGTTTTTTGGGGGTTTTTTCTTACAAACAATTAATTTAGAATTATGCATGCAACCAATAAATATATACGTTTTTGCAAAATATATATAAGAAAAAACCCTAAAAGTAACCCATATATTATATTAATTTTTTTATTCCATGCGAAGCACATGTTAAGTTGTATATATCAATTTTATATTTATTTATTAAAAGATGTTACAAATTAAATAAAATATATGTATATTTAAAAATTATTAAAAGCAAATTTTAATACTTATTATAATCTTGTAATGATTTATAACGGAATTAGATTTCGTTATATTTTCAAAATAGATTCATGCATATTATAAGATAACATCAACACATGTTTGCTAGCCATACCAATGGCTGACCTTACATTCATTTTATATTAACATTACTTTATTAGCTTATACATGCCATTGATTTCCAAAATAAAGTTTCTTTATATACCGAAATCTTGAGGCTGATAATGTGATGTATCTCCTACCGAATCCGACCTCCGAGCTCTTAACACTACAAAACAGGGGAAAAGGAAACAGGGTAAGCACTTTGTGCTTAGTAAGCCCATATAACAAGAATTATACTTACCTAATATTTTCAATACAATGCAATAAACATTCATATATCCATTCAATGCACTATTACCCTAACATGCACAAACTCAACTTTCAAGTTAGTCCAATAATTTTCATGTATTAGTAATATATACCATGATTGATGAACTCATCAATACCATGATTTCTCATTCCCTTATTCTTTTTCCATATTTATCCCGTTGAATTTCTTGGAATTTTCGATGGATTTTCATAGGTACACTTTTAGTGTACAAATTCGGGTCCGTCGATTCATATTCATGTGCGCACATTTCTATTTCAGAGAGCACACTCCCGCGAACCTGATCTTTACAGCGGGATTACCAGTCCAGGCTAAATCCCCTGTAATATAAACTCCTAGAGTATTGTCGGGATTACTACTCTAAAGAGCTTGGATCTGAATTACCAGTCCAGGCTAAATTCAGACCCTAATTCGGATTACCCGTCCGAGCTAAATCTATTTTCCACATATTCTTCGGGAGGGCTATATCAGGATAGGATCACCCGTCCGGGCTAGATCCTTTTTACCGTCAATTCCTTTTCAGAGATCCATCGAATTTTCCTTTCATTCAACCGGGATTTCTTCCTTTTTTTATCAAATATACCAATGTATCATCAATTTTCGTACAATGAACATTCAAATTATATTCACATCAATAACATACATTTCAAGCATTTAAGAATATAATTCAAGTTACATGAACTTACCTCGATACTAGTTCGTATATAAAATCTACTAATCCGGGACTTTTTCCTTTCCTCGATCTAGCTTCGTATTTGAGTTTTCTGGATCTAAGTAAATAAATTCAATCATCAATTCAATACATTTCATGTTCACATGTAGCATTCTCTATAATTCTATTATTATTTTTAGTTCATTCAAAGCTGTCTACTTGAGTCATAGTAACTAAATTATTTTTATCTTGAGCTACAGAACTTAAAATTTAGATCCGTTAATTTTCCCTGAAACTAGACTCACATATCTTCTTCCCATAAAATTTTCAGAATTTTTGGTTTAGCCAATAAGTACAGTTTATTCTTTAAAGTCACCTCTGTTCTGCTGTTTGACAGTTCTGAACCTTCTTCACTAAAAATTAATTATCTCTTCATACAGGATTCGGATGATGTTACCATTTATTTCTATTGAAAATAGACTCATTAATAATTCTAAAAATATAAATTTAATCCCCTAATTATTTTTCTCCAATTATTTATGATTTTCTAAAGTTAAAACAGCGAATTCATTCTGACCTTGTCTCACAAAATTTATTATATCTCATAATTTACATATCTATTGCTCACACTGTTTCTTCTATGAGAAACTAGACTCAATAAGATTTAATTTCATATTTTGTTCATCTTCTAATTCAATTTCTACAATTTATGGTGATTTTTTAAAGTTAGTCTACTGCTGCTGTCCAAAACTGTTTTAGTGCAAACTTTTTATTACCAATTTTCCCCCTAAGCTTTCAATAAATGATAATTTCATCCCTGCTCAATTAACTTCTCAATTGATCTGATTTCTCTCAATTAAAACTTTATTCTATCACTTTAAACTACTTTATAACCTTTGGAAATCAGAATTTCAGTAATAGACTTTAATTCCAAATATTTTCACAATTTAGATCCTAAAAATCAATTTATATTGGAATTACCTAATAAAATCATCTCATAAACAATTTAAAGCTTAAATTTCATGCTACTTCATCATAAACTTACAACACTCAACCATGGTAACTTTTAATTTCATCCATGAAATCAAAAACTAATGAATTTAATAGTAGGACCTAGTTGTAAAAGTCTTAAAAACACAAAAATTACAAGAAATAGGCAAGGATTAACTTACTTGCATTAAAAATATGAAAAACCAGCTTAAGGAAACCCTTCTATGGTGTTTTTGCTGATGAGAATGCAGAAAAATAAAGAGAAATCTAGATAATTCCACTTTAGTCCTAGCTTTATTAAGTAAATTTTGCAATATTCCAATTTTGCCCTTAATTCTCCTTATTTTCTTGCTGATTTCATGCCCTTGCCGTCCAGCCCAAATAGACATTGGGTCTATTTTCCTTTTAAGCCCTCTTTCTTTTATCATTTAAACTATTTAATCATTTTTCATAATTTTATATTTGTTACAATTTAGTCCTTTTCATTTAATTACATACTCAAACGTTAAAATTTTCTAACGAAATTTTAATACCATATTACTAACATTTTATAAATATTTATAAAAATATTTCCTACTCAATTTTATGAGATCGAGGTCTTGATACCTTGTTTTTACCCAATTCCTTCAATAATTCTTTTTTCTAACTAACCACTAAATAGGTAAAATTTTTCTATCGATATTTTAATACGATTTTTCCTATCATGTAAATATTCATGCAAAAGTATTAAAATAAATTTCTCTTTAAATCGGATTTATGGTTACGAAACCATTGTTTCGATAACCTTGAATTTAGGCCATTACAGGGCCATATGAGATTACTGAAAAAATTGGACCTGTTGCATATCGGTTAGCCTTACCACCTGAACTTGATCAGATTCATAATTTTTTTCATGTGTCTATGTTACGACAATATCAATCAGATCCTCCACATGTTATTTCTCCAACTGAAGTTGAGATTCAGCCCGATATGACTTACAGTGAGGAACCAATCAAAATCCTAGCTCGTGAAACAAAAGAGTTAAGAAATAAAAAGGTAGTTTTAGTAAAAGTTCTTTGACAACGACATGGTATTTAAGAAGCTACTTGGGAACCGGAGGATGCTATGAGGAAGCAATACCCGAATCCTTTTGCTGGTAGAGGACGAGAATCCTTAAGGGGAGAGAGTTGTAACAACCCATTTTTCAGTGAAATCGGAACAGTGGTTTTGGGACCACAAATTCGATCCGAAAATAAAATTTATTTTTATTTTATTCCATGGTCCATATTATGATAGACATATCGCGTGAAATTTCTGATAAGAAAATTTTACTGATTATGTACTTATTTACGAGAAGGACTAAATCGCATAAAATGTAAAAGTTGAATTCTAGCAGCTATAAGGATTAAATAGCTATGGAATTCAAAACTTGAGATGCTTATATGATAATTAGACCATTAAAGAATAGTATGTAGATATTTTGGTGAGTCATCTATGGAAATTTAGAAAAAGGGCAAGAACTAAATTGGAAATGGAAATAATTAAATTAATTAAAAAGATGATAAAAGATATCATCTTATTTTTACGTCATCTTCAACCTAAAATACATGGAAACCCTAGGAGAGAGAGAAGAAACTTTCATGGCTTAATTTTTTCTGGACAACTTAAATTCGAGGTTAGATCGAGGAAAAGAAAATGTTTCGGATTAGTAGATTACTTATGCGAACAAGTGTCAAGGTAAGTTCGTGTAACTTAGTCGAGCATGTAAATACGTTAAATTGAATGTTGTGTTGTATGAAATATGATTTATATTTGTGTGAATTGCTTGGATGTTACAATATAAAAAATTGAATACATGCTTGAAATGGGTGAAAAAGGGGTAAGTCCCGATTGAATGTTGAATTCCGATGAATATACGTGTTTTCCCAAAATGAATGAGGTTCTGCATTTGTTACGGACAAATTTAGCTCGGACGAGTAATCCTATTGACCTCATTATAGAAAGGATTTAGCCCGGACGGGTAATCCTAATATAATCCCTCTCGAGCATATGTTACAATTAGGATTTAGCTTGGACTGGTAATTCTAATTGAACTTCTCTGAGCATATGTTATATAAAGGATTTAGCCTGGACTGGTAATTCTGTTATACGATATGTGGCTCGAGAGTATTCTCTTTGATTAAGTGCCCTAATGGGTACTCTTGAAAAAGAATTGACGGCTAATTGAATCGTACACCTCGAGTGTACCACTTGAGTATCTATCAAAATTCTGATGATTCAACGGACACAACTCTTGACATAGTATGAGAATTATGAAATGAAATGATAATGACTTGAAAGAATATTGCATGATGAGCTCATCTATCCTTACTTGATGTATATGTAAAGTTTGTGACTAACATGTTTGATTGGATGCATGTGTTTAGACAATTTTGCCAAATGGATGGAAAACATGACATTGTAAGCTTAGATTAATAAACGGGATTGGTAAGTTTAGTTCCCATTATACGAACTTACTAAACATGTAATGCTTACTCTGTTTTATTTTTTTCCTGTTTTATAGTGTTCGGAAGCTCGCAACGGTTGGAGATCAGTTGGAGATCATCACACTATCTACTAGATCATTTTGGGTATATATAGTAAATCATTTTGGTATAATGGAATGTATAGGCTAACTTGGCCATTAGTGGCTTGAAAATGATGTTTTGTAACCTAGCCATTGGAATGGCTAGTAATGGTAGCTACATGTATGTCAAGTAGTTGATCAAATTATGCCTAACATGTGGACTAAACTAAGGTAAGATTATAAACATGTATACATGTAATGGTATGCCATGATGAATGATGGAATTAGCTTAATTTAAATGCTTGAATTGGTTGGTAATTGGATGTAAGCTACAATGCAGGTCATTGGTGTGATTTTGGGTGAGAAAGCTAGACACACGAGTGTGTGCCTTGACCGTGTGTGACACACAGCCTGGTACATGGGCGTGTGGTTAGGCAGTGTGTCCCCTGCACCTAAATTTCGAGGAACAGAATACTCAGAATTGGGTACACGGGGGTGTGTTTCAATTGTGTGTGCCACATGGCCGTGTACACAAGTTAGAGAGTTACACGACCTGTAGCACGGGCGTGTCTCTTGGACCACACAGGCGTATGACCCCTGTACATGGGAAAATTTTTGAAATTTTGTGAAAAATTCCTAGAGGTTTCTATTAAGTCCCAACTTGATTCTAATGCTCGTATTGGGCCTCGAAGGTCCATTTAAGGGACGTTATGAATGATTTTGGGATTTGAATAGTAACTTGCATGAATTATCTGTAAATGTTTCTAAATGTTCTGGTAATGCTCCGTAATCTTGTTTTGGCGACGGATACGGGTTAGGGGTGGTACAAAGTGATTTCGAGACTACTAAAATGTGCAAGCTTTGAAAGGGTTGAAGTGATTGGTTAAGGAATGTATATTTGTAATACCCTTTAATTACACGGAAAATACATAGAAAAAAAAAGTACTTACTTGACATTCAAATCGTCTTTCTATTTAGGTGAAAACAACATAGAGAATATTTTTAAAATTTTAATTAATAGTATTAACTAAATTTAATTAATAACAACAACAAAATTGATAAAGTGACCAAAATAATAAAGATAATATTTTAAAAGTAAAATAAGATGTCAATGGATGTTTGGGTTTTTTTATTATCTAAATAATACAAAACAATTAATTACAAAAATGGAATAGGTTGTAGAGTAATTACGAAAATGATAAATTTTTTACAATAAAAATTAGCAAAGGTGTCAGGCAACGCCAGCTATACAAAATATTTTAATAAAAATAAACAAAATAATAATAAATTGAAAAATAATATGATGTAAAAGGTGCCGTGCCAGCACGCCATTTCTCCTATTGCGTTTAGTTTTTTCTTTTTTCTTTTTAAATTTAGGGTGATTTTGGTATAATTTCAAAATTCATACTTATATTTTATGGAAATTAGAAGTTAATCATTTTATTATTGTAATTAATAAAATCACTCATTCAAGAATTTTTATGAGGCAAATTAGAAAAGAATTAATTGTTCGAATTTATATGTTTTTATCAATAATTACATTAGTTTTAATAACGTATGAGGATTAAATTTTAATAAATTAAAGCAAAGAAATTAGTTTCTCAATTTTTTATAAAGTAAAGAAATAAAAATTCATAATTAAACCTTTAGAACATACTTAAGAATACCAAACATTGAATGATTATAGAAATTATAGTTAAAATATAAGATAACATAAAAACATAAATTTATAAAATTTTCTAATTTACCACATATAAATTGTTGAATTGATGATTTTATTAATTCTTTGCATTTGAATTTTATAAACGAAGTAAGTAATTTAATAATATTAAATAATTTTACTAACTTTTTAAATTTGAAAACATATAAAAATTAAATTATAATAAAAAAATTAACTTCTAACTCCCATAAAAAAAAAAACTAAAAGTCAGCAAGAGAAAATTGACATTTTCGCTTCACTCTTTTTATATTAAGATATTACTTTTTCTAACTGGTGCTACCTCATTCACCCCACCGAATTTTACTGTAATCTACAATTTTTGTTATTTTTTAATTATTTAGATAATAATAAAAAACCCCGAAGGACGTTTTCGTTCTAAAGTCAGTTTAATTATTATTTAGAAAATATATAGCAAACCGTATGCAACTAGCCATTAGTAAACTCTTGAAGAACTGAACTTATACACGCAAATCAAAATCTAAGTTAGATTTTTCAAGACTGGGCAAACTTTTACCAACATCTTCCTCAATATAAGTAGGCCAAAGCTGGTTTCAAGCCTTCATTCATTTTGGTATCTGATTTTTCTTTGGTTCTTGGAAATGGATGAAAGGTTACAGAGAGCAGCTGAAACAGGAAACATCGATGCCTTGTATTCATTCATCCACCACGATGCCAATGTTTTCAAGCGTATAGATGAGATGGAGTTCGTGGATACGCCATTACACGTTGCTGCAGTTGCGGGCAATACCGGTTTTGCAATGGAGATGATGAACTTGAAGCCATCGTTTGCCAGGAAACTGAACCCGGATGGGTTTTCCCCCGTTCATCTAGCCTTGCTTAATCAACAAACCCAAATGGTGATTGATTTTTTATCGGTTGATAAAGATCTTATTCGTGTTAAAGGAAAGGGGGGTTTCACTGTACTCCATCATGTTGCTTTGGATGAAAATTATGCTCATCTCTCGCGTCGGTTTTTGAATTTTTGTCCCGATTGTATCTTTGATTTGACAGTTGAGAGACAAACTGCTTTGCATATAGCCGTAGAGAAAAACAAATTTGAAGCATTTAAAGCGATGTTGGAATGGATTCAAAGTGCGTTTGAAGACAATAAGTGTAAGAGAAGTAAAATATTGAACTATCAGGATAAGGATGGCAACACTGTACTGCACTTAGCTGCATCAGTTAACCACCCCCAGGTATATACCTCATCCACTCCTTTTTACTGTTGGATTAAACAATATTTGCCTTCCCTCTGAGTAAATTAATTATTCTAATTAAAAATTTTATTCATGGTTAAAAATTAGAATATTTTTTTAAATATTAAATCAAAGAATAAAATTAATGTATATAAATAAAAGAGTTATTAATTAAAAAATTTAATATATATATATATATTAAATAAAATTACAAATCTAAATAGGAGAGAAACAGACTTAGAATTCATGGAGAAAAATCATTAACTTTTGAGCAACAAATCAATGAAGCTTATGTGTAAAAGGAAAAAAAAAACGTGTTTTGTAGAAACGTTTTTCTAAAAGTGCTTTTTTAAGGATATATTTTTTATTGTCTCTCTAAAATAGGTTTATTTTCTTAAATTTGAGAAATTTCGAATTAATTTCCTAATTTTTTTATTTCGACATTTTTCCCTAGTTTTCCCGTATAGAAGTTCTATATTAGGAGACAAATTGTATTTTACTCCATTTACACAACAAATGAGCAAATTAATCTTTATACATTAGATCAAAAAATAAATTGATCATTTTTATTAAAAGTTTTAACCATTTGTATTGTTAAAAATTAGCATGGCTAACAAAATAATCGAATAATTATGCATCATAATTTTTAACAGTAGTAATAGATGAATTTTTTAACAAATGATCAATTTACTCTTTGATCTAATGTATAAAGACTAATTTATTCAATTTGTAAGTAAAAAGGACAAAATATAATCCAATTTTTAAAAGCTTCCATGATGCTTCTACCAAACCGATGGGATAAATATTCAGCCAGCCCTTTTAATAACTTATAACAACATTTCATTATGATAGCCAATTTTTTACTTGAATCAATTTTTTTATGTTTTATCTTAACCCTCTATAATAGCTTTTCAATCATAACAACAACATTCATAGTAGAGGTGTTCATGGGCCAGACGGCCCAGCCCGGCCCGAAGGCTCGACCGAAATTTGGGAGGGTTTGGACAAAAATATAAGCCCGAAAAATGGGCTTGGACAAAAATTAAGGCCTGTTTAAAAAATGGGTCGGGCCTCGGGTAAGGTATTTTTGGCCTGGGCCCGGCCCGGCCCGAATTCACTAAATGACAAAAAAATCTGCTATTTTTTTAATGTTATTTTCTTGTTGTTTTCTCCCTATTATGCTACCATATTACTATTATGTTGCTAGTATTTTGTTGTTATTGATTGAATATTGTACAAAACTTATTTTATTGTTAATTTGTTATATTCTAAAGGCATTTGTTAAATTTATTATTATTTTAGAGGTATTTACTTGTTAAGTTACATCTATCTTAGTGTTATTTAAATCTACATATTTTTTTAAAATTTATTTTCAATTTCTTGGGAAATATTTATTTTGATTTTTTTAGTATTTTTGATGTATTATATATATTTAAAAATTATATAAAATAATATAAAAATTTAATGGGGGCCGGGCCCAAGTTTTAACATTTTTATATGGGCCGGCCTTGGGAAAACATTTAGGCCCATTTTTGGGCCCGGCCCAGCCCGACCCATGAACACCTCTAATTCATAGTTATGAAGTGCATTTTTTATTAAATTAATTCTCTATATTAACATATTGTCTAAAATTTTAAATGAAATTATGGTTATTTCATATAGGTAAGTTTATTAATTATAATTTATTAAATAAAAATATCTTAATTAAATTATTATTTCAATAAAATGTTTAAATTTCACATGAAAAATTTATTAATCATATTTTATCAAATAAAAAAATTCGAGTGAAATTAAATATATCAATTTGATAAACTACTAAGATCCCTAATTAAATATTTTCCATAAATTTGGAACATCATAAACTTATTGATTGATTGTTTTATTTTAATAACTAATGATAAATTAATTAGTTTAATTTAATAACTCATACTAATTAATAGAATTTATTAAATTTATGAACCTCATAATTAACCATGTGAAAAAATATAAAATAAAATATACATTTTTTAATTTATTGATTTGATTCTCACTTTCTTTTTTTGAACATAATTCTCACTTTTTTATTTAATAAAAAATCACTTATTAGATGGCCAGGGTATTCACCGCCCTAGGTGTGACCTAAATTCGAGTCGCGCTAGTCACATTGTTGTTAGGACTTTGCTCTCTTCTTGTAATTAACCAAAAAAAGAAGAAGTTAAAAGTTAAAAATAAAGTAAAACTGAAAAAAAAAAGACTGAACGATATAGTTTATGTGAAACCTTGAAACTCTCAAAAAAAAATAAAACGTACATTTTACAATATTCATTTTTTCTTAAACTATTTATTTTAAATTATGTCATGTAAAATTTGATGTATCATTTAACAGTTAAATTAACGATATTAGTAATAAAATGACCTAATAGATGTAACCTTGATAATTTAATGATATAATTAAAATAATTTACCATTTAGCGATTAATTTAAAATAAATGTCATAATTTAAGGATACTTAGTGCAATTAATTCTCTCAGCATTTTTGTAATTGAGTTTTTGTTAAACCATCTGACCTAACCAATTTTAAAATTAGAAAACTCATGAGAATTAGATTTTTTTTAAAAAAACAACTCTATTGGATGGGGTTGTCGACTTAATATTTTAGATTGGTTGGTTAAGTTACTTTTTACTCTATTGGTGTATTGATTGTTTTATCCTAAGTGAGTCTTTCACATTTAGTAGCTAAAAACAATCCTTGAATGTAAACAATACGTAGGGTAATGCTGGAATGTAGGGGACTGTTTAAAACGCAATGTATTTTTGTGAATTAATTGTGGAATTTTAAATGAAGCAGATGATCAAACTGTTGATAGAATGTGAAGAAGTGGACAAGAACAGGATCAATGACCGTGGTTTTACAGCAATGGATGTGTTAGAAAGACAAACTGTAGCAGACAACATGGAGAGTGTAAACATCTTAAGCAGTAATCCCTCCACGTTTCAGAAGTTGTCAAGTGTCAAAATATTGAAAGATGCGATAAAAGAGATGAGAGACGAAACAGTGGGTGTATTACTCATCGTATTCGCGCTGCTTCTAACAATGGCATACCAAGGAGTTCTCAGCCCTCCGGGCAGCGTTTTCCAGGGCGATGCAACCGCATCAACTAGTTCAAATCATCGTGAAGGGAAATCAGTGATGAGGACGAGTAGTTTTCTTATTTTCTATATTCCAAATGGGTTGGCTTTTATTATATCTTGGTTCATAACATTATTATTGTTGGAATCAGTGGCTAAAAGTATCATGTCTTTTTTGTCGCGAATTTACACAATTGTGTATTTCTGCTACGTGGCTGCTTTGTCAACTGTAGCACCTTCAACTATTGTCTTTTTGGTCGTCGTTTCTGCACAAACCATCATTTCTTTCTCACTTTGGTTCATTTGGTCTCGTTTCAGAAAATATTAAAATGTATGTGTCTATCTAGTTTTATTTGGTATATCAACTCAAGTTTAGGAAGTTGTATGATAAAATTGTAACTTTTAGCTTAATTTGGCATTTTGATGATTATGATAATAATAATAATAAAGTGTATTTATGTTCTTTTAATAAATATGAATGGATTGAAAAAAAAATCAATTTAAAAATAATTTATATCTTTATATTATGTTTATATTTGTCACAATTCATCTAACTTTTTTTACATGATTTGTCATTGCAATGCAATTTAGAGAGGAAACTATATTTTATTATCATGATTATATTGATATTATGTATTTTTAATAATTTAATGTCACATCAATAATTTTATCCTGAATTTTAGGATTTTCATTTGGATTTAATTTTTTTCGGGGTAAAAATGTTGACATGACCTCATTGTTTCATACCATCCTTTTCCTATTGAATATATTAGAAATTTCGGTATACCCACATTCCAAATCTCATTTTATGCCTACGGGAGATCCAACCGTGTCTTTCAGTAGAGTTGGCATCCCAACAAACCATGCATGTCCAACCTACTACCTCGTGAACCTTGACTTGACGAAGCTAAGGTGCTATACATCTCCACTAAATATATACCATGTGGGAGCTCATGATATTCATTGATTAACGGTTGTCTTAAGGTGTCTTATACCATCATTGCTAAGAAAATCAAATCAAGTCCCCATTTTAGTATTCCTTGAACACGTATATAGGCCTGTCCCCCAATATAAAAGAGCCCATGCAATTGTTCATAAAGAGTCCCTCATCCTCCTCTTCCTCTTCTTGTTCTTAAAGACATTACCACCAGAAAAACCTTCTAATCAAGTTTGCCAATAGGTGAACCACCACTCCAACTACTATTTTCTCTCCCTCGTTAATTTTAAGGTTAACAATTTATGGGATGAACATGAAGTATCATGGCTAAAGTAAATACAAATGATTCTTTAAATACTAATTTCGATCCTGTTATTGACCTAACTATCGATCCTACAATTCAAGATATTCAAGCAAGCGCAACCTAAACCCAAACAACCCAAATGCAAGAGTTCATGCATGTCAACCAAAACCTCAATCAATAAAACAAGACTAATTCTAACCCGAAAACCAGCAAAATTCTATTAGTATAACTCATATCAACAGTTTTATCAATATCTTCATGGTATTACAACCCACCGCTCAATATCATGCTGGAACATCACTGTTGATAAAGGATCCCACCTCTACCAGTTAGTAATGTTAGAGTAATAACAACCTCAGCAATTGACGTTAGTTAGGGCTGTTATTAGGGTTGTTGTTAAATTGTTATTAGGGTTGATTGTTAAACTGCTTTCTGTTAAGTAGTTATCATAAAGCTACGGCTTGCATGTATTTCTATATAAGCATGCACATTCTCAAAAATAAAATAAGATGAATTCTCATGAAATATTATATTTGTTCTTTGGTTTCCTTCTTAACATGGTATTAGATGTCCATTTCGGCCTGGGTTGATTGCTCATGAGTCTGTTCTCTAGCCCGTCTGATGTTCAATCCGTTGCTCCTACAATGTCGACTGCTTCTCAAGATGATGTTGTTGATAGTCGTTTCTTTTCTACCAAGAAGATCAGTATTCTTCTTGATGATAGCAATTATCTGTTATGGCGTCAACAGGTTCTTCTTGCTATCAAGACCTTTAAACTTCAGAAATACATTGATCCTCAATTTGTTTCCCCTCCGCAGTTTGTTCTTGATGGTGCTGGTGTCTCGCAAGAAAATCCTAAATTTGTTCGTTTTGAACAGCAAGACAGTGCACTAGCTTCTTGGTTGTTGTCGTCAGTGAGTTCCTCTGTCCTTCCACATCTTATTGGTTTAGACACAAGTCGTCAGATCTGGAATGCTCTTGTTAATCTGTTTGGCAGTAAGACTACATCTCAGTTGATGTTTTATAGACGAGCGTTGCACTCCCAACGAAAGGCTGACCTTTCCATGAAAGATTTCTTAATGAAAATTAAAGGCTATTGTGACAGCCTTGCTAATTGTGGTGAAGTTATCAGCGAACGTGAGCATGTTACGGCCATCCTTAATGGTTTATCATCTGAGTACGAGTCCATTCTCACAATCAGCACTGCAAGTACAGTACCTTATAGCGTTCAAGGGGTTACCACTATGCTTCTTGATGCTGAATCTCGGTAACAACTCAATGTTCTTGACGTTCCCAGCTCTACGAACATGGCCACTCATCAGCCCAATAATTCTGAAGGCAACCGTTTCTCTACACCACCATACAGGCCCTCTTCGGACAATCGAGGTCGTGGACGCGGTCTCTATTCTAACTCTCGGTACCAATGTCAACTATGTGGAAAGGCTGGTCATCTGGTTGATAGATGCTATTATCGGTTTGACACCAATTATAAGAGCATAGGCTATAGGCCCCTTCCGTCTCCTCAAGCCAATGTTTGCATGGCCAGCAATAGTCCTTTTGCAAATTCATGGGCGTCAACCCCAATACATGTTGTTCCTCCCTATGCTCAACAGAACTGGTTTGCTCCTTCAATACATTCTCACCCTTGGTCTAACCCTTTTACTATGTCACCTGGCAATGCACCTGGCTCAGGGTCAACATCTGCTCATTCACAAGCTCTTCCTCAAGCATTTTATGCAACTCCTGATACTGTTAGCAATAACACATGGTATCCAAACTCAAGAGCATCACATCATCTCACTCACACTTCAACTTCCTTATCTGACAGTACTCCATACACTGGTTCAGGTAAAGTGTATATGGGCAATGGTAATGCTCTTCCTATTCGATCAACTGGACAGTTCTCTCTCCTTACTCGATCTCGCCCTTTATTCTTGAAGCGTCTCCTATTTGTACCGGGGATAGCCATGAATTTACTATCTGTGTCCAAGTTTACAAAAGATAATAATGTAATGTTTGAGTTTCTTCCTCAACAGTGTCGAATTTGGGATCTTCAAACCAATGAGGTTCTGCTTCAGGGTTCTGTGCATAATAGTCTATACAAGCTTGATCTGTCCGCTACGTCCCATGCACCTGTCGAGTTCCCTTTAGCTCACTGTCTTGCTGCTGCTGCATCTCTTCCTCTCAGTCTCTGGCACTCTAGACTTGGACATCCCGGTCTGGCTACACTTAAAAAGGCATTGAATCATTGTAACATAGATTTTTTTCCTCTACAACCCCCTGGACTGTGTTGCATGTCATTTAGGAAAGGAATGTAAATTGCCATTTACTAAGTCCTTGTCTGTTTACAGTAAACCCTTACAACTTGTAGTTGCTGATGTTTGGGGTCCTGCTGCAATCTCTTCTAATGGCTATAGATATTTTGTTGCCTTCACTGATGCCTTCACTAGATATATATGGCTTTATTCCTTGAAGAGAAAATCGGATGTGCTTCATAGTTTCACAGTATTTCATAAACAAGCAAAACGGATACTTGGGTGCAAGTTGTTAGCTCTTCAAACTGATGGGGGAAGGGAGTTTCAGGCACTTCGAACTTATTTAGCTCAGCAAGGCATTCAACATAGAATCACATGTCCGTATACCTCGGAGCAGAATGGGTTGGTTAAAAGAAAGCACAGGCAGGTTGTGGAGACGGGTTTGTCCATGCTTGCTCATGCTCATATGCCCTTACACTATTGGTATGATGCGTTCACCAGTGTTATCTATCTAATAAACAGGCTACCCTCATCTTCTATAGCTAATGTGTCACCTTATGAAAAACTGTTTCAAACTCAACCAAATTATCTTTTTCTTTGCGTCTTTAGGTGTTTGTGTTTCCCAAACCTCAGACATTATAACACCCATAAGCTCCAGTTTCGCTCCACACCATGCACATTCCTGGGTTACTCGTCTTCCCATAGAGGATACCGGTGTCAAAGTGTTAATGACAAAATATATATTTCACGTCATGTGACCTTTCTTGAGTCTACTTTTCCCTTCAAGTCTACTTCCACTAAGTCCAGCACCAGTACAACCCCTACTCAGTCAAGTTCAAAATTACTCATCATGAACCCTATCCATTTACCTAAGTCTACTACAAGCCACAATACCCTACCTAGAACTCTAGTACCCTCCAACTCTCCTACGTCCTTGGGTCACTCATCTAATAGTACACCTATGTCAGATCACGTTTCCCTACCCACCCAAAACATGTCCTCAGCTTCACCTGTTGTTCCTGTCCTTAATCCTCAGTTAACTACTCTCCAAATGAGGTCCCAGCCCAACTCTCATGCCATGGTTACCCGCAGCAAAGCTGGTATTTTTAAACCAAAGGCATTCTTGACTAGTACAGAAGCACAGGACACTCCTGTTGACATTCATGATGCTATGAAAAGCGAAAATTGGAAAATGGTTGTACACAATGAACTACAAGCTCTGCTTAAAAACAACACCTGGAGTCTCTGTCCTCTCTCTCCTAACTGAAGGGCAGTTGGGTGCAAATGGTTATTCAATGTGAAAAAGAAGGCAGACGGCACTATAGACAAATACAAGGCTCGACTAGTGGCCAAGGGTTTCTGGCAACATGCTGGGCTTGATTTTCGAGACACATTCAGCCCTTTGGTTCGAGCAGCAACCATTCGAGTTGTGCTCTCTGTTGCTGTTATGAAGGGCTGGTCTTTGCGACAAATTGATGTCAACAACGCATTTCTTAATGGCAAGCTGACAGATGATATCTACATGGAGCAACGACCTGGTTTTGAAGCTCCAAGTGCCAGTGGCCAGCACCTTGTTTGCAAGCTCAACAAGGCACTCTACGGCTTGCGTCAAGCACCTCGAGCCTGGTTCCACACACTCAAGTAGTATCTGACCACTTGTCTCAATTTTCATGTGTCTAAGGCAGATTCATCATTGTTCATTCGCACAACGTCTGAGAGTGTCACTCTACTCATGGTCTATGTCGATGATATGGTGATAACGGGCAGCTCGGATGTTGAGATAAATCACGTGGTTCAGCAACTTCACAGGAAATTTGCTCTCAAAAACATGGGGAGACTAAACTTCTTCTTGGGCATTGAAGTGCAGCACACCCCTCTTGGATTGTTTCTGAGTCAGAAAAAATATGTTTTAGACATTCTTGCTAAAACTGGAATGGAAGGAGCTTCAACTACTCCAACACCTATGGTCAACACACCCAAACTGATCGCGTCTGATGGCAGTTCTCCATTTCCTGATGTTCATTTGTATCGAAGTGTGGTAGGAATGCTACAATACCTGTGCATCACTCGTCCTAAGCTATCTTTTTGTGATAATACGTTGAACCAATACATGAATCTCCCAAGTGACTTGCATTGGCGAGCGGTTAAACGAGTGCTGAGGTATCTTGTTGGAACACAGGATCATGGGTTGTGCTTCACCAAAGGGCAAGCTGAGTTGGTTTGCTACTCAGATGCTGATTAGGCCTCATCGGTTGATGATCGACGTTCCACAACAGAGTATGTTGTATTCCTAGGACCCAATCCTGTTGCTTGGTGTTCAAATAAACAAAGTGTTGTATCCAGATCCTCCTCTGAATCAGAATATAGAAGTCTCGCAAATTGTGTTTCGGAGCTTATCTGGGTTAAACAGCTACTGGATAAAATTGGAATAACAGGTTGCTCAACACCCGTGATATGGTGTGATAACTCATCCACAGTCTCCATAGCAGAAAACCCTACACATCATGCTCGAATGAAGCATGTAAAGATTGATCATCACTTCATTCGTGAGAAAGTTCTAGCTGGAACTTTACAACTGAACTTTATCCCTTCCTCAGGACAAATTGTTGACGTCCTCACCAAACCGATTACACCCAAGCTGTTTGATTCATTTCGACAGGCTCTTAGAGTTCTTCCAAAAGTTCAAACATCAAAGACGCAAGGGGAATGTTAGAGTAATAACAACCTCAGCAGTTGACGTTAATTAGGGCTGTTATTAGGGTTGTTGTTAAAATGTTATTAGGGTTGATTGTTAAACTGCTTTCTGTTAAGTATCAACAATAAATGGACATGCATGAAAAGATGAAAGCCATGAAGAAACAGATGTCTTCACAACAAAGAAGGTATGAGGAACAACAATATATAGACATTCATCTACCCTTGCTTAATCAACAAACCAAAATGGTGATTGATTTTTTATTGGATGATAACGACCTTATTCGTGTTAATGGGTTTGGATGAAAATTACGTTCATCTTTTGTCTAGGGTTTTGAATCTTTGTCCCGATTGTATCTTTGATTTGATAGTTCAGAGACAAACTGCTTTGCATATTGCTACAGAAAGCAATAACTTTGAAGCATTTAAATTTATGTTGGAATGGATTCAAAGTGTGTTCAAAGACTGTAAGTCTATTAGAAGTAAAATATTGAACTTTCAGGACAAGGATGGCAACACTGCACTGATTATATAGCTAAATAATAATGACTATTGACATAATTTGATAATCATATGGTAATACTTGTCCCTTTAACCCTAATCACTACCAATGATTATCAACCATAATTGATGCAAATAATCAATACCGTAATCATACACACAAAACACTATGAACTTCGATGATTACCATCATAGGGTTTTTTTCAAAGAAATATATTAATTATGCCAATTCAATTTTGAAGTCATATACATAAAAGGTACTAACAATATGATTGCTGATTTTCTTAGCAGGCCTTATGGATAGAGGTAAACAACCTCTAAAAGAAAATGATGGATGGAGAACTGTCCATAAAAAAGGAAAACCAATGAGTCCTAAACAGGGATTTATTGCTTCACCAGTAAGTCCTAAACAAGGATTTATTGCTACCACAAGTCCTAAACAGGGATTTATTACACCTGCACAAGTACAATTTTATCCTAACCAGGGATATTATGTACCATATCCGATGGTAAAACAACCATCTGGAACTCAATCACCAACCCCAGTGATTTATTTTGAATTTTCACAAAATCCATATTCAGTATATCAAAAAAGCTATACTGAAATTATCAGTGAAACAGAAAATTTGTTGAAAAAACAACAAACTTCTGAATTTCCTGAATTAAAAGATTTTTATAATCCTGGATTACCTCCAGAATATTACAATTTTATAAATAGAATATGGAAAAACCATGTTCTTGAACAAAGAGCAAATTTCCGAAAAACTCTTACACAATTCTCGGAATTCTTAGTTGAAAAAACAACTAAAGAAAATAAATCCGAAGATTTATTATTAAAATCTATTTTATACCGAGATTGGGATGAAATCCTAGTCGAATACATGGATATTAAGGAGATAAACAATCTTCTTGATATATTTCAATATTTTATTAATAAAGGGAGAAACACTCCTATTATTAATAAGATGTTTAGAATATGTCTATATAACAAGTGTAGACAAATTTTACCTACAGATATTTTTTCAAATATAAATCGAGCTATTTGCAACCAGCAAGCTCTATTTTCAGAAACTTTTTCAAAATATTTTTCACAAGCTTATGTTTATATAAATGATATAGGAGAAAAAATTCCTACTATCAAATTTCGACTTGATCATGATCCATTTGATATAACCAGTATTGAATGGGGATTTGTTAAAGAAATAACAGTCCAAAATCTTTCTTTTCATTTACTAAAAGATTTTCCAGCTATGGTAAAATCTAGATTAACAAACTATGTTAATTTAGATGATTTTGTTTATTATTTTTATATAAAAATAAACAGCCTTATTGGTATTGCTGAAAAAGAAAAATTTTATCAGCCATATCAAATATGGACAATTCATAAAATGCTTGGAGGAAGATCCCTTCTAGCAGCCCAAGAAGATCAACAACATTTGTCAAAAATCATTGACGAGTGTTATAAAAATTATTCCCATTATCAAATCCAAAACGGAATTGATTTAATGGCGAAGGCTCAGTTCCTACTCCAACAAACCAGTTACGAGTTCTGGACTGATGGAAAAAGAATTTTGGCTTACGACACTGGAAACCACCAGGCCGGAAGAAATGAAGAAGCCATTTCGCTATTAACAAAAATAGCTGACATGGAAATTGAAGATTATCCGTTAACAACGGAAATCAAAGAATTATGGGAACGCTGGAACACACCAGTACCTTCACCAGAATCCCTACACCTGGATGAAATCGAGGAGATGAACCTCAGAAATATCCAAGAAGGATAACACGTGGAAGAATGGTGTCCAAAAAAGGAGATGCATTCAATTTTGGCGGTGACTTAAAAAGAAGGAAACCACCAAAGGACAAAGATGATGTCATGCATGATGGAAGCAACCATTTAATGCAATTGAAACGTGGAAGCAACCACAAAAATTTTGATAGAAGACGGTGGAAGCAACCATCAAATCAAGATGGCTACGTGGAAAAATCATGAAGCCATTCTTATCAACATACTGTTCGGAATTCAATTGTAATTAAATTAGAGTTTATTTTTTCAACTATAAATAGGCATTGTTGTAGCCTGGAAAAGGCATCGAATCCTGAATCGGATTTTAGTATAGCTAAGTAGAGTTTTTAGTTTTTGCTTAAGAAATCAAGAAATCTTTCTTGATCTTTCTTCTTTGTAAATTATCTATTTTCTTCTTGTGAAATATTATTCTACGATATTAAGCCTTCCGTTTGTGCACACACACCTCCCTCCCCCCGTAATTGGTATCAATAGCATCGTTCCTTCATGATGATCTAATAATCGATTTTTTTTATAATTTTTTTTTGTTTCGCCACTTTATCAGATGACACCAGTATATATTTTTCAAAATACTCATGAAAAACACGAGTATTCACGATGAAAAAAAGTATTTTTTTATAAAAAAATATTTTTTTGTGTACCGTCGGCGTGTTAGGTGATTCTTGTATTCTTGGCTTAACAATATCACCATGAGTGGATTGAAAAATTTAAGAAATGAAGACTAAACACAAATATAAGCTAAATATGAAGTATTTTGAAGAATTTGAGAAAGAAAATAAGAAACAGAAAAGTTTAAATAAATTTTTATTAAAAAATAATAATATAAAATATAAAAGAAAAGTTCAAATCTTAATTTAAAATATTAAATTTCATTTTATATCTATGCTCTTTTCCCATTTTTGACTTTCTATCTATCGTCCCACTATCTCTTTCATATTTCTTTCTTTCTCCCTCTTAAATCATTTAAGATTATCTGCGTTTAGTTTTTTTCAATCCACTAATAGTGACATTGGCAAGCTCAGAAAATAAGAACCACCTATGAAGTAAGCATCGGTCATGAGCTTCTCCCTTTATTTTTGTGTGATTTTCATTTTTTGTTTATTTCAACTATTTCTTTTTTGTTTTTTTTCTATTTTTTAAATTTTTTTATTAATGTCGCCTGATACATTGACGACACCAAAAATATATATTTTTTTTAAATTTGCTAACCGGTGGTGGCACCCAAAAAAAATTATCGATGTTACTGGACTCACTAGCAACACCTATTAAAAAATAATTTTTCTTCTTTTTTTCTTCACCATGAATACCTGTATTTTTCACGGGTTATTCAAAAAAATACATATTAATACTATTTGATTAGACTAATCCATGTGACGGATGGAATCGGGTTCGAGCCCAACCCTAAAAAATAATTTACGCTGGTTTGAAATAAGAAAATGATAATAAAGAAATATGGTGAAACCATTTAAATTTAAATATAAAACTTGAAATTTGTAAAAGGCATTCAAATTTCATACATTTTTTACTTTAGAAAGTCATCTGAGCTTGAAAAATGAGAAACTAAATAATATTATTATATGCAATCAATGTTTTCCCATAAAATCTCTCAAATCTTAATTTGAAATCACTTTCATATATTTATTTTCCATATTTATTACTTTCTATTCTTTTTCCATTCTAATTTCATACCTTTTTTACTTAAAAGTCTTCCTTCTAACGTCCCATTATTGTCCCTTCATTCCTCTCGTATTTCTTTCTTTCTTACTCTTAAATCATTTAAGATTATTTGTATTTAATTTTTTTTCCTGAGTTTTTCAATCCACTAATGGTAATACTGGTAAGTTCAGAAGACAAGAACCACATATGAAGCAAGTATCGGTCACAGACTTCTCCTTTTATTTATTTTTCTATTCCACTTTTCTCTTCTAAAAATTCTCACTGATATCGCCTAACACATTAACGACACCAAAATATATATTTCTAAATTTACTGACCAGTGACAGCACCAAAAAAATATTTTTATTTAAAAATTATGGATGCCTCCTGACTCATCGGCAATACTAAAAAAATTATTATTTTTAAATTACCAGTGTTGACTGACACAATTATGGCACCTATTAAAAAATTATTTTTTTCTCTCTTTTTTTCATCAACATGAATACCTGCATTTTTCATGAGTATTTAAAAACATACATATTGGTACTGCCTAACTAGACCTATCCATGGGCCAAGTCGGGTTAAGTTTGAGTTGGGCACTAAAAAAAATTTTGGCTCATTTTATAGGTCCCGACTCAACCCAAAAAAAATGGGCCTAAAATTTTGCCTAAGCTCGGTCGAATAAAAATACTAAAACCCAAGCCTAGCTTGACTCGACCTGTACTAATTTTTTATAAAAAAATTAAAAATAATACATCAAAGACACTAAAAACATTAATATAAATGTTTTCCAACAAATTGAAAATAAATTTTAAAAAATCTTTATACTTAAATAACACTAAGATATGCTACTTAACAAGCAAATGCTTTTAAAATAATAGCAAAATTAACAATAAAACAAGAGTTATACAATATCCAAATAATAGCAAAAAAAAGTGTAACAAAATAATAGTGAAATGACAGCAAAACACTGAAAAAAATACCAAAAAACAACAATAATATAGTGAGAAAACAACAAGAAAGCAACAGATTTTTTTTGCTCTTTTTGCAAATTCAGGCCAGGTTGGCCAAAAAAGCATTACTCGAGGCCTAGTCTATTTTCTAAACAGGTCTTTTCTTTTTATCCAAATCCTCTCATTAAATTTTAAAACATGGTAGCTCGTATGAAAATCCACGTGTACTTGGTACTTTTTTTTAATGAACTTTTTGTATTTTTAAAATTTGGAATATAAAAAATTAAATTATTTGTTAATGCGGTGTTCGTGAACTATCACTTGAGTTGTGACGCCAAAATCATTAAAAATTGTTTTAGTCAACATTTCCCTGAAATGGACGGCAATAAATCAGCTGATTGAGGAAGATACTAATACCTGGAATATGGAGCTGATTTTTAATATTGTTGATGATGAGCAGGCCAATCGAATTCTTTCCATCTCGCTTTCTGAAGTTAGGTCATAGGATATGCTGGTCTGGAAATATGAAAGTTCTAGGGACTACTCCGTAAGAAGTGGATATTAGGCCCTAGTTACAGATTATTTACAGGGCAATTATCACATCACGCCTAATTTTGAGGCTTATAAGGATTTTTATAAGTCTTTTTGGCCTATGCATATCCCAAGAAAAATTAAAATATATCTATGGAGATTGTTTAACAATTTTCAGTCTCATTATAGTAATCTGTTACAAAGAAATTTAAGGGTTGATGTTATCTGCCCTCTTTGCAAGAAACCACCAGAAGACACAAATCATTTGCTGTAGTCCTGTGACATCCTTCAGAGTGTATGGGCGTCCCTTCAAATCCGACATTAAAAGAATATAATTTTTGTTGAACAAGTGTATACTTGACACAGACATTAAAAGAACATCTCTTATTTTTTTAATATTTATAATTTATATTAGATTAAATGAATGACTTGCACACCACAACTTAGTTGATAAAAGTATACTATCTATTTTTCTAAAATTTTGGAAAACAAAAAAGTAAATGATATTTAACATAAAGGTTTAAATATTGTATTAATTACATTTTTTCTTGGAAATGGAAATGACAAGTTTGACCCCACCAAATACACTTCTAACATACTTCAACTTCATCCAACTCAACCTAAAATTAAATATTTATTATGGTTTAAATATGAATTTGGTACCTGAATTTATTCATTTCTCTCATATTGATATTTAAATTCTTTTTTCTCAAATTGATATCCAAATTTATTTTTCGTCAATTAAATTGATATTCATCTATAATGTGGTTAGTTTTTAGATGACATGACAACACTAGCCAATTGTGTGTTGCCATGTGGTGTCCTATTTGGCAACGAACAAGATCCCTTTAAAATCTTATTAATTAATTTTGCCTTTAAAATCAACGATCGACCGATCAAATTGATTGAACTAAAAATCAATATATATAAAGCAAAATATATATAAAGGAAAGAGGAAAACAACAATAGCAACAAAATTTGGTGTGCTTACATTTTCATTATTTTTCATGTATTTAAAGTATTATAATTTTTTTTTTCAGAAGTGTAATTTATATTACATAAGGTTTAATATTTTAATATTACTTTTTTATATATTGATTTTAGTATTTCCCAAATCCCAAACATTGAAAGGAAAAAGAATCTACCATTTTGATTTTTAATTTATCGTTGAACTAATTCAACCAACAGTAAATAAAAAATTAAAACATTAAAATAATGGCATATCGATAATTTAGCTTTTAATATGTATATTTTTTAATTTAATTTATATTTTTTAGTTAAATTTAATCTTTGTTCATTTAAAAAACTTAATTTGACAAACAGCCTTTTAAAAAGAGTCGAATTACTTTTTCAAATAAAGAATACTGATTAAAATATTAAATTTTAAAACATGGTAGCTCGTATGAAAATCCACGTGTACTTGATACTTTTTTTAATGAAATTTTTGTATTTTTAAAATTTTGAATATAAAAAATTAAATTATTTATTAACGTGACCTGAGTTGTGATTTACAAAAATTAAATGATGCATATAATTTGGATTATCTATTTAATTGATTGCATGTTTTGTAGAATTTATGATTTCATAATATATTGATATTTTGACACTAATTTCCCAAGGATGATGTATTGATTATAAAACCTTCCACTAATGCAAACATGCGTGCAACGCCACTATATTATTTACTTCTTTTCTTAAGGTGTAGGTAATGAGAAGAAGAAAAAGGAATTTCCATGAAAATTATTTTCAACATATAAACTATTATTTACTTACAATCCTCTCTTTTTTCCATAACATTCCAACAATCATTCTTTGCTTAAAAGTGGTGTAATCAAAAATTTGTTCTCTCACCTTTATACTCATAAAGTTATAGTTGATAGAAGTATTATTTAGGGAAAAGAAGAAAAGGAAATTTCTTCTGCTCATTTTGAAGAGGCTTTATTTCTTACACGAGATGTTACATATATAATAAATAATTTTTTTTTGTCATATTATTACATTACTAATCAAACGAGACATAAAATAGTGTCATTAGGATCAAATTGCATACAGAATTTTTATGAGGATTAAATTGATGGAGTGAAATAATAAAATTATATAAAAGTTTATTGTATAAGGATTAAATTGGAGTGAAATAATATGTTGATTTTATGAGCAACAAATTGGGCTTGAATTTATATTTTAATTTTGATAAAATACTTTGCTTAAAAAGTGATGCAATAAAATATTGTTCCATCAGCACCAAATGATTCTAAAAAAAAAAAAAAAAACTTTTTTCTTTTTTTCTTCATTCTAAAATTATATAATTTTCTATTTTTTTTTAATTTTTTAGGATTAATATGCAAATTTGCCATTATATTTTAAGTGGAAATTGAAGTTTGCCACTATCCTTCACTTTATTTGCGATTGTGCTTGTGAACTAAAGATAAATTTACCACTATATTCTAACTTTATTTTGAATTTTGCTGCTTTAATTTTATTTGATTGAAACTTGCCATTAAAGTCAAATTTTAATTGAAAATTTCTATTCAATTTTAATTTAAAATAATTTGAAGAAAATATTAATAAGAAATCTTTTATATTTTTCTTTTGATATTTAATAACAATAAGTTAATTAATATAGTATTAAAATTAAATAAAAATGGTTATTTCATAAAAATAAACTTATTTTTCTTTTATGATATATGTATTTTTATTTTTCAAGATTTTTTTCATCAAATAGATATTCTAATTTAATTTTTATTTTTTTAAACTATTAAAATAAAATATTTGAAAGAATCTTTTTATTAAAATATATTTTCAAATCAACAAAATTAATATTGAGAGGTAAAATATAATTAAAAAATTAAAGTTGGTTGCAAAATTAAATAAAATTTAAAGCTTAATAGTAATACTAAATTACATAAGAGTCAAATGGTAAATTTACTCGTATTTTTAAAAATATCAATGAAAACAAAGTATAGTGGCATGTTTCAATATTCACAATTGTAAATTTGCACTTTAACCCATTTTTGTAATATTTTAGAATTTTTTAATTTTTTTCTATGATTTTTTTAAAGAATGAGTATTGAATATTTTTATACAGATAATATATAGGGATAATTTAGATGGTTTAAAAATAACTTTCCCTCATTTTCTCTCACTTTTTTAAAAAAGAATTTTATTTTTTATCATTTCCATACAGAATCAAGGTTAAATTTATAGAAAGTATAAAATTTGAGGACTAAAATTGTTATTATACCAACTAAAAAAGTACCACCATTAACCACTTAATGGTCGAGCGATAAAGAAAAAATAATAAAAATGTTAATGATCAAATTTTAACTCTTTTTAGCTAAGTGACCAAAACGAAAACATACTCATAGTTGAGTGACTAACAGTGTAGTTTAACCTTTTTTATTACTAAGTAATATCATTAATTTTCAAATAAACTAATATATTTTTTCAAAAAATAGAAAATTAAATAAGGGGAGAATCTCATATTTTACACTTAAAAAGTGAAAGTGTTAAAAAGAGTTAAAAGGCCAAATTGTGGAGGGTGTTAACTAAGAATGAAGGTAAGCACCTTGAACGTGATTCACGTACATATATATGTGTATGTATCAACCATTTGAATTCAATGGCGAAATGTTATATAAAGGAAACAAGCTTACCCTTTCTTTCTCACTTCAAACTCATTCTGTTCATCAATGGCAGCGGAATCAAAGAGCATCGCCATAACAATGCAGAATGCCAAGACGGAATACAAGCTGATGGTTGCGGCTGAACACGATGATATTGATATGTTGTATCAACTTATCGAGGAGGACACAAACGTATTGCATCGGATGGATAAAATGGATGTGGTCGACACTCCATTGCACATGGCTTCATCCGAAGGATGCGTCGATTTCGCAATGGAAATGATGTACTTAAAGCCATCCTTGGCTAAAAAACTGAACAAAGAAGGCTTGAGCCCCGTGCATGTTGCGTTGAAATGTGGGCATACAGATTTGGCGCTTTCATTGCTTGGACTTGACAAAACTCTCGTCGGTGTCAAAGGGAAGATGGGTTACACGCCATTGCATTATATAGTCATGTACGAAAAGAAGGAAGATTATTTGAATGAGTTTTTCAATGACTACCATCCTTGTATCATCGATGATTTGACGAGTCAAGGTGAAACTGCTTTACATGTCGCGGCTAGATGCAATAACCAGGCACTTAAATATCTTCTCAAATGGCTGAGGAGAACCGCTAAAATTAGCATGCTGAAGAAGCATAATCTCCTTGACTTGGGTAACAGGGACAAGGAAACTGTGTTGCACGTTTTGGCGCGAAACCAACCGGAGCCCCAGGTTCACCCTATTTCTTCTCATTTTAATCCGAAATTTAAATTTTGACCAATTTCATTTTATTATAAATTGTGAAACTAGGCTTGTCCAATGATAAGTAGGTACTATTCGGATAGGAACTCGGTTAGGAAATTATTGAAACTCAAATAGTATCTATATATTAACCGAATAGCAACTCGGTTAGGAAATTATTGAAAGTATCACAAGTTAATCAAATGTTAACTCAATTAGGAAATTTATTAAAATAATATGTATATAATAGAATTTAAATCTGTACCAATTAGATTAGTAAAATATTAAATTTACTACTCAATCAATACTCTATTTTGTTGTTTTTCATACATTTTTGTTTTAAATTACACAGTGTAGTACTTTCATCAGTTGTATATGTATATATTAATAATGTTGTTGATTGAGTTAGTATCCCAAGTTAACTTGACACAAACTCAAGATTGATGACAACATCATGATAAACAATTGTACTCCTTTAGTATTCTTAATTTGATATATTTATATGTTTAAATTCCATTTTGTACAATTTAAGTTAATTTTCTATTTTAATATCATACATATTTTATTTGTTATTATTAATTAGTTTCAACCCATACGTTTTATTATTTATTGTATGTTATTTTCAAACACACCTATATATTCTAAATACATGATTTCCACACGCTGTCAATTGGTTTCATGTTGGACATTCTTATTAACAATATATGTATATGTATGTTATTTTGATGCAGATTGTGAATCTGCTATCAAATGATCTTAGGATCGACACGAAAGTTAAAAATTCGAAAGGTCAGACGGCTCTTCAAATCTTAGAGTCCTCGGATAAAAAAGGCAATGTCAACATCGAGGAGTGCGTGTCCATTTTACGCCGCCATGCAAAATACTGTGATCCCGTTGTGATTCTTCGCAGAATTCCGTTTTATATCATGGCGATGGTTGCTCAATGGGGATACGAAATCAAAACTATGTCAACCGATAATGGGAATTCAATGCTCGTTGTTACAGTTTTGATCCTTACCACCAGTTATCAAGCCTCCCTAAGCCCCCCTGGTGGCGTTTTGCCAGCAAATGTGCCCAAAGACAACAACAATAATAAGTTTTCCAACTTGCAGGTTTACATTGGTTCCATCAACGGTACTACTAGCAATAATCATAGTTATCATGTGGTGGAAAACATCAACTTCAAACCCAATAACTCCACAGTGGGATCGTCGGTTCTTAAGAAAGGACCGTTCCTTTGGTTTTTCATTCCAAATATACTGGCCTTTTCAACATCTTTTCTTCTAACATGTTTGGTTATTCCCACCCTCGTCAGCGGTTTCTTCTCATTTGTTCTCACTTTATCATTGTCCACATTGTTGTTTTGTCTCTTGGATTCCGCATTGGTTATCATATCGCCCGATAATCAAACTAGCCAAATTCTCTTCACTTGTGTTTATGCCATGGTTTATATCACCTATCTCGCCATTGCATTTGCAGTGGTTCCTAAAATAAGGAGATATGTTATTTCATAATCACCAGTGAGATTGTTATTTGAGTTCTGGGATTAGGATCTGTGATGTTGGGATGCAAACATAATATTAGCAATGAGATGAAAATAACAATGAAATAAGAGAGAGTGTGTGTGTATGTGTTTTAACAATAAGAAGTGTACGAGTATTAATAATTGTTTATGTATTTTAATAATATTTCAGTTTTTAGTATACAAGTATATAAATTTAGTTATTATATTATTTTATTGATGCGTCGTTGAAAGCACCAAATATATCCTATTCCCTGCAAAATAATGAAAATAACAGTAAAGGGGAAGTAGGGTCGAGTCCTCAAGGGATCGAATTATACAAATGCTTGTTTCTCGGAATCCTGGGCAGAATCGTGCCCAAGAAAACTTGCGTTCCTGAAAAAAAATAAAAATAACAGAATTAAAAGGTTGGATTTGGAATAAAAACAGAATATAAAATGAATTGAATTCGTGAAAGTAAATTGTGAAAATTAAAAGGAAAATAAAAGAGTTTAGAGAAGAGTGAGTTTCTTATTTGGCGAGATTCTAGCCTCCTGTTGTCTCGTTCCGCCTTGGGTTCAATCTTCAGTTTTTAGATGACCTTCCTCTACCCAAGTAAGCCAGTTATAGTGGAAGAGGACGCCTACGACCACCAGCTCCAAGAATTTAGACTTACAAATTTAGGGAACCTGACTCTAGCTTGCAATCACTTTTGTGGAGTCATCTAAGATAGATCAACGCTTCTCAATGGTGAATCCCACGCCATTTTGTCTCTTGGGCTCGCCAACCTCTGACGCAGTAAGTTAACGAACTGACTGTGCAACCTCCTCAAATTATACAAAGCGGTCGTTCCTTACACACGTTGAAAAGATCACTTTTAAAGGGACATAGAAGGAAGCGTCAGCCCCGTAATGCGGAGAAGTGATGAATACTTGGTGAGAAGTTAAGTGCGGATTCTAAGCCTCAAGAACCTTTTTGGGGTATTCGACAACCTTCAGCTAGATGGATTTTAGTGGCTCATGGATGGGATGTAAAAGAAAATAAATATATAAAAATGGAGAAAAGAATTTTTATTGAAAGAAAATATGGAAAGCACAAAAGACTTATAAGGAGAGAGTTTTCAGAAAAAGATGAACAACTAAAATGAGTCACTTCATCCCCTATTTATAGTGCTAAGATAGATGGACTAGTCCTACTCAAACTCCCAAAGATAATTACAATTAATCAAAGATAAATAGAGATAAATAAAGAAATTAAATAATCCTCAATAATTATCCTAATATAATTAAAATAGAGTCTAATAATGCAAAGTCTCTTCTTTTTGCATTTCAATCCTTCTATCCTCCATGTTTGCACTTTTGGCACCATCTTTTCCCTTTGTTGCACATTGGTCCATTTTATCTTTAATTTCACGTTTTTGGCATTAATTTTGCTTTTGCCTCTAATTTAGTCCCTACAAGATAAAAGACCATAAATAGCCCAAATGAGTAGAATCATACTCAAAATAAATATGCAATTAGCACATAAAAATATGACATTCTAGAGTATTATCAAATTCCCCCTACTTAGCCCATGCTTGCCCTCAAGTATGGTTCCTATCCACTGTGAAAATTAGATCCTGAAAGAAATTCCTCTCCAAAGTTTTATAAAAATCAGTCAAAAATGCATGTGAAAAATAAGAGAACTTCTAAGCTTGCTTTAAGTAAAACAGAAAAAGTATTCTAATTAACACACAAAAATTAAAATCGTCTTGAATTATTTCATGCTATTTAGGTAAATTACCAAACCTACCAAGACACTCTATTTATTTTCTCCTTTAGTCCCCAACTGAAATTTTATTAGTACTATTTTTCTTTTCTTTTCTTTTCTTTTCTCTCTTTTTTTCTTTTTCTTTTTTTTTCCTTTTTTTCTTTTTTTTTTTACTTAGGAATATATTTTCGGTTAGCGGAGTTTTACCCATCACGTCACACAACCTTTTGACGCGAAGTAGAATGACAACCCAAGCATCCTACCCCGGTTACTCAGTCAGTCACGTTCTGAGCCGCACTCATAACCTTGGTTAGCGGAGTTTTACCTATCACGTCACACAACCTTTTGACGCGAAGTAGAATGACAACCCAAGCACCCTACCCCGGTTACTCAGTCAGTCACGTTCTGAGCCTCACTCATAACCTTGGTTAGCGGAGTTTTACCTATCACGTCACACAACCTTTTGACGCGAAGTAGAATGACAACCCAAGCACCCTACCCCGGTTACTCAGTCAGTCACGTTCTAAGCTGCACTCATAACCCTGGAAACATTTATTAAATAAAATTTACACAATTTTAATTTTAAGAGGACTTAAGAGAAATAATCAAGTGTCGAAAATAAGTTTTAGTAACCACCTAATAGACATGAACATAATTTAGGCATGTAAATGTATTAAGTGTCCACTTTATATTAAACTTGATCAATTTTACGAAAAGCAAGATAGAGTTAACTTATTAATCATAATTATTTTTAGCCTAATAAAAATAAAATAGTGGAGATAAAATCAAACAGACAGAATCATAACTAACTCAATAGCCAAGAATCATGCATGTAGGTCAAACAGTGGCAAGTCATGATCAAATTCTTGGGCACGAAAAGCGACAAAATGTTCTTAAAAAAAATATGGACAAAATGGAGCCTCAAGCAGCAAACACAAATCACAGCAGAATACGACAGTAATAAGAAGAGTACCTCCCCCTACTTAAAACACATTGTCCTCAATGTGGACGCAAAAGAAATAAATAGGTAGAAAAGTTTAGAAAAACTCCCCGTGTAGCTACTGTCGATTGCGGAGGAGAGCGACGAGTTCAGTGAGCTATTGGCCAACAATGTCGAGTCGAGCTTCAATGCGTTCTAAACGTTGCTCAACAGTCAATAGTGGTTGGGCTGGAGGGAGAGCTGATGCCTCAGGTTGAGTTCGCTGTCGGAAGACTCGTTCGGACAGTGTAGAATGCACACCAGGAGGGACAAAGTGGAAGGATGACGGAGTGCCAAGTAGTAGGCCTATTGAGTCGAGGCATCGAGCATCTAAAGGATCAACCTGACAAGCAACATGTAAATCTAAAATAGGAGCATTAGAACCATGCAGAGAAAACAACAGTTGTGTGATAAGAGAACCTAAAATTAGAGGGCGCTTAACTTTGATAACATGCTCGAATTGAAGTGTAAACCAATAACCCAAATTAACCGGACGGCCGGTATACATACACCATAAAAAGAATAATTCCATCTTTGAAACGTTTGCCGAAGCATCTCGACGGTCGGAGAAATTGTAAGCTAAATAACGGTGTATGTAACATAAGACAGGGTCGCGAAACCATAAATCCTTCGATTTTTTTTGGCTATATAGAGTCTCGATATTATCAGTTAACAAAGAAAAGGCCTCAGCAACCTTAAAATCAGTAGGAAATGCACACAAACTATTCTGAAAATCCTGAGACATAGCATACTCTTCAGTTACAAAAGATAAAGCGATATTAAATTCAATAAGAGATAAGCTATGCATGGTACCTAATAACCTGAATTTGACAACACCAAGTGTGTTAATCAAAATAGGGTTGTGCTGATGTAATTGAAAAGTAGAATAGAATTTGAAAACAAGTTCATAATAGGCAGAATGAGGCACATCAAAATTTCTAATCCGGCCAATATTTTTGAAATAATCTGTAATAGTAGTTTCAATGTGCAAGGTAGCCAAAACAGTTATCGACAGACATTTACAAGGTACTATTGTTTTATGTCGAAGAAAATCATACCTGTTCCGAGCAATAGCGGGAGCGAAAATAAGGTTACCGTACAAATAGCTCTCCGGGGGTAAGACATTGACGCGAGAACGGTATGTTCGAGGTCGAGTTGGCATGGGCTGGTTCTCGTCAGTCGGGGTCGAGGGGCCGACAGAGTCGTTCGAGGAGGAGCCCGATGTGGCGTTGATTGTTTGGGCTACACGTTGGGGTTGACGATGACGAGGCCTATGCGACGGTTCGGGCGACGCGTGGCGTGACGGCGACGAAGAATGTTCCGCCGGTGGGGCTGGTGGAAGGGTTGGCGCTCGATTGTCTCATGAAGGGGCGGAAGTTGAGGTTTCGTTGCTATTGTGCGGAGGAGAGACTAAACGGCGCAGGGGGGACGTTGGCGCGATGGTCGGCGGGCTTGCATGAGATGGCGATGATGGTGAGGCCACGACGACTTGAGCGGCAGTCATGGAGGAGGAAGAAGAAGAGGATGAAGAAGGAGAGTTGGTCGAGGTTGGGGCGTTGATTTACGATGATAAGGAAGAAGAATGAAAGGGAACGTCGATTAAATCGACGGCTTGAGGTGCGAAGAGGCGACGGCGGCGCGAGTTGACGGTGAACGCAGGTTCGGTGGTGGCGCGGCTCCATGTTCGTACCATCGCAAACAGCCGGCGGCGAGCGTTGGAGGGCAAACGGCGAACGGGATTGGAAGGGAAGGGGAGGTGAGTACGGCGGCCAAGGGAATGGGAGAAAGGGAAATGGGAAGAGTTTTTAGGTTTTGGGGGTTTTAATTGGCTGAAAAGGGGTGTTTGGTTGCAGGGTTAGGGGGTTCTAGGGCTGGAATAGGACTGTTTGGCTGCAGGGACCTGGAATTCTGGATTGGATTAAAACCTGGAATAGAAGTTGTTTGGTACCTTGGATAGGGCTATTTGGCTCTGCTTTGTCTTCCTTTTTCTTGGAATTTTTGCTCCGTTTGACCTAATCAAAGAAGAGAATTTTATTAATATTTAAACAAGAATAAAGAATAAAAGAAAAATAAATTTAAAGGAAAAGAAAAGAAAACAACAAATAGTAAATAATAGCAAAGACAAAAATAAATATTGGGTTGCCTCCCAACAAGCGCTTGTTTTACGTCATTAGCTCGACGATTCAAACGGTTCTATGGAGGCTCCAAATAAATTTTTTCAATCGAGTGAGCTCGAAAATTCTCGTAAAACGGCTTCAACCGCTGGCGATTGACTGTGAACCGCTTTCCTGATTCTTCACTTTCTATTTCAACCGCACCATGTGAGAATACTTCAGTAACAACGAAAGGTCCTTGCCACCGTGATCGAAGCTTACCTGGAAATAATTTCAACACAGAGTTATAAAGTAAAACTCTTTGTCCTTTCGAAAAATGCTTCTGAGCGATTTTCTTATCATGGAACAATTTGGTCTTGTCTTTATAAATACTGGTGTTTTCATAAGCATCGTTACGGATTTCTTCCAACTCTTGGATATCTAACTTCCTCGCCTTTCCTGCAGGGTCTATCTCCATATTACATTGTCGAACCGCCCAATAGGCTTTATGCTCTAACTCTACTGGAAGATGGCAAGCTTTGCCATAAACGAGCCTGTATGGGGTCATTCCAATTGGTCCTTTATATAAGCCCACAGTGCGTCATTAAGCCGAAGACTCCAATCCTTTTGATTGGGCCGAACTGTCTTTTCCAAAATAGTTTTTATCTCCCTATTTGAGACTTCGGCTTGTCCATTTGTTTGGGGATGGTATGCCATAGCTATACGGTGATGAACTCCATATTTCGACAATAGTGCCTCCATGACTTTATTGCAAAAGTGCCACGATCACTGATTTGGGCCCGAGGTGTACCAAACCTGGAAAAAATAGTTTGTTTTAGAATTCCACAACGGTTTTGGCATTATCATTACGAGTAGGCTTTGCTTCTATCCATTTAGAAACATAGTCTACTGCGAGAATTATATATATTACTAAATGAAGAAATGATTGGGCCCATGAAATCGATGCCCCAAACATCAAAGATTTCACATACATGAATCGAGGATAGGGGCATCTGATTTCGTTTAGTGATGTTACCTGTACGTTGGCATCTATCGCAAGACTTACAGAAGTTATACGCATCTTGAAAAATTGTGGGGCAATATAGCCCACATTCCAACACCTTATGAGCAGTTCTTTTAGGGCCAAAATGTCCACAGCAAGCTTCAGCATGACAAAAATTAAGGATAGAAGTTACCTCAATTTTTGGAACACATCGTCGTATTATCTGGTCTGAACAGTGTTTCCACAAGTATGGGTCATCCCAGATGTAGTATCGAGCTTCTCGTTTAAGCTTATTCCTCACGGAACGTGGTAACTCAGTAGGTAACAAGCCTGTGGCTAGAAAATTTACCATTTCTGCGTACCATGGGAGATGTGCTTCGGTTGAGAATAGGCTTTCATCAGGGAATTCTTTCTTAATAGGGACGTCGTCAAAAGGTACTTTTATTCTGCTTAAGTGGTCAGCCACTAAATTCTCGCATCCCATTTTGTCTCGAATTTCAACATCAAACTCTTGGAGCAACAAAATCCACCTAATGGGCCCCGGTTTTGCATCTTTTTTTGCAATCAAGTACCTGAGTGTTGTATGATCAGAAAAAATAATTACTTTAGATCCCAATAAATAAGGTCGAAATTTATCTAAATCAAATACAACGGCTAAAAGTTCTTTTTCTGTAGTGGTGTAGTTACCCTGTGCCGCATCTAGGGTTTTCGAAGTATAGCAAATGACATGGGGTTCCTTGTCTATCCTTTGCCCTAATATAGCCCCTACACTGCGTTCGTTTGCATCGCACATAATTTCAAACGGGTACTTCTAATTTGGCGGTTGCACTATAGGAGTGGATACCAACTTCTGCTTAAGTGTATCAAAAGTCTCCTTACACTTTTGGCCAAACTCGAACTTATTGTCTTTCTGCAACAACTCACAAAGTGGTTCTACTACTTTTGAGAAATTCTTTATAAAGCGCCTGTAGAACCCTGCATGGCCAAGAAAAGAACGAATTTCCCTTATAGTAGAGGGATAAGGCAAAGAATTTATAATGTCAATTTTGGCCTTATCGACCTCAATTCCCTTAGAAGAAACTATGTGGCCTAGAATTAAACCTTTGTCTACCATAAAATGACACTTTTCATAATTTAAGACAAGATTGAATTCTATGCACCTCTTCAAAATTATCGTTAGGTTTTTAAGGCATTCATCAAAACAGTTTCCATAAACAGTAAAATCATCCATAAAAACTTCGATAATTTTTTCCACATATTCAGAAAATATACTCATCATGCATCTCTGGAAAGTAGCCGGCGCATTGCAAAGACCAAACGGCATCCTCCTATACGCAAATGTACCAAATGGGCACGTAAAAGTAGTCTTTTCTTGGTCCTCTAGTGCGACCGGTATTTGGAAAAAACCTAAATATCCATCAATACAGCAAAAGTGAGTTTTTCCAGCTAACCTTTCAAGCATTTGATCAACAAAGGGAATGGGAAAGTGATCTTTTCTAGTGTAAGAGTTCAACTTCCTGTAATCAATGCAGACACGCCACCCATTTTGTACCCGAGTTGGCACCAAGTCACCTTCAACATTTTTCTTTACTGTCACGCCCGTTTTCTTGGGCACGACTTGCACCGGACTTACCCATCTGCTATCCGGATATGGGGTAGATTACATCAGCATCTAAAAGCCTGATTATTTCCTTTTTTACTACCTCCATCATATTCAGATTTAGTCGTCTTTGCGCCTCTCGCCTCGATTTTGTGTCTTCTTCCAAGTAGATCATGTGTGTGCACGTCAAAGGGCTTATTCCTTTTAAATCTGCAATGCTCCAGCCAATCGCCTCCTTATGACTTTTCAGTACATGAACTAAACTTTCCTCTTCATGCGTGGAGAGTCTATTGGAGACTATGACTGGTAGGGTATCATCTTTGCCCAAAAAATGCATACTTCAGATGCTCAGGGAGCGGTTTTAATTCCAACTCTAGTGCCTGTATAACGGAAGGTAAAAGCTTAGTACTTGGAGATAATAACTCATTAACAAATTCAAATTCAACAAGGTAAGATTTAAAATCATAAAGCGACTCAAAATTTTCTTCCACTAATGAGTCAATTATGTCCACACAATTTACACTCAAGATTTCACTGGGATGGCTAATGGCATCGTTTGAAATGAGATTATGGTAATAAAGAAATATAGTGAAACCATTTAAAATTTAAATATAAAACTTGAAATTTGTAAAAGGCATTCAGATTTCATACATTTTTTACTTTAGAAAGTCCTCTGAGATTGAAAAATCACACTTATATGCAATCAATGTTTTCCCATAAAATCTCTCAAATCTTAATTTGAAATCACTTTCATATATTTATTTTCCATATTTGTTACTTTCTATTCTTTTTCCATTCTAATTTCATACCTTTTTTACTTAAAAGTCTTCCTTCTAACGTCCCATTATTGTCCCTTCATTCCTCTCGTATTTCTTTCTTTCTTACTCTTAAATCATTTAAGATTATTTGTATTTAATTTTTTTTCCTGAGTTTTTCAATCCACTAATGGTAATACTGGTAAATTCAGAAGATAAGAACCACATATGAAGCAAGTATCGGTCACAGACTTCTCCTTTTATTTATTTTTCTATTCCACTTTTCTCTTCTAAAAATTCTCACTGATATCGCCTAACACATTAACGACACCAAAATATATATTTCTAAATTTACTGACCAATGGTAGCACCAAAAAAATTTTTTTTAAAAAAATTATCGATGCCTCCTGACTCATCTGTGATACTAAAAAAATTATTATTTTTAAATTACCAGTGTTGCCTGACACAATTATGGCACCTATTAAAAAATTAAATTTTCCTCTCTTTTTTTCTTCAACATGAATACCTGCATTTTTCATGAGTATTTAAAAACATACATATTGGTACTGCCTAACTAGACCTATCCATGGGCCAAGTCGGGTTAAGTTTGAGTTGGGCACTAAAAAAATTTTTGGCTCATTTTATAGGTCCCGACTCAATCCAAAAAAATGGGCCTAAAATTTTGCCCAAGCTCGGTCGAATAAAAATACTAAAACCCGAGCCTAGCTTGACTCGACCGGTACTAATTTTTTATAAAAAAATTAAAAATAATACATCAAAGACACTAAAAACATTAATATAAATGTTTTCTAACAAATTGAAAATAAATTTTAAAAAATCTTTATACTTAAATAACACTAAGATATGCTACTTAACAAGCAAATGCTTTTAAAATAATAGCAAAATTAACAATAAAACAAGAGTTATACAATATCCAAATAATAACAAAAAAAAAGTGTAACAAATTAATAGTGAAATGACAACAAAACAGTGAAAAAATAACAAAAAAACAACACTAATATAGCGAGAAAACAACAAGAAAACAACAGATTTTTTTTTTTTTGCTCTTTTTGCAAATTCAGGCCAGGTCGGCCAAAAAAGCATTATTCAAGGCCTAGTCTATTTTCTAAACGGGTCTTTTCTTTTTATCCAAATCCTCTCATTTTTTAGGTGTGCCTTCGAGTCGAGTCAGGTGATCTAATCTATGAACAAGTGTATACTTGACACAGATATTAAAAGAACATCTCTTTTTTTTAATATTTATAATTTATATTAGATTAAATGAATGACTTGCACACCGCAATTTTTTAGTAAACTGACTGATATTATTAACGCACGGCTCAAGGCGAAAATAGTAACTAAGCAGTCACAGTAAACAGCCACATGAAAAGACAAATCAACACAAAGTAAAAGAGAACAGCTGTCTAAGCAGACAAAAACAATTAACACTCCTAGAAACTACCAAAACAAAAAAAAAAAATCAGAAAATAAATAGCCTTAAGCCAACAACCAGCACCACTTCAGAAGCCAAATATCAGCCAAAAACCTTTCTTCTCCTTATGGAAAAAAAATCGAAGCAAGTAAAAGGAGAGAACGGGAGCTTTGAACCCAAGCACTAGAGATTCAGCGAACCTTCTCCATGCTCAAAGCAAATCAAAGGGGACCATAGTGACTCTGGTTCCAAGCCAGTCGATCCTTCAACGCCATCGTCATCACTGACTCAGGTACTCCATCAACCCAGGCACCAAAAACCTGTCTTCTCCGACCTTCCAACGCCAAAGTGTGAGCCACTCCATTAATCGTCTGGGGCACAAAGAGGTAAGTTACTTCATCAAAATGCATTTCCAGTTTGCAAATCTGATGTGTAATCGGCCTAAGAACTTATTTGTCTTCTCCCTTTTTCTTGATACTTTTGATAATTGTCAGGGAGTCTCCTTCCACGATCAAACACCGAAACCCCATCATACCCGCAAAGAGTAAAGCCCTTTCGCATGCCCATGCTTCTGCCACAAAAGCATCAACAACATCCTGAAAAAGATAAGTTTTTGCTTCTACGATTTCACCAGTAGAATCTTTAGCTAATATTGCTGCTGAGCGAGTCTAGCTTCATTTTGAAAAGCCGCATCAAAGTTAAGCTTAATAACTCCATTGTTAGGGGGTCTCCAAAGTTTTTTTGTCATAGATCTAAGAGAAGGCCGAAGATTCTCTTAATTTAGACTAAGATCTTGTTCATATCCTCGAATAAACCCCAACAGCTCCTACAAAGAAAATTTTACCCCTTCATGAATCAGCTTGTTTCTTCTATACCATAGGCCCTATATGGATATTGCAATGATTCGTTTTTGTTGGACATTCTTATTAACAATATATGTATATGTATGTTATTTTGATGTAGATTGTGAAGCTGCTATCAAATGATCTTAGGATAGACACGAAAGTTAAAATTCGAAAGGTCAGACGGCTCTTCAAATCTTAGAGTCCTCGGATAAAAAAAGCAATGTCAACATCGAGGAGTGCGTGTCCATTTTAGCCCGCCATGCAAAATATTGTGATCCCGTTGTGATTCTTCGTAGAATTCCGTTTTATATCATGGCGATGATTACTCAATGGGGATATGAAATCAAAACTATGTCAACCGATAATGGGAATACAATGCTTGTTGTTACAGTTCTGATCCTTACCACCAGTTATCAAGCCTCCCTAAGCCCCCTAGTGGCGTTTTGCCAGCAGATGTGCCCAAAAACATCAGCAATAATAAGTTTTCCAACTTGCCGGGTTTACATTGGTTCCATCAAAAATACTACTAACAGTAATCATAGTTATCATGTGATGGAAAACATCGACTTCAAACCCAATAACTCCATGGTGGGATCGCCGATTCTTAAGAAAGGATCGTTCCTTTGGTTTTTCACTCCAAATATACTAGCCTTCTCAACATATTTTCTTCTAACATGTTTGGTTATTCCCACCATCGTCAGCGGTTTCTTCTCATTTGTTCTCACTTTATCATTGTCCACATTGTTGTTTTGTCTCTTGGATTCCGCATTGGTTATCATATCGCTCGACAATCAGACTAGCCAAATTCTCTTCACTTGTGTTTATACCATGGTTTATATCACCTATCTCGCCATTGCATTTGTACTGGTTCCTCAAATGAGGAGATATGTTATTTCATAATCACCAGTGAGATTGTTATACGAGTTTTGGGATTAGGATCTGTGATGTTGGGATGCAAACATAATATTAGCAATGAGATGAAAATAACAATGAAATAAGAGAGAGAGTGTGTGTGTGTGTGTTTTAACAATAAGAAGTGTATGAGTGTATTAATAATTGTTTATGTATTTTAATAATATTTCAGTTTTTAGTATACAAGTATATAAATTTAGTTATTATGTTAATTTATGTTAAATAAAATATACAATATTACACTAAAAAAATATAATATATAATATTGTTATACCTACACTATGTACATTAACACGTGTCGTTCAGAGAATCATATGTATTTGGGAAACTTGACTAAACATAGCATACCTTCCACTTTTTACCACGGGTGAAGCTGAGCTTAATGAGCCTCATATAACATCACACCTCCGCTGAACATATAAGACACACGTGAAAAGTTCAACATCATTGATTATCTAACTATCTTAAGATCGCATATTATAGTTATTGCAAAAAAATCAGAACTTTATCAAAATTTTTGTAATAAAAAATACAAACAAATTTACAGAAGCTTTATCACTACTACTTATTTCAAGCAAGCTAAGTTTATAACCCTTGCTTCGACCAGTAGAGGGGCAATATTTATAGATAAGCTAAGTTTATAACCCTTGCTTCGACCAGTAGAGGGGCAATGTTTATAGATAAATATTTTGGCCATAAGGTGAGATTATTTATATTCTCAACGACAAATCTAAGCCCTTTAAAATAGAAATTTTCTATTTAAATCTTTTGAATTTTTAAATTTATAAAAATAAAATTGACTTTAACCCTTAATAATAATAAAAAATTAATTTAACTTTTTAAAAATTATAAAAACTTAAATTATTAAAATTACATTCTTATCATCAAAGTATATACTTTAATTTCGAGCTTAATTTTTGGTCGGAGTGAATACATCAAGACAAAGATGTTGGTGGGGATTCTTCCTACCTTCCACTCATCAAACTATCTAGCCACCATATCTCATATCTGGGGCTTCTTTTTCTACCATGGGAATTCCCTATTATTTCTCCTCCCCTCATCCTTAGCTAGAGGTCGGGCCTAGACAAAATTTTAGGCTCGTTTTATATGCTCGAGCTCGGCCTAGCTCATATTAAAATTTTTTTAGTTTTTTATTAAATAAAAAATATTAAATATATATGTAAATTTAAAAAGTATATTTGATTAAAAATAAAATATATTTAATATATAATTCAGGCTGGGCCGAGCCTGGGCTAAAAAAGTTTTACCCGAGGCCCGACCCGTTTTCTAAATTGGCCTCATTTTTTTATCCAAACCCATATTTCGAGCCTATATTTTTACCCGAACCCTCCCATTTTTCGGGTGGGCCATCAGGCCGGGCCGGGCCAGGTTCGGGCAAAATTTTAGGCCCGTTTTCTAGGCCCAAGCCCGGGCCAACCCGAAATATGGGCCTAAAAATTTGTCCAAACCCGGCCCGAAAGAAAATTGATAAACTTGAGCCCGACCCGGCCCGGCCCATATTAATTTTTTTTAGCTTTTTTCATTAAATAAAAATTTTTTAAACAAATATTAAAAAAATAAATAAAAAATATATAAATTTAAAAAGTATATTTGATTAAAAATAAATATATTTAATATATAATTTGGGCTGGGCCCAGGCCAAAAAAGTTTTACCCGAGACTCGGCCCGTTTTCTAAACTGGCCTCATTTTTTTGCCCTAACCCATATTCCAGGCCTATATTTTTACCCGAACCCTGCTATTTTTCGGGTCGGTCATCGGGTCGGGCTGGGTAGCCCAACCCATGATGACCTCTACCTTAGCTCGGGCTCTTCACCTTACATGGACGAATCGACATTTCCCCCACCACTTTCTCGTTATTGAAATCTTGTAACAACATTTATTTTTTATTTCAAAATTAATTGTATACAAATTCGAAAAGAAAAAGTGAGAGTATAATTTATTCTTAGGTTCACCAACCAGATAGTTTATAGTTTACAGTTTATCCAAGTTGAAACGTAGCCCCTTACATATCTTCCCTTCGCTTTCCCATCCAACATTCCTGGACGCAAAATGCCAGGGGATTTTTTTATTCCCGAAATACCCTCGCTTTTCCTTCAAATTTCCAACCTTTGCCGCTGCTAAATTGAATAAAGAAAAAGGAAATCACACTTAACAGATCTAAACAATTTTCTTGTTTGGAATGGTGCGCGGGGAAATGGTGGAGATGGTGGCGCGTGAAACCGAAGAAGAGCTTTCATTGTTGCCACATCAGAGCAATGTTGATCGATCATGGCGGTTGAACTTCGATGGCTTCCAGTTATCTCCCGAACACAAAGACAAAAAGCCTCCTCGTAGCCTCCATGATTGCCTTGGGGTTTTAGGTCATTTCCAGTACTTGATTTTCTTATTCAATTTTCCTTCTTTTTTCCCAGAAAAAATATTAATCATGTTTCATCATCTTTGTTGTTGGGTATCTTGGATTTTGTTTTTTTTTTTCTAGTTCCAATTAGCAATACTCTATTCTTTTTTCGTGCTTGTTTAGGATATTTGTTTTAAGTTTCCTTTTTTGTTTGTTGACTGAACAGCTTGGCATTGTACGTAAAAGTTACATTTATATTTTTCGTGGCTGTGTTTTAATTTTTGTATCGTGGTTGGACTTTAATTAGCAATATTCGATTCTTTTAATATGTTTGGTTATGAATTTACTCAATTGGTGATATATATATATATATATATATATATTATTCTCTGTTTATGGCTACTATGAGTTTGAGTTATTCTTTAGTGTTTTTCAGCATCAAAACTCTAATAGATTTAAGAGGAGAGATTGTGCTGTTTTTTGGTCTTTAAATTTGAGCATTATCTTGATATTTTGAAGCTAAAGAGTGATCAGAGCTTGATCGCCTGGGTGTTTTTCTAGGTACAAGGAGGTATGTGGATCCTTGTTTTAGATGTTTTCATCATGGATTGTGCTTTATTTTGCTAGAAAATTATGGTTAAGAAGTTTGCTAGCTTTTCTTTTTATCAAGCTAAGATTAACAATTGGATTTGCTTTATATTATGTGATTTCTTATTTATTTATGTTGTTTTTTGTGTTGGAAGTTTGCTTTAGTTTAAATTTTCATTTTCTAGAAGTGCCGGGATATGATTTCCAAGGATCCTTCAAATGCATGTAAAAACTAAGAAAAACTAGCCATGTTGGTGTCGAATACATATCCGTATCTGAAACTCACATCCAAGTTCGAGTAACATAGCTTACTGCCTTTCTACATGTGAATGTTTATATAAATGACTTGCTTCTCGCTTTACTCTAACGTGTGTATATCGAAGTTATGAAATATGTAGGACTTCGTTTTTTAGAGCTCTTTTGGAAAGAATAGAGATTTTGGCTTTTTAGGTTTAAACCTGTATGTCATGTACTCATGTTATATCAAGTTTCTTTTGCTTTTTGAAAGTGGAAAGCAAAAAACAATAAATGAACTAACATGTTCTATGGTTGAAGTTTTAGAATTTACGTATAGCTTAGTCTGTAGTCTTGGTATCTGTGGAATGATGGGTGAATGATTGCAAATGAATAAGACAAGTTACAAGAATGCATCTTAATTGTTTTCTTCAATGGTTTCAGGTCCGGAAGATAACGTGGCTGAATACTATCAGCAGCAGGTAGAAATGCTAGAGGGTTTTAGTGAAATGGATGCCTTAGCCGAGCGTGGTTTTATTCCTGGCATGTCAAAGGTTTACTGTAATATCTTCTGTTTTCTCTAGGTAAGAAGATTAGCTTACTTGAACCGGCATTAGACTGAATTTTGTTGCTATGGTTGGCAGGAAGAGCGGGAAAGGTTGGCTAGAAGCGAGACATTCGCTATTAGAATTTCGAATATTGCAAACATGGTTCTTTTTGCCGCTAAAGTTTACGCTTCCATGAGAAGTGGCTCATTAGCTATAATTGCGTCCACATTGGACTCTCTTCTTGATCTCTTGTCTGGCTTCATCCTCTGGTTTACTGCATTCTCCATGTCAACACCAAACCCATATCAGTACCCAATTGGAAAGAAACGAATGCAGCCACTGGTCAGTATTCTTGCTGTACCTTCTTGTCATAATCAATTTCCCGACCATTGTTAGCTATGCTGCTCAGACTCGAGTATGAGTGTTCGAACTGAAAGATTATTCTCTCACTGTATTATACCGGTAATTTTGCTGCAGGGTATCCTTGTTTTTGCCTCTGTCATGGCAACTCTTGGACTGCAGATAATCTTGGAGTCTGTTCGAACAATGGTATCAAATGTGAGTCATGTTTGATTATGCATTACATTTCTCTTCTCCATTTGATAAATCTTTTACTATATTCACTGATGACTGCTTATAAAGATGGAATGACAAGAAAATCTTTGTTTTGCCTAGGAGGATGAATTCAACCTGACAAATGAGCAAGAGAGGTGGGTTGTTGGCATTATGCTTGGAGTGACTCTGACAAAGCTTCTCCTCATGTTCTATTGCCGCACATTTACAAACGAAATCGTTAAAGCTTATGCTCAGGATCACTTCTTTGATGTTATCACAAACATCATTGGCCTTGTTGCTGTGCTACTTGCTAATTATATCGACGATTGGATGGACCCTGTTGGAGCTATCATTGTAAGTGAAAACCTTGTCTCATTTCCATGGTCTTTTTGTTTCGCTTTTGGCATGAACAGTAAAGGAAATAAGGTTCTTCTTGTTGCCACTAACATTCATTATGGTACATCGGTTTGATTCTATGAAAGAATTGCAAATACTGTACAGATCAAGCCCTAAAGACCTAGGCAAATCATTTATAAGATTAGTTGTACACAATGGTTTTTAGAGATCTTGAACTGTCGTCTTGTGATTAAATGTCTTCATTATTTTCTCTTGAAGTACCCGTGTCCAGTATATATCTAGACACAGGTATCCGGATATGAGCCTTCGAGACCTTTCAAATACATAGAAGACTTGTAAAACATTGAACATACCTGTACTTGAGTTCAAGTAACATAGGAGCGAGCTTGTTAAATCAAATGACTATAGCTGGTAAGATTGTCATAATCTTCTAATAGATACTATAAAAGAGTCAATGCTTCATCTATTTTCCGAAATATCAAATTTGCATATCATGTTTAGCTTAAAAACATTAGCCTGTGCTCATAAGGCTGGATATTGCAGCTGGCTTTGTACACAATACGGACATGGTCGATGACAGTATTAGAGAACGTGAACTCATTGGTTGGAAGATCAGCAGCTCCAGAATATCTTCAGAAACTGACCTATCTGTGTTGGAACCACCATAAGGCCATAAAAAACATCGATACGGTCCGAGCTTACACCTTCGGGTCTCACTACTTTGTCGAAGTTGATATTGTACTTCCGGCAAACATGGCATTACAAGAAGCTCATGACATTGGAGAATCCTTGCAAGAGAAACTGGAGTTACTGCCCGACATTGAGCGAGCGTTTGTTCATTTGGATTATGAATTCAGTCACAAACCTGAACATGCACAAGCACATGCTCTGTAGGTAGCCATTAACCTCTGGTTTGTCCGGTTGGGCTAGTAAGTTAGAATGTTTCTACCTACAAATTCTATGGCCTATGTATGGTTGGAACTCGAGGTTTGGTTTAGTTTAGTTAGTTCATGTACTGAACCTCGGCATCTAACAAGTCTAGAGTTCGAGATTCTGTATTTTCAGTAAAAAAGAATCAACTGAGAGTAAAATAAGTAAAAGTAAATATTGGTAAATGCAGATCTTTACTAATTTTATGCTCCTTTATTAGAGCTCTGACGCCTTTAGTGGTGGTTGTTGATAAATGGATTTGGGGTTTATTCAGGGGGGAATTACTTAATGCTAAATTTGGCAATATTAAACAAAAAGGAGAAATAATATAAGATGTGATACAATAAAAATATTATGAATGTAATTATGTTCTAAAATTTATGTAATATAGTATTATTAACGAATTAAACTTATATAAATATTAAAAAGACGAAGACATCCCTAATAATTTATATCTATACTTAATCTTATTTAAATATTTTATTAAGTTGGTGTCACCTTTATTCGAGCCATTAATTTAGTTATAAAATTATAATTAATATTTTTATAATGACATTTTTATCTTTTCATAGTTTTATATCATTTACCCAAAAAAAATTGCAAATCCAAAGATAAAAAAAAATGTACAATAGTATTGACATAAAAATTTATTACCATAAAATATTTTCTTTTACCCATATCGTGGTTGTGACAAAATCAAACATTTTTTAGTTATTTTAAATTTCAGTTTTTTAGTATTTTCTCTAACTGAGTTTATGTGAGTTAACTCATGACATCAACTTACCAAACACTTAAATAATAGTATATATATATATATATATATATTAAATTAATTTTTTTGAAAGAAAAATAAATTATGATTTTACAAATAAAAAAAAATTGTAAGTGGATGATTATTTTTAGTGGTAATCATTTAGTAACATGGATAAAATGAAAATAATAATTTAGTGGAAAGTTTTAACCCTAACTTAGGTGGTATTTGATAAAATAAAATTAAAAAATTAAGTATTAAAATAGGAATAGTGTATTAATAAAAGTCGTGGATCTATACTTTAATTTGTTTATTTTAATACCTATAGTTTAATTATGTTTACAAAAATGATACTTTCCCTTAACACCGTTCATGGCATGGCATTAAATAAATAAAGAGATGACACTTATACTTTTAGATAAAAGTAAAGTTTTATTTCAAATGACTTAAAAAAGATAATATTGTTGAACGATATAGATTATTGAAAGAAAAAGAACGATGAATTTAAAACTCATTGTGAATTTGTTACTGATTGAGAAAGAATCAAACTGTGTTGAGGGATTAATTTTTAATGTTTTTTCACTTTAAAATAATAATTAGTAAAATTGTTTCTAAGTACTTTATTTTGATTTGGTTCATGTGTCAACTTTTATCTGAAATTAACATCGTTGGGTTGAAGTACCCAAGTGATAGATTTAGAAAACAAGTCTATGCACCAAAACGAGTAAACTGAAAGTATTAAGTACCACATCTATAATTTTGTTAAAGTACAAAGGTAAATCTTGGCATTTACTTATGTTAGTTATAAATATGTTTATTATATTTCTTAAAATTAAGTATAAAATATAATTAAATTGTTTGATAAATGTAATTTTTAAAAGAAATAAAATAAAAGTAATTGAATTTTTTCTACAGTTTGATATATTAAAAAATTAAATATTGAATTTAATTTATAAATTTTTGCTTGGTATATTTCTTAAAACTAAACGCAAAATATGATTAGATTATTCGGTAAATGTAATTTTTAGAATTTTTAAGTAAAATATTTAAAGGATAATATTAAAAGAAAGAAAAGAAAAGAAAAGAAATTAAAAATAATTCTATATTAAGTGATAAATAGTGTAATGGCCTGAATTTTTCAGTGGTGTCGGAACGGTGATTTGAGGTCACTAAATCCGACAAGTGAGTAGAAAATATTATTAATTTAGTGAGTATAAGTTAAATGTGAAGTTAGGAAAATTTTTGAAATAGTAAATAGTGTACTAGAAAAAAAAATTAAAATAATTAGAATCGAAAATAAGGTATCGAGACCTTGGAGATTTTTAACCTAGCCATAAATATTTATAAAATATTTATGGAGTGTTAATAAGTTAGTATTAAAGTTTCGTCAAGAAATTTTAAAGTTTCGATAGTTAATTGAACAAAAAAGGACTAAATTGTAACAAATGTAAAGTCATGAGAAATAATTAAACAGCTTAAATGATAAAAGAAAGAGGGCTTAAAAGGCAAATATACCCAAGGTCTATTTGGGCTGGACGGCAAGGGCATGAAATCAGCAAGAAAATAAGGAAAATTAAGGGCAAAATTAGAATATTGCAAATTTTACTTAATAAAGCTAGGACTAAAGTGGAATTATCTAGATTTCTCTTTATTTTTCTGCATTCTCATCAGCAAAAACACCATAGAAGGGTTTCTTTAAGCTGGTTTTTCCTATTTTTACTGCAAATAAGTTCAATTCTTGATTATTTCTTGAAATTTTTGTGCTTTTGTGACTTTTACAACTAGGTTCACTTATTGAATTCATTAGTTTTAGATTTTATGAATGAAGTTGGAAGTTTCTATGAATATGTGCTGGAAGTATATAATGATTTAGCATGGAATTAGAGCTTTAAATTGTTTATATGCCGATTTTATTGAAAGAATTGAATAGAAAGTGAATGTTTGGGACCTAATTTTAAAAGATTTTGAAGTTAGGGTTTTATGTGGAAATTCTGAATTTCAATAGTTGTGAAATAACTTATAATGTCTAGGTAAAGTATTAATTTAGAGAAAATTAGCTCAATTGAGGGGTTAATTGAGCAAGGACTGAATTGTATGAATTGTGGAATTTGGGATAAAATAAAAATCAACATGTTATACTAAAGCTGTTTTGGACAGCAACAGTTGTCTAACTTTGAAAAATCACCAAAAATGGTAGAAATTTAATTAGAAGTTGAGTGAGATATAGAATTAAAGCTTGTTGAGTCAAATTTTCATATAAAAGAAACAGATCAAGCAAAGGAAGTATACATTTTGAGATATTTAAATCTTTGTAAAACTGGTTTAGAATAACTTCGTGATCCCCTGTTCTTATTTTAGAAATTCACTAAAAATTGTACAAAAATAAGTAGGGGCTTAAATTTATATGTTTAAAATCCTAAATGAGTCTATTTTCAATAAAAACAAATGGTAACATAATTCGAATTCCGTACAAGGAGATAATTAATTTTTAGTACAGAAGAGTCGGAACTATCAGACAGCAGAACAGGGGTAACTTTAAAGAATAAACTATACTTATTGGCTAAACCAAAAATTCTGAAAATTTTATGGTAGGAAGATATGTGAGTCTAGTTTCAGTGAAAATTTGTGGATCTTAATTTGAAGTTCTGTAGCTCAAGATAAAAATAATTTAGCGACTAAGACACGGATGGACAACTTGAATATCCATATAAGTAAATAGTGAAATTATAGATAATGTTACTTATATGCGGGTTATAAACATTAAGGATGTGAAATAAAGTAAAGGTGAAGTCAATACTGATAAGTGAATGATTTTACAATGATAGATCGAGAACCCGAAGCAAGTCGATGAAAAGAAAAAATAACTGATTAGTCCCTGAATTTTCACAAATTTTGCAAATCGACCCAGGTAAGTTCATATGGCTGAAATTTAATGATTAAATGTTAATTTTATGAATTATATAGTGTATGATGAGATATAATTGTTGATGAATTGAGAATAAAATAACAATGCGAAAAATGATTAAATGATCAAATTGAGCGGAACGTCGGATTTGAGTACTTCTGATCAGTGACAAGTGATAAGTAGTAGCTTCAGCTACACTTATCTGATCAGTGACAAATGACAAGTGATAAGTGGTAACTTTAGTTACACTTATCTGATCAGTGACAAGTGATAAGTGGTAGCTTTAGCTACACTTATCTGATCAGTGATAAGTGACAAGTGATAAATGTGATCCGTGTAAAACCGTGGCAGGGCTATGGCTTCGAAAAGTGATAAGTGATCATATGTAAGACCATAGTTATACTATGGCAAAGTGGAAGTGAAATACTCAATTTTCCGTAACTATTCCCTAATTTGATTAAGGATGGTAAGTAACAAAAATGGCCCAAAAGAGTTAAAGTTAATGGATAAATGGTAGTGAGTTTATACAAGCAAATTGTGGTTGAAAGGTGAACTTAGTAATTGTGTATAATGCATAAGTATATGAATGTTTGGTAAGATTTATATTTTATGCCTATGAACTTACTAAGTTTCTATAAACTTACTTAAGCGTATTTAATGTCTCATGTAGATTGACGTAAAAATATACAGAGCATCGGATCAACACTGAGGATCACACTATCAAGATTATCTCCGGTAACTTTTGTAAATTTCCTTTTTGATTTTTATGGTATGTATATGATTTGATGATTATATAAATACCAAAACTTGTTTAATGAATATGTATTAAAGTAAAGAGTGATGAATATGCTAAATAGTATAATTATAATATAAATATGATTTGGTATCAAATTGATTGAATTGGTTGGTTTTAAATTGCAGGAAAGATTGGATATTTATAAATGGACAATATTGAGTTCATATAATAATAATAATTTGTTAAACTTTGGTAATGCCTCATACTCTATTCCGACGACGAATACGTGTAGGGGTTGTTACAAATAGCTCATTATCTACTTATAATTTTTTTCTCCACTTTTTTCATTGAACAGGTTCTATAATTTGCTTTTTATTTTGAATTACCAAACATATTTAAAAAAAATTAAATCACTAAAAATTAATGTTTTCAATGGGTTATCAAATAAGACTTTACTTATCATTTTTCACACTTGTTCGTTAAAATTTTTTATGTGATTTGCTTTTTATTATGGATTATCAAAGATAAACAAGGCCTTAGAGGATAGGTTTTTTTAAGGGTAAAATATGCTCTAAGTCCTTGTACTATTTGTACATTTAGATTTTAATCCCTCAACTTTAATTTTTAAAAATTTAATCTTTTTATTTTTCATATTGTCAAAATTTTAAATTCCAGGTTAAATTGTTAACTCTGTCAAAATTCTTCTATTAAACTTATTGATGTAACATTTTAAAAAAACAATTACTTGGTAATCATATAACACAAAATAATGTTATAATGAACATTAATTTAATAGAATAACTTTAATGCTATTAATAATTAAATTTGCATTTTTAATCTAAAAAATAAATGGACTAAACACTTAAAATAAAAATAAAAATTAAATTCTAAATGTACAAAAAGTAGGACTTACAACATATTTTAACTTTTTTTTATATTTTAAATGACATATTTAACCCAAATTCAATAAAAAAAAACTTTATGATAATTAATATATAAATTAAACACATATGTTTATAAGAAAGGGAATTGTTTGGTGCACTACCAGCAGAGTAAAAATTTGTAAAAATTTTCATAAGAGTGAAATTAGATCAGTTCATGAGTTGGGTTACTCGTCCAGGCCTGCCTAAAATTTGGGAGTGTTTGGACAAAAATATTAAGCTCAAAAAATGGGTTTGGGCAAAAAATTTAAACTCATTTAAAATATGGCTCGGGGTCGGCTTGAACGTTCAAGTATTGAATCTGGCCCGACCCATTTTTTAAGTTTATAATATTTTATATTATGTTATTTTATATATTATGTAATCTAGAACACAATAAAAAATAAACATATACTAAATATATATATTACTCTAATGTAAACATTAAAATAATGTTAAGATGACTATATAAAAAATTCAATAAATAAAAAAGTTTAAATTATTAAATATTAAAATAATATAATATAAATATTTTTAAAAAAAATTAAAAATAATATGTCCGGGACTAAAATGGGCTTGGATTACTCATTTGTAAATATGGACGGATTCAGGCAAAATTTTAAGTTCATATTTCGGGTAGGGTCTGGCTTGGATAAGCATAAAGGATGCTAATATCATACTTAAGCTCAACCCAAACCTGACCGGACGCATGAACACCTCTAAGTGAAATGTTGCCATGTGTTTTGAAGGAATATTAAAAAATTAAAAATAAATTAAAACAAACAAGTATCATGCACTAAACATTGCTTGTTTATAGAAAAGATTTTCTCAAAAAAATTATATAAAAGATTTATTTACAAAATATTCATGAAGTATTTATCTTTTATAACTATAAAAATAATTACTTTTAATTTAATAATATTTTAAAAAAATTGATAGTTTTTTTTTTCCGCAAGAGAGTATATTTTTAGAGGTTAATTTTTAAAGTATGGTTTAAGTTAATTTATTTAAAGATATTATATAAAAATAAAAATAGTCTTAAAATAATATTTATTACTTTTTAAAAAATTTGAGTTAATGTCTAATTACATTTTGAGTTAAAAAAAATAAAAATAATACAGCTGGTAGTATAAATTATAATAAATATTGTTATTTAATTTTCGCGCCACAGAAATTGATTTTGCGCGTAGTTTCAAACGACGAGATATAGCAAAAACACGTCCCTACAAAATTTAAAATTAATTTGTTTTTCTTCTTACTTATTATTGGATTTAATTTACGATTTTGATCTCTGAATTATTATTATTATTATTTTCTCATTTTTGGTATTTAAATTATTATTTTCATTTTGATTTTATTCTAATAAGTCAAAATGAAATACAAAAAGAAAAGATTTAATTTAATTATGATTTAAACCTTATTATTATCTCCGGAATATTTTTATTCATTCTAAACCTTAAATTCGTAATCTTGGTTTCTTTGGATTTTGGATTCAATCTAAAGAAAACCCATTTCCCAGAATCTTATTTCGTTTTCATTAATGAAACATTATTACTATTTAATAATTTCTTTGGCGTTTAAATTTTGGTTTTCTTCAAAGTTTGACCATCCAGCTTGTTCGACATGTCTGCTTCTCTATTTCACCTTTCTTTCTTGATTTGTATGTCAAACACTCTCGAAATTGATAAACAAGAAACATCTCAAGTAATACAGTTTAGATTGAAACTTTGTTGGGCATCTCTAAACTCAATACTCAGCACCAACTTTCTTTCATAAAACTTGGGGAAAAAAAAGGTCATATCTTTATTTTATTCCCTTTTTTTTTTCTGGGTTTTTGTTCATTTGTTTAAGCTCTTAATATTTGTTTCTGCTATTGTCAAAGTTGGATTTCTTTTGCTTCTTTGCTTTTAATGATTTTGTTTCTTTCATTTTTTTTGCCATTAGCCTTTTCTTTATATGCATATTTATGAGTCTTCTAGAAACTTTATTTTTGCCTTTTATCAGATGTTCATATGACTACTTTTAAGTGAAAACTCTTTTAATTTCTTGAGAATTTTTTATGATGATGTTTGTTTTCCTTTCTAGGGCAAGGTTTTCTTTACAAGAAAATTCCTAGTAATTCTCTATTTTCAGTTTTAGTTTTGATTGAGAAAGACTGAACATCCTATTTAGTGTTATATATATGTCTGTATATGCATATGCGTATGTATATACACATATGGAAAGCTGTTAATCCTAGTTTTCTTTCCCCTTTTAGATCATAGTTTGTATATCTAATATTAATATGAAATATCGAGGAAGCAATGCATTAAGTTTATTTCTCTTTGATTCAAGATGATGTTTGTTTTCCTTTAATAGAGTAAGTTTTTTTTTTTCCCCAGAAAATTTCTTGTATTGTTCTTGTTTCCTTTTCTAGTTGCTATTGGTTTAGGCTGAACATCCACTTTGGTTTTGAATTTTGATAAGTGTTTGTGTGTGAAGAAAGCTATTAATCCTGGTTTATTTTCCCATATAAATCTTAGTTAATCTTAGTTTGTTTATTGAAAACTAATATGACGTTTCCAGGAAGCAGTGGGAGGTCCCGAAATTGAGTATTTGGGAATATACTGTAAGTAAATCGGAATCTACATCTGTCTTCCTCTTGATGAGCAATGGATGGCAGTGTTTGCATTTCTGGTTGATCCTCGTTCATGCGTTTTTTGCATTTCTGTAGAAATCTGTTGAATTATAGAGTATCGGTTTTGACTAGATGAAGAAGTCAAAGAATGTGGAATCTAAACCTACACTGAGTGTCATTGCAAGATTAATGGGTCTCGATGAACTCCAGCCTCAGGAACTTGTCAAGAAGCCGAAGCAGCAAAGAGTGCTTTCCGAGAATTATCGACGTCAAGTTGCTTCTATAGGTGTTTGGGAGAAAAAAACAGGTGATGAACACCGTTCCTTTCAGTTCAGCATTGAAGAGCAGGAGTTCATCAGGGAAAGTGGTCCATCTTTAAATGAAAGCTTTGCAGGTGCAGAATTTATGACAGTCGGTATCGAGCTTCAACCTTCGAAAGAAGTTCATTCTGGACTACCTGGGTTACGGTTTGCGGATTCTAGAAAGAATTGCTTTGAAAATCATTTTCAGAAACCAAATTATCCGACGACCAGGCATGTCTACGATCAAGAAGGCAGCACTTCTCACCTGCAAGCTGAGAATGTAAGATTGTTAGAGTCAGCATATGCCTTTGGATGTGAAAAAAACGACATATACAGGAAGGTTCGAGGTACAACTCATCAAGAAGATCCTAAATTGCTCCAAAAACTTGATAACCGTCGCATAAAAGATTCCCGAAGGAAATATGGTCATGATAGTACTTGTATGGTTCCTAGATTTCGTCGTGAATCAAACAATGAAAGACATCCTTCCTTTAGGAAAATTGTTATTCCGAATCCTTTGAAGGTAGAGAAGGCTAAGAATTGTCTTGCTTCTCCTAGTTTTAGTGAAGCTTCGTATTCAAGTAATTGGAAAGACAAAGGGTTTGTTAGTCATGGGAAGGGAACTTTGCATGCTCAAGTTAAGGAGATGAAGAATGTTTGCAATGGTGTGAAACACACGGGGCATAGGTCTATCCTTTCCTGTGAAACTAAAAAGGAAATCTTCAGAAATACGAGGCATCATATGAGTAACATTTCTTTGGAGCCACTGAGGTTGGGATTCAATGGCGTTCACAGTTTTAAGGAAGAGCCAGAATTCATGGTTTTTCCCCCTAATAATTCTGAATTGAACAACTGGAACAAGCCCTCATGTTACTACCTAGATGGATCATACATGACTCTGGAAGCAAGGAAGCAAATCTCCGAAAGATGGAGGATGACTAAAGATTTTCGGGAGAATGGGCTTACGGGCAGGTGCAGAAGCAGAACTCGTGATGACATGCTTACATTGCCGGATCATGGTAATTGTGCAAACTTTCAGAGTCCATTGGGCATTAGCAGTAGAGGTGGCCAGAAAATTGGTGGTGTTGGAGATTTAATAAGGTCCATATCTCCAGCATATTCTACATATGTTGAAAGTTCTAAAATCACGACCGATCGAAAAGCTTTCCATGGTGATTCATATATTACTATGGGGCCAAGGAAGCAGGATGCTAGTGGGAATGACGGTCTGGAACAAAGAAACTCGGTATCCATCTGCAGGAAGTCTCGACCTAATCTATACCTAGAGTCAGAAAACAGTCACTTGCTTCAAGACGAATATGTTATCAATAATATGTTCCATAACAACCTTGAGCAGCAAGATCTTTCTAACGAAAATTCCGTAGTTTCTAAGTCATTTAACCATAATAGTATTCACTTCTATTCTGAAAATAAAATTACCACAATTGATCAATGGAATATCATCAAGGATGAAAATATGTCTGCAGAGGATTGTCTAGTACACAAATCATCGATGTGCACTGCTGCATCTCTGAGCATTGCCTCTAATATGGCAGTTACTGTAGAAACGGATGTTGGTGAGTCTACCGGAAACCATAAGCAGCACCAGTTTGAATCAACAGGCTGCACTATGTCAGAGAAAGATTATAATTCTTCTTTGTGTATCCATATCACTTCAAGTCAACAGGTTTGATGTTCCTTTTCTTTTTGAGTCTCCAATTTTTTTTATTAGATAAATACCACATTGAAGTAATGCTATGGTGCCAGATATGGTTTGATCAATGATAATGAAACTGATTATTGATTAATACTCGAAAAAGTATTTCTTAGTATGGCAGTTTGGACTAAAGACATCTTGTTTTCAAGAATATTAGTTTGTATTAGAAGTCAATAGAACATTTTTTGTTCCATAACAAAAAAATGGATTTTCTAATTTGTTTCATTGTTATTGTACAGGAAGACGTAGCAATGAAAATATCCAACCAGTGTAGTAAAGACCCTGAATTTCTTGTCAACTCAGAGACAACTTATCAGCCCAGTCTGGTTTCTGTTTTGGAAGCACCATTCCAAGAGGAGATTTTATCAAACTCCAAATGCCTTGGAAATGTAACGGCTACCTTACACGGTTAGTGAAATAGAAGGATTCCTTGACCTTTGCATTCTTCACCGCACCTTTTCTTGATTTAGATTCTTTTATGATCTTGTTTTCTAGCAGACGTACAGCGGCAACTCAAATTTCTAAAACCCAAACCGCTCAAAGGATACTCAGAAGGATCTGGAATGGATGTGTCAACTGATGATGATAATGATACAGGAATAGTGTCTCTAAAGGATTGTGAAGTAATTGATGATGATTCAGCTCGGTTGTTCAGAATTGAAGAGAATAGAGATTTCTCTTATTTGGTGGATGTATTGACCGAAGCAGGTTTCCGTGGTAGAAATCAGGATATATGCTCTGATCAATGGCAGTTTTCCGAAATCCAAATAGGCCCTTCAGTTTTCGATAAATTAGAGAAGAAGTATGGTGAACAGATATCTTGGAATAGGTCAGCAAGGAGGCTACTTTTTGACCGAATAAATTCGGGTTTAATCGAACTTTTCCGACCATGCTTTGGAGAACCAATGTGGGCAAAACCTGTTGCAAGAAGGCTTAGCCATAGGCAGAACTTGAAGGAGATCGAAGAGCAACTGTATAAGCGCTTAGTTTGCTATGAAAAAGAAGCAATAAAGAACTCATCTGAGAAACTATTTGGAAAAGATGATGGATGGTTATTCTTAGGATATGATGTTGAAGTAATCTGTAAAGACATAGTGAATTTGTTTATTGATGAATTGGCAGCAGAGATTGTTAGCCTAGAGAGTTTTTGAAAGATTTTTGAAGTTTTTTCTATATATTTGAAGGATCTGTGACATGAGTACTTGAAGAAAAGTGGAGTCGGAGCGCAACATAGAACAAGGTTGTTTTGCATTTTTTTTTCATTCATATTTTACAGAAACTTGTGAGAAAAATATAGAAAGAGTTGAGTAGGAAAATATATATAACATGGTTCATTCTTTGCATTTGTGTGAAAAGTCAAGTTGTGTGTGTGTGTAGTGGGATGATGGCAGATGCCATTACGGTGTATACATGTAAAGGCTAAAAGGTTTTGTACTTTGTTACTAAAAGAAGACAATGAGAAAAAGAAAGGATATGTTTTTTTGTTGGCCGCTATGCGGTTAAAGGTAACTTTATATTCTGCTAAATACTAAGATGGGTTCGGATTGAACTTTAAATGGAAAGATAGTTTGAAGAACAGGAAAATCACATAAAATGCTTATGGAACACTGCATACTAAACAAAGATTTTATATTCATTCGATACATATACATGAATAGGATCACATTGGTTGACCACTTTTAGGTATCACTAATCAACTTTTCTTTGTAACTGGTTTAGTTTATTTCCTTTTCTGCCGACTTTCTGGTTAAATTTTAATTTTGCTTTGACTTTTCAATTTTTTTAAAAATATATTAATATTCGACATCTACTTCAATAAGTATTTTGGATATAAGACATTTCAAATATTTATAATGTATAATTAAAAAATTTGAAGTAAAATAGGTTAGAAACAGAAGTCTTTTTATAAATGAGAAAGGTGCCATGAACTTTCCTTAGAGATAAACCATCACCCAATATTCCAACCATTCCTTATCTTCCACTTTCTATAAAACTTCAACAACTCCATACATACACATACACATACACATTTACATACATACATATATATATATGTATGTATGTGTATGAAACTCCAGTTCATCAAGACAAATATAAATTCCTGAGCTTGTATTGTTTTTCCTTGCCAGAAACATATCAGATGGAAACCTATAAACTCATTTCTGCACTACTTCTCACCTTCACAATTGCCTTTTCCACTTCAGCAAGAATGCTTGATGAGCAACCCTCAAACCCATCCAATCCTGTTTCAACACCTGTTTCTAATGTACCACCATTGACCACCCGACCAGGCTCAAACCCTAACCCTACTGTGGTTGGTGGTGCAACCACTGGTCCCAATCCTGTAAACCCTGACCCTGACCACCACACGCTGACCTTCTTCATGCATGACATCCTAGGTGGGTCAAACCCCACTGCACTAGCAATCACCGGCATTGTCAACAACCCTGCAGTCAATGGTCAGCTCCCATTTGCCAAAACAAATGGTGCCAACCTCCCACTCAACAATGCCATTAACCAAAACACTGGGAACACCGGCATTCTAAACAACAATAACCTCCCATTGCTTACTGGTCTCGGTGGCAACACTCAAGCTTTAAACAATGGCAAGAACTTAAACAATGGGGCTTCCAACTTCCCTGTCCTAACTGGGGGCCAACTTCCTTCAGGGTCGGCACTGCAAAAGCTCATGTTCGGAACCATGACGGTCATCGACGACGAACTGACTGTCGGACATGAGCTAGGGTCTAGGTACCTAGGCAAGGCACAAGGGTTCTATGTGGCTAGCTCAATCGATGGGAACAGTCAAACCATGGCATTTACGGCCATGTTCGAGAGTGGACAGTACGCTGACACCCTTAGCTTCTTTGGGGTTCATCGGATCGGTGTATCGGAGTCTCATTTGGCCATCATGGGTGGCACTGGGAAATATGTTAATGCAAAAGGTTTCGCCATTGTTAAGACTATACCAGCAAGCAATCAACAGCAGGAGACTGATGGCTTTGAGACAGTGCTGGAGTTTACTGTTTATATTACCTATTAGATCTGATTTGAGAGTCAAAATTCAAAGATTTCTGAATTTTCTTTTAAAAAATCGTGAAATTTTATGTGATTTATTTGGAAAATTATACTGTGTTATGAATCTGACAAAAAAAAAAGGAAAAATTTAGAATTTGTTGCGTAAATTTTGAGTTGATTTATCCGGTTAAATGAATATGTAACAACCGAATTAACCAATAAAAAATCGGGTTGAATTATTAAAAAATTTCATACAAAAATTTATAATGATAAATTTAATTGGCTTAATCACAAATTTGGTCACTAATGTTTACATGCTTTGTCAAAATAACCTTAATTGTATTTTCAAGTCTTTTTTTGCCATCAACATTTATTCTTTTTTTTTTCAAATTGTTTTTTTAATAGATTTGTTGAAAGTACCATTAAAAAAATTAACGGGATTATGTTGAATTTCATATGTGAAATATTTTTAATGAGATGTAATCTATATCGGAAATATTGAATGTGTGCATTCATTTTGAAACCTTTTTTTTTAGATAATTACTTTATTTTCTTTAAATTAAAAGTTATTTTTTTAACTTCATGAATTATTTATTTATTTTATTATTTTCTACATGTAATTATTTTATTGGGTTACCTAAGTAATAGATTATATCTCATTAAAAATATTCCACATATGAACTTCCATATCATCCCGTTAACTTTTTTAATGGTACTTCATCAAATCTGTTGAAAAAAAAAACAATTTGAAAAAAAGAATAAGGGTTGATAAGTCATTTTGATAAAACATGTAAACATTAGTAGCTAAAATTATCATTAAGACAATTTAATTCTCAACTTGTCCTTAAATATTATAAATAGAGTTAAAAGCTCTTTTTTAAGGATGGGTCAAGGGATCCTATTTCGGGGGTTGCATCGACAATTGTTGCGGCTAGAGAAGAACTTGGTATGTGGCGTGGAGGAGTTGGGAGAAATATTGGTAGATGCAATGTTGTGCAAGTTGAACTTTGGACTATCTATGATGGACTCCTTATGACGTGGGATGCTAATTGGGTTAATATTCTGGTCGAATCAGATTGTTTTCAGTCTGTGGAAGCCATTTTAGATAGGTCTTGTAGGCAATTGTACTAAGACCTAACCTTGAGAATTCAAGAGATTTGTAGGAGGCAATGGAAGGTGGTCATTAAGAAGATTCCAAGAGAAGTTAATAGAGCTGCATATACATTGGGTGGGATTATGAAAGCTTTCTCTTATGACCTGATAGTCTTCTAGGAACTCCAAGAAATAATCATGAAATATCAACGGCTAGTTGATTGGTTTTTGCATGATGTTACTAGAATAATATTGTAATTATTTCCGAGTTGTTTAAATATTTTAATCCAACTCTTTTTTAAATATTTATTGTCAAATTCAACTCTTTTTATAATATTGATGACTAAATTAAAAAATATATATAAATATTAAAAAACTAAATTTTAGAGATTATAAAAATCGATTTGTGGAGAAGCTATACTCATTCCTTCATTAGACATTATCCAAAAAAGCCCAAGTTTAGAAGCCCATAGTATATAATAGCCCAGTAAACTACAATAAAATAAACCAATTTTAACCCAATTCTCTAAAACCCTAGTCTCCTTTTAATATTAGGGTTTCATCATACTTTAAGAAAGACAGAGAGAAGCCGGCATTGCACTCACTTCTGAAGAGCAGCGGAAGAAGCAATGGGTAACTCTTCAAATACCTTTAAAATGTTTATATTTTTCTTACATTTCCTAAAATCAAACATGGATTTTTCATGTGTTTTAATCTTTGTTTCATGTTGTTGTTTGTAAATTGCTTAAAAAAACAGCGAGAATCAAGGTCCATGAGTTGAGACAGAAATCAAAAACTGAGCTTTTGGCTCAGTTGAAAGATCTCAAAGCTGAGCTCGCTCTTCTTCGTGTTGCCAAAGTTACCGGTGGTGCACCTAACAAGCTTTCCAAGATGTAAGTTTCTCTCTCTGTATTGTTCTTTTTTAATCTGTTTTGTGTGTTAGCTATGGATCTTAAGTTTAGGGTTAATTGGGTATATGAAAATGGAACTTGATTTCCTAGTTTATTTGGAGAAATGGGTATTCATTTGTTTTTAACAAAGGATTTTCTGTTCGATTGGTACTTTCTTATATTGTTTTTGCTATGTAGTGAAAGTGAATTGCTGGTATCTCTGGAACAAAGTTTCGCTTCTGTATGGTTGTTAAAATGTGTTGTGATAAATAAAATGTTAAAACATTTAAGAAATTGATTTTCATTAAGAAGCTTAATAATTTCGCTTTTATGCATGGAACAATATGTTTGAAGTTATATATATTTTAGCCATATGCCATTTTTTCTCCCTCGAATTATATAGTTTGGTGACTATATGAGAAGCGAAAAGCAAAGTAGCGATATTGATTCCGATATCATTTGATTGGCAAGTTAAGCTTTTAAAGAGCTAGCTAGGACTAATGTATATATTGGTTTTGGAGCTGTACACTTTGGAGTGCTTTGTATATGAGTTTCATTTATGACTTGTTCAATATTTAATTAGGCCTTGATGATTTGGCATGTTCCAGTTCCGGATTCTTTGGTTTTGGCATGTTGTTTTGAGTCTTCTGTTTGTATGAATGCAGAAAGGTGGTGAGGTTGTCAATTGCTCAGGTGTTGACAGTGATCTCACAGAAGCAGAAGGCTGCACTGAGGGAGGCATATAAGAAGAAGAAGTTCTTGCCCCTTGATCTCCGTCCAAAGAAGACCAGAGCCATCAGGAGAAGGCTTACCAAGCATCAGGTACAGATATTCTTTTGATTATGTGAAAATGCTTTTATTATAGCTTTTGTTGAATAAGTATATTTTACTAAAATCCTAGTGTGAGTGTCGGGTTAAGTTCACATACCCATGTCTGAAGATGTGCTTGATATAGGTGTCAGACATGAGTATATTAAGAAAATGAATAGTTGGAAATCAGAATAACATAAAATCATGCCATGCCGCTTCCATCCATCATGAATGCATAGAACTATCAATGAACATGTACTCGGGTTTAGTTTGCTTGCTATTTGTATAGCTTGTTCGGTTGTATCTGAAATATCGATTTGTTTGCTTGCCCTAGGCATCGCTGAAGACAGAACGTGAAAAGAAGAAGGAAATGTACTTCCCAATGAGGAAGTATGCCATTAAGGTGTAGGATAAGATATTTGAGATTCTATTTTCAAATCCGTTTGTGTTTACTTATTTGTGAAAACCCGAGCTGTGATTTTGTTCGGTTTTTATGTTTTCGAACATTTTCCCATATGTCAAATCTAGATTTTAATCTTTTTGATGGAAGTGGTAATTAAATGAGGGACTTTCTGCTTAAGAATGAAATTTAGATGGAGGTTAGAAATGAAATCCATTTATCTTTGTTTTGAAACATCTCACTAGTGTCATGCTACGATCTTTGCTGGTCAATGCCATATTTAGGAACTTCTCCTCGGCATTCCCTGAGGTCGCTTCAGTCATGATTTTATACCCCTCCTAATTGATGTTAACGATGAAGATGGCAATGTCAACTCTAATTAAGGCGAATCTTGAGTGAGAATTTAAATGGCGATGGAATACTTTTATGGGTTAGATAATTAACCCAACTTAGTCGTTGAATTATTAAAAAATTTTCATTTTAGGTATTTAAAATAAACAGTTCGCAATTGGGGCACCTATGATACGAATAGTTTGTTTTTTTTTGTCACTTTTAACTTGACATGTGGATCAATCATTGGATGTCATATGGTAATATCTTTCTATGTTTTCAAGTTATCCTTAATAATTTCTTAAGATTGAACCCCATGTGTAGTCTGGATGGCTAAGGGTGTTTATCACCTCAGGTGAGGCCTGGGTTTGAGTCGCGTTTGTTGTAAGGGCTTTACCTTGTTATTGTAATTTCACAAAAAAAAATAATTTCTTAAGATTAAAATTTAGGAAAAAAATCTTTTTAATTAATTAAATTAATTGCATGTTTTTTGTTTGAGTAAAGAAGTAATGAAAAAAATTATGAGTTTTGCTTGGCATGAGAACAAAATTAAATAATTTAATTAATTTCAATCATTTTTTTTTGCTTATTAAAGATGAGTTATTTGAGTTGATTTTAATTTGAAAATATAAAATAAAATTTAAAATTTTAAAAGAAGATTAAATTAATTAATTAATTTTAATATTACAATAACAAATCAGTTGACATTATCAAGTGATAAATTTTTTAACTAATTTTGATATTTTAAAATTTAAAATTTTAAAAAAATTTAAAACTTCCGGACGGGGTAAACACGTATAAGTTGACAATTTTTTAATTCATTATTTTAATTCCTATTGTTTTTCAATTCAATCCTTAATTTTTTTTTACCTCAATCGATATTTAAAAAAAATATTTTTTTGGATTGTCAAAATGAAAGTGTAAATGTGATGTGGTGTGTACAGATAATTACTATTAGAGATTGAACGCTTAGGTGAAAAATAAAAGTGCTTAAAAAGTTAGGTCACAAAATTGTAAGGATTCAGACTAATTGAGTAATTTATCTTTAATTTTAATTAGATCTAAATCAATTTTAAAGTTATTTTATTTTTTTTTCTCAATAATAATGTCACAAATTGTGATGCATTAATGATGTATAGTGTTGATATGCAACTAGTGGAACAAATGTAAACTATTTTTTTTGGTCATTTTCATCGTGTTTTAACTTTTTCATATAGTGTTTTTATCCTAGTTTATAATAATTACTGGAGAAAAAATTTTAAATTTATTTACATAATATATAAAAATAATTAATATTTTACATTATTAATGATTTAATATAATTAAAATTACATTTATTTATAATTAATTCTTGAAACCCAGGCATAGTGAAGTAATAAAATGTAGTATATTTTAGACAATAAAACAAAATCTTTCAAATTTGATGATCATGAAACCTAATTTTAGATACATCATTTGCCCTTCAAAATCTTACTCAATCCAACCAACAAAATTCCTCTCATTTCAGCTCTTTTATAGTATATCCAATAGTAAAACACACATCAAAATAAGATATATGCTAAATGTGCCAAAGCCGGCATTCATTGATGCTATACCGACCCACAATTATAGGCCAAAGCCCAAGACTGACAGGGCCGACAAAGCCCATCATATCAAGTCAATACTAGGTGTCGTACCTGTAGGACAAGAACAAACAAAACAAAATGTTGACATGGCTGTTTATAATCGGATTGATTGAAAATTAATTGAGATGACGATTCAAAAAATAATTAAATTGGTTGATTTGGGAATATGTATAGATGAACTGAATTAGATGATTAAATCGATTAAATTAAATTATTTATTTTTAAATATTTATATAATTTTTTAATAACTTATTTAATTGAACTAAATAGACTAATTTAACTACTGATACTTGCTAAAGCTATCCTGCTAAAGTCTACCATTGCACCTTGCTTCTATCAAAGTAGTCGATTGAGGACAAAAGGAATGGAATCCATGCAGCCTGACCTCCAATCTAAACCTTCCAAGTAAAGATTTATATGTTGAGGTATGTGTTTTTTAAGTTTCAAACAATTAATTAATTAAGAAAAAACCTCACATACGTAATGAAACCCGAACTTAGGACTTTAGTTTTTAGGGCTTAATCTTATTAGTGAATGAAAATCTTATTAACATAAATTTTTTATCCATTGAGTCTTATATTAATTTAAGTATCGAAGAGCGTCTCAGAGTGTCAATTCTGATCCTTCATAATTCATATTTTCTTTTTAAATCTAATTATATCGTGAATAGTCAGAATAATCTTATTTAAAAAAAAATGTTAAGAAAAAAAACAATAATCTTTAAAAATAGAAATAGATTTGGAGGCAGCCACACAATAGAGATTTGAAAGTTAAAAAAACATTGGGAAAAATAGAGCAGAAAATGAGAGCCGCAAATTCTTACTCGACCAAGATTAGTCAAGTCTTAGCATTGTCCAAATGCCATCATCTTTGGCTTATGTTTCAACGCTGTTGTTCCTTTGAAAGTTTGAAACCATTATCATCAAAAGTCAACCACATCTTGAGGCTCTTATCAGCTGATAACCTCTTAATATTGTATTACAATTTTCCAAAAATTGTTTTTTTTAATGATTGAATAATTTTCTGAAAAATAAAAAAAAATATATAAATGGAAGTAAAGGAATTGTAAAACCAATAGCTTTGGACCAAAAACTCAGCTATTGTTGTTTCTTACTTTCTCCTTGATAGACCTTAGATTCGTTTTTCATTATTCAAACCAGAATAATTGGTTAATTATTGGATTAAAAACCTAATAAAGAAATCAGGTGTTTTCCTTCTCAATTTTACTTGACCCATATAAAAGTTCAGTCCATTATTCATTACTCAACACCAACCACTTTCTCTTTTTCATTTATTTATCAATAGTATAAACATAAATTATGTCTAAATTAAATCCGAATTAGATATGTATATTAAACATTTTTCATTATCTATAACAACTTTTTTAATCTTTTAACTTTAAAAAAAAATCATTTTTGTTATTCATTTAAATTTTTGCCTACTCAATTTACATTTATTTGTTAAAACATCCCAAAATGGATGAAAAAAAAAGTTAGTGTTTGTTACTTTTATTGACGTGTCATACACGTGAATTGTCATGTGGATAACATGTTAGCATTTAATTAATTTTTTAAAATTTTAAATTATTAAAAAGATTTTTTAAATAATTTAAATAATTTTTATAAAAAATTTTGAATTTTTAAAAGTTAAATTGATTAAATTATGATGTGTTATTCATGTGACAATCCACATGTATATTATGTTAGTAAAGTTAAAAATGTTATGACAAAAAATGCAAATTTGAAGACTAAAAAAAGTGAAAAATTAAATAGAAGGCTAAAATGATTATTATTATTTTTTGATAAAATTGAAAGGCCAAAAAAGTCATTATACCTTATTTTAATCATATTTAAAATCTCCTATCATACCCAAAATTATCAAATTTAGTCTGGCTCGAATGAATTGTAATTTATTAATTTAAAAAATTAAAGTTATCCAAATTTAATTATAAAAATATTTTATTTTTAATATTAAATGAATAGTAATTCTAGGATGGCCAAAAATAGGTTTGGGGATAGCCGTGCTTCACTAGATCCTGTTCTTGGACCGGATTACTTGTCCAGGCCTAAAGGTTCACTCAAAATTTGGGAGGGTTTGAAAAAAAAAATATTAAGCTCGAAAATTGGGATTGAAAAAAAATATTAGACCTGTTTAAAATATAGGCCAGGATCGAACTTGATAATACTTTATATTATGTTATTTTTATATATCATGTACTTTAGAACACATTAAAAAAATAAACCTATACTAAATATATAATACAATTCTAATATAAAACATTAAAATAATTTTAAGTTGACTATAAATAATTTCAATAAATAAAAAATATAAAATTATTAAATATTAAAATAATAAAATATAAATATTTTAAAAAAAATTAAAAATAATACAAATAAGATTAAAATAAACTTGAATTAATATTTATAAATATATATAAATTTAGATAAAATTTTAAGCCAACGTGTGTTTAAAAGGATTCGGGACATATCATACTTTGCATCCAATTAAACCGAACTTGCGTCAATTCCCTTTTGAGTTTCATTTTAGCAAATTTTCATTATATTATTTTAAAAGAAAGTAATTTTAATTTAATATAAGTAATAAATTTATTATCATATAACTAAATTATTAAACAGATGTTATATTATTATAATGAATGAATATAATCACTAATGGCGCCACTGTTGTTGAAAATATGCAAGATATCTGTGTTCCACTCAAGCATTCAACACGGAATTAAGTAAACGGTAAACATGCTGCTCCATTCCTCTATTTATTCCCTCTCCTCCCAAATCCAAATTTAGCACCAATCTCTCTCTTATACCTTGGAAGCTTCAACCATGGTGTTTTTTCACACTTCAAACAACACCTTGTCTCCCACTTCCACTTCTTCACTTCCAACCTCCCCTACATCTTCAATGGTGGAACAAACCATTCAAAATGCCGAATCAATCATCAAAAAATGGGACCTAAACTCTTCCTCATTAATCACAATCACCCCTCTCTTTCACCGTAACAGAAAAGAAGCTAAAGAGTACCTCAAATGCGTTATGGATCTTCGTGGAACCATGCATTTTCTAGTTTCTCAAAATTCGGCTCCCCATAAGCTCGTCATCGCTCAAACCCTCATGCAAATCGCCATGAAAAGGCTTGAAAAAGAGTTTTATCAGATACTATCGTCCAACCGTGAGCGGCTCGATCCCGAATCGGTCTCGACGAGTCTGTCATCCGATGGTTCGGCCAGTTTTGATGTCGAAGAAGATGAGGCTGATCAGCTGAAAATAGCTGGCGAGTCTATCAGCGAAGTGGAGAGGGTCTCGGCGTTAGCAATGGCGGATTTGAAAGCCATTGCTGAGTGCATGAGCAGTTCTGGCTATGGCAAAGGGTGCGCCCACATTTACAAATCGTTCAGAAAATCGATAGTGGATCGAGGATTGTATCTTCTTGGCATTGAAAAGTTCAAATCTTCCCGAATCAACAAAATGGATAGGGAATATCTCCATCTTACAATCAAGAACTGGTTAAATGCAGTCAAGATCGCTGTGAAATCACTCTTCAATGGCGAAAAAATTCTCTGTGATCATGTTTTCTCGGCATCTCAAACTATAAGAGACGCTTGCTTCGCTGAAATAACCACGGAAGGAGCCAAGAATCTCTTCAAGTTCCCCGAACTCATCGCCAAGAATAAGAACTCACCGCCGGATAGAATCTTCCGGCTACTCGAACTCCACAGAGCGATCTCCGAACTCCGGCCGGATATCGAGTCGATATTCAACGTTGAATTGACTTCAGCCATTAAACTCCAGGCCCTTTCATCACTGCAAAAAGTTGGTGGCTCGGTTAAAACATTGCTCACGAACTTCGGATCATCAATCCGAAAAGACTCATCCAAAACACTAGTTTCCGGCGGAGGAATTCATCCCCTCGCTCAATCCACGATGAGTTACTTATCTTCCCTGTCCGATTATGATCGGATTCTCTTCGATATCATATCAATTCATCCACCAATAGACAACGCACTATTTCCGGAATCTTACTTTAACGATCCAACCGTCATCGAAGCTCCGAAGCAAGCCGCTTCTGTCCATCTTGCATGGTTAATATTGATCCTTTTATGCAAGATTGACAGTAAAGCACAACTATACGAAGATCTGTCACTTTCGTATCTTTTCTTGGCAAACAATCTTCAGTTCATCATCAATCAAGTTCAGACAACTACCCTCAAACATCTCTTAGGTCATCAATGGTTGTCCCGACATACCCAGAAGATCAAACAATATGCTTTGAGCTACGAATCAGTTGCTTGGAATCGGGTTTTCGAATCTTTGCCCGAAAGAACAACATCAGAGTTATCGTACGAAGCAGTAAAAGACTGTTTCAAAAGATTCAATGCTGCTTTCGAACAAGTTTATGTGAAACAGATTTCGTGGATCGTACCAGATGGGAAATTAAGAGATGAATTGAAGGTTTCGATCGCCGGAAAACTTGTGCCGGTTTATAGAGAATTCTACGAAACGTTTTCGACGAAATTGAATGCGGATTTCGTGAGGATTTCGCCTGATGATTTGGGGAATTACTTGTCGGATTTGTTCCATGGACCCCGGATTTCGTCGAGTTCTTTGTTATCATCTTCGTCTCATTCAAAGGGTTGTCTTCTTCGATGAATGCTACAATTCAAGAACTGTGAATTCAATGTCTGGTTTACAAAATCTATGCAATTCGTTTCCTTCTTGATGTTTGCTTTTAATTTATTGTTTTAGAGAAGTTTGAAATGTTTAATTGTATGATAATCAAAGGATGATGAAGTATGAACAGAATTAGAGGAGAACTTTGGATGAATTTGAAAATTTTTTTTTACCATAAATTCCTTGGTTGTGTTTGGTATAATACAAGTACCCAAACTCAAATTTTACCATTAATATATAATCTAGAAAAAAAGTAATCATTGTTGAAATTTAACCATTAAAACTTAAAACTTGGGCACCGAAGGCCTGAAACTTAGAATGGAAAGAAAAGAGCAGATAAACCGAAATAGATATACAATAGTTTTAGCCTTGCACAGGTGTATAATTGTAGATTTTATAATCTAACGTACTAAACCAAAATCAGATACGAAGGTTCAAATCATATCCTCCTTCCCCTCCACAAATTTCAATGATGAAAAAGACACTGATAAGTGACGAAGGGTTACACTTACAATTGAGGGTAATGTTGATCAACTCCTTCTTTATTTATTTATTTATTTACAATTTCTTTGTAAAAATACAAAAATAAAAAGCATGTTAAAAGTAGTCGACTCAAAAGAGTGATAGGATTAAAGGTGAATTAAAGTGGGCATCTTATATCGACACAATGGACAAAGATGACTAGTTTTCAACCATTTAACGATGCAACTATCATGGTAACCATGACCGCAAGGCATCGAAGCAACCTCCTTGCCTTTCACAAACTCCTCCAAGCAAATGGCGCATTCATCCTCCCTCTTCATCATTGGATCCCATTTAACCCTTTCCAAACCTTCAATCGATGACCTACATGCTGGCGTGAAGTTGATCACAGTGTTCATCAATGATTCGTCAATCAACTCATCATCATAATTAATATCATCCTCCTCGATGATGTTCACATCAACAATTATTTCCACAACCACCTTCATATTTATTACTTTAAGCCCAAGGTTCATTGGGTTGCTATTTGCATCCCTTGCAAAACGTAAAATAGGAGGAAAGATGGCGGACTCGATGAATTCTGGAGAAACTCTTGAATCAAGAACCATGCAAAGAATGATGTCTTGATGATGTTGGGCGGATAAAAACATGTCTCGACCAAAAACCAGGGTTTGATTAAAGATATCTAGGGTGGTTTCGGCATTGAGAGATGAAATATAACGAAACTCTGTATTGATTTTGAAAACATTATCACTGAATTCTTCTAAGTTAGGCTCGTTTTCTTGCCTAATGTTCACGTTGTAACAGAAAGCCATGGCAGTGTTTTATTTTATTTTTTCCTGTGTTATGATATGATTTTATAAGCAAAGAAATAATACATTTATAGGAAGATGTGTTTTAGTTCTAGTCTTATTAGGAATTTAATACAGAGGTGGAGTTGGAATTCAACAATGTTTTTATATAATTTTTAAAAAATATTGTAAATATTTAAGTGATAAAGAATAAATTAGATACCCTATCATTATCTACAAATTCAAATATTTAAATAATATCCAAATTTATTATCACAAAAGTAAAGGAATATTGAAAGGTCCATTACCATCGTAATTTACATTAAACATGGTTTGGGTATGTTAAACTGAAAACATATATTATATTTTCTCTTGTACATAAGTTTACAGTGATACCACATTTTGAACTGAAAAAGAACTTCCTGTATGAAATCAATGGAAAAGAAGATGATAGCTTTAAGATTGAGCCAAGTCTTTCCGTCATTCGTGGCGTTTCTTCTCTTTCTTGAAAGCATTGAAGAGGTTGATGCCGAGAAAAGCATTAAGCAAATTCATTCCTGCCATTCCGAGCAAGTGGCCATTTGATACCCTTTTCGAACTTGGAAGCATCTTTGATTAGCTTTCCGCTTATCAGAATGTGTGATACGAGTCCAATTAAGAATCCATTCAACCTTCACGACTCGGCTCTCGGCTCTCGGCATCACCAACACCGGCCATCCGCCTTAATTTCCTCACATGTAGAAAGACGAAATGCAGCTGCAACATCGGAACAAAAGCATTCCACAACAACGTCAACAACCTTGCTACCATTGCCATTAATAAAACCTAAAACTTCTCCCAATCTAAACATGATTTTCAGAAAAACCAATTTGGTCGCTTACAGTTTTCATATATCATAAACATCGATATAACAATGAAGCACACCTCAACCCAATTCTTTAAAAGGAAAATCTAAACATGATTTTCAGAAAAACCAATTTGGTCGCTTACAGTTTTCATATATCATAAACATCGATATAACAATGAAGCACACCTCAACCCAATTCTTTAAAAGGAAAGGGTGAAAGTTTCGTGCATAATAAAATTAAAATATATAATAAGATTACAAAATATGTGTGTAAAAATCATATATTTAGAATGCATTGGTGCATTTATAAATAACATACAATAAATAATGAAATGTAAGTTTTGAAACTAATAATTATAACAACACATATGTATAACATGTACGAACTTAAAATAAAAATAATTTAAATTGTGAGTAAAAGAAAGTCTAAATAAATAAATACATCATATTAAGAATATTAAATACACTTCAATTGTTTATCATAGCATGTCTTTTTTTCTTGAATTGTTAACTCAATTGATGACATTATTAATAAGATTATGACATACTCATGATGTGGGTAAAAATAATTATATGATATAGTTTTTAAGAATTCACATAAAAAACTAAATGTTATTTTAGTTGGGATGGTAAAGTTTGGAGAGTATATGTTTGGTGTTTAGGGTTTAAATCCCATTGTGAATATGAATTTTTTTTAGATTTTATATAAAAAGAAAAAAAACCCCTTAAATTAATATTTTCTACTTTGTTAAAATAAATACATTTTGGTAATTTAACAATTGGATTGAGACTCGATTATGAGTGACACTAATTTGGTCGTGATCATTATATATAATTAGAAATCTATCACATGTGTATGCGTGGGAAAACTACAAATTGATGATAGATAACATTTTATGTTAAAAGTTTATTTTTTAAAGGTTTACTCAAGAACTATTAATGGTGTAGTGGTAAATAATTTGTTTAAAAATTCATTAAACACGGTTTAAATCCTAGATATGTTATTTTTAATTTTTTGATTTTAAAATTATATAAAAGTATGAAAAAACAAAAATGCCACAAGAATGATAAGAATAATTATTTAATAAAAAGATATATTAATTAATTTTAATTCGAGTTGGTATCCGGTTAATCCGTGATACCAACTCAATTAAAGATTTTATTAATAATATAGATATATATGTAATATAATTGTTGCTTGTGCTTTAAGATGTTTAACAAAAACAAATAAATTTCCTTAAAAACCAGATAACTTTTAAAATATTATTTGATATATTTAAGGGTGAAACTTGTTAATTTCATAAGTAAAATTTATCTCATCTATTTACATTTTAATAATATAAATTAAAGATTTCAATAGTTTTTGTACCCTTCTAAAATAGTCTATACGTAAATCAACAAACACAGTCTAATACACATTATGGCAATATAGAAGTCTCCATTATCAACACGGTTAAAATATGCTATAAAAAATTTATTTCTTATACTTTTTATAAATTTAAATTTTTATATTTTTACCATTATAAATTTAGTCTTTTTAATTTTTAAATTTCAAAATTCAGGTTGAATTGTTAATTTTATTAATATCGTTTTATTAAATTTAAGTTTATTGCAATTTCATTTTTGTAGTTACATTACTACTAAATAAGTTTTTTTTTATTTTAAAATGTAACACCGACAAATTTAACAAAAAAAATTTAACAGCGTTAATAATTGGATCTTAGTTTTGAAATTTGGAAAGTAGATCGACTAAGTTTTTAAAAATAAAAGTATAGAGACTAAATTCTAAAATTATAAAAAGTATAGGAACCTATGACATATTATCACCTATCAACTTTATTTCTAACCTCACCAACAAGTATCGAGTGCAGTAGTAAAACATATTGTATTTTAATAATATAAGTTCAAACCTTAAAAATAACATTATTAAAATGCAAGAGAAAACAAATCTGACTAGAACCGCTTGTTTTTTTATTAGAAACTTATTTAGTTTTTGATGCAGGAAATAAGGGAAACTAATTTTTAATTTTTTGTACTAAAAATAAAATTGTTGATTCGTTGGCGCGGATAAGGGCTTGGTGTCATTATGTTAATAAAAAATGACTTAGTGGTATGTTAACAAATTAGCCCACTATAAAAACGAGACTTTATAAGTTCAGGGACTTGAGAATAGAACAAAAGATGAGAGGACTCAATCATCTTCCGAAAAGAGATGCAACAATGTTGAAAAACAATTATCTTACTAGCAAACATATCTAGGCAGGGACGAAGTGAGAGCAATTTTTTAGGGGGGGCTGGATAAAATTTTAATTTTTTATAATTTATATCTTTATAATTTGTAAAGGATTAAATTGAATTTTTATAATTTTAGGGGGGGCCAAAGTGTAATTTTACCTTTGTTAATTTAAAATTTTTAAAAAATTCTAAGGGCCTTTTAAATAATTTTATATTTTAAGGGGGCCGAGGCCCATGCCAGCCCCCCTGGCTACGCCCCTGTATCTAGGCGAGATTAAATATATGACAAAATTGTTTAATATTGTAATTATTGTTGATCAACAGAAAAAATATACGACTTTTCGAAAATATATCACTTTAGGAATTCCAACAATTTGCAAACCTCATCTTATGTCTAAGTTGACATAAAACCATGGTCACTTCATCTTAAGGGATAATCAGGAATGAATAATAAAATTTGTTTGTGAACATTATAATGTTGACTTGTTATTGTGTTTTGAAATAAAAATCATGGGGCCTTTTCATCTTAACCCAATTAATGAGCCTAAGGCACAGTTTGCTTTCCAGCCCAATGGATTATTAAAGCCAGTAGATTCAAGTCCACAAGTTCAATGTTCTTAATTAAGTTAAATTGTCATCAATGGTAAACTTCATCCAAAGTTATTAAATTATTAATAAGTCTATGTTTTAATCACTTAACTTTCAAAAGTTACAAAATAATCATTGAACTATTTGAAAATTTTTATTTAAGTAACTGGATGGTTATGTAATTGTTTTCTTAAAAGTCTAACTAGCAAGTTTCAAGTAACAATTTGATGATTGATACAGTGGACCAATATCCATCGATGAGTATAAGAACATACCTTAGATCCAAGTAATCTGATGGTTAATATTAGAGATCAAAGAAGAAATTTATTTAGATTTTGGTTCGAGATGCTTGACGTTAACAATTATTTCTTGAAAAAATTAAACTATAGAAGAGAAGAGAAGGGAAGGGAGAGCTTTCAATTAGTACAGACATTGCGAATAGAGAATGTAATATAGCAGCGATTTTAACAATTTAATGACTTAACTGAAAACTTTCGAATAGTTCAACAACTCTTTTGTAACTTTTTGAAATTAAGTGATCAAAATGTGAACTTACTAATAATTTAGTGACCTTAGATGTAATTTACCTTTTCATTAAATCATTTGGGTCCAAGTCTAAGTCTTTTAATATAATTAAAGGGTTACATCCATAGTGTTACATTAATGAAATAATTGTACAAACAACATCGTTAATATATCTTCAAAGTTAGATACATTCTTGCAAAAATCAGGCTTAGCAGCCCTATTTTTTTTTTTTTTTTAATTTTTTTCTAATAAACATTCATGGAAATCGCAGCCTTAGTGGTTAACCAACATCAAATTAGCCTTTTTCATTTGCTTTTCTCTTTGGGTTTAAAGTTTAATCTAATCAAAAGTTTTGGGTTTAGTTTATATAGATTGATAAAATTAAACACTGTTAAAGTAAAGAAAAGCAGCCACCTGAAAAGCTGTTAGTCTACACATGGAAGATCTTCACTTGTATATACTTATTGTACACTGTGTTTCCTTTTTTCTCAACTTGGTTAGGTTTAAAGAGGAAGACAGGTAGATTAATGGAATCAATGTCATGATTACTTCTGCCATCATATGATTAGCTAATTGAAATTATATTTATGTTTTTGCTTTAGTATATGATTTTACTGGAAAAGCATGGCGGCTTCCACTTCATTGATGGAACTCAATATTTATTTACCACCTTTACATTTGAGCAAATGGAAAAGATCATGGTATCTTCAATGCTCTCAATTTGCTATTTTATATGCTGCTTGTGATCATAGGTTGGCGGCAATAAGATCAGGTGGTGCACATGGTGTTCTAGCATCATGCCCGTCCGCAAAGGAGAAGCCAAAATGATTAATAAGGGGATTGGAATATTTATATAAAGGGTGTTTGGTAAATAGAGTTTTGAACTTTTTAATTGATTTGAGCATAAATGGAAGATTGGGTAGATAAACTCTCGAATTGTATTGTTTGATAAATGGAGGTTTGCAAGAGCTTGTTGAGCTAAAACCTCCAAATAAAAAGGCAATGATGGACAACTTTTTTCACTGTTGATTGAGAATGAGATATGTGAAATAACATATTTCACCATGCTTGCTAAAAAATTACTCCTTTTGTCACATGTATATATTTCCTGAATATTTATGTACTCTTAATTTATTTTTAATTTATTTGTGTAAAATGATTTCTTATGCAACTTTATATTGATTGAAATATGCTACTTGACAAATTTATTCAAAATGTGACATAATTATCACTAATTTACATGCGAGCATGACATAATTATCACAAAGAATATAGTTTACAATTATATTGATACACTATTAATATTTATCAATTTCCACAAGGTTAATATTTGCAAATAAGGAGCTTAAGAAATTTGTTTATTTAAATTTTTAAAAATATTCACTAATTAATTTCCATAATGGATGTTTTAATTCTTTGGTATTGTTTTATTTCAATAATTTCACCCAATAAAGACTATAGTATTATAAACAATTAAATAATTAACAATAAAATGTGTCAGACCCTTATTTGTCATTTTACACATATCAGCTTTCAGCTATCAGCTAAGTTTTACCAAACATTTTTTTTTTATAATGAAAGAAGGCAACCAACTACCTTTAGATTAATTAAATCTTACATGTGATGCACCAAGTTTATCTCCTAATAATGATTTCCTAACAAATTGGAACTTAACTTCTTGTAACTTTCTTCTTACCTCGTCAATCCTTTGTATAATTATCATCGAAGGAATATTCATAGAATTTCCCAATATCATTTCAATTGCATCCAAATAATCACTTTGAACAATAACCTTACTATAGTTTCTTAATTGAGCCACTTCAGGTCTAATTAAAATAGCCCATAACTTAGACTTAAGAGCAGAGCCCTTTTTGATGTATATTTTACCAAATATTTTTTAATAAATAGTTAATAGAATCAGTGAGTCAAATCAGTTAATAGAAACAACTGGTCAAACTAGCCACTGCTATCAACTATCAACTAATTGTCAAACAGGACCATAATATATGTTTAAAGTAGGTCCAACTTACATTGACTGGGTTTACTTTTAACAAGGTATTTTTAAATTTGAAACCGAAATTTAAAAAAAAAGTAAAATAAGTTAAATGCTCAATTTGTATTAGATATTATAATTATTTAAATTTAATTTATTTTTTTAACCTAATGAATATTTAAATATTATTTATACTCAAATATTGCAATTATTAAACCTTATTTTAACCAAATTCATATTTAGATACAACTTTATGTTAATATACCAAATTAAACTAAAAATGTTATTAAATTTATCATTAAAAAATTATAAATTCTATAAAAGATATCAAATTAGTACAAAATTTGAAAATTTTGAGGGGACTAAACACAAATTTATCCTTTTTTAGACACTACATTATAATATTAAAATAAAAAAAATTAAAATTTAAAAAACCTTAAAGACAATTTTATAAATTTTAGGGGATCCGACTTCTACCACCTCTAAATTTGCCTTTGCCTGACTGGCTTTGATGGAGCTCGGACACCAAGATTAGCTGGTGCCGATAGTGCTGATGCATTAAGCGTAGCTGATGCCGATGGTGCTCCGGCACCATTGCCAGATATTTACCAATTTCAATAGTTTGAACCATATCTGCTTTAACATTTTACTGTATAGGTGATTAAGGCCTTCAACTTACATAGTATAACTTTATTTTTTATCACCTTTAAATATTATTGCCATCAATTGCAATGAATATGGTTGACAAAAACAATTAAAACCCTAACACTGTGTTTGCTAAGAGTGATATTTTTTGGTATTATATTTTAGTATATAAGTTAGTGATAAGTTGATTTCAATTAGTTATTATATAACTTGTTTTTGGGAAAAAAAAATATTTATTTGTTTATTTTGGAGAGACGTCTTGTCTTTTAATTTCAAGTTTAAATTTATACTAATTATTTTTTATTTTATATTTAACTATTGTAATATAACCGTTTGAGTTTTAACTCGATTGACATGAGTATTACTACCAATGCAGGAGAATGTAGGTTGGAGTGCATTGAAATAATGAAATAGATATGATCAGAACTAATAATGAAATTATACAAAAATAAAAAATAAAGAAAACTATTGTAATACATATATTTTAAATAAAATTTTTTAATAGTATTAAACTACTAACCAATGGTGGCATAAATGAACTAAAGTTGTTGTTACCATTTTCGCTCCAACCGAAACTCTTGATGTCAAATCTGACTGTTTGATCTTTCTACAGGAGATTACCTTTTCCTTGAACCCTGGATTAAAATCTCAACATCCAAAAGGTTTTCTTTTTAAGGAATTCAATTCATCACTTTCTTTCATTTCAGCCCTGCAACGGTCCCTTAGCCTCTTTTGTTCGGTGTCCTACCGGTACATGAGGAACACATCAAAAAAATTCCAACCTGACACAGATGTTGAATGATGTCATTGGTCGTGTTTCGTTGTACATCACCGTACTATCGTGTTGGAATCACGTCATATCCATATTGCATGTCCAACTTCACTAACAGTCTTTCTCGACCTTATCAACTGCTGAGATTGCTTACAATGCGCAATGGCTCCTTGAATTGGACTCTCAATCTCAACATTCACGCTGCTGCTTCGTTTAAGAAGCTGCAAATACTGAACACCATTTGAGTTTGGAGATGGAGAAGAACCAGATGATGATGAAGAAGAAGAAGGAGACTTGTTCGTCGAATGTTGTCGTTTGATAGCCAAAGACAAAGATCTCCTATGACGAATTTGTCCGAATGGAGCTTTCTTTGTTGATTTCATCATCATGGATCGATCCAACCTTTCTTTCGCTCTCAGGATGGATCCTTCATCAGCAACTTTTGCTGCTGAACATGATTCACTGGAGCATCCTGAGTTACTAAACAAAGATTTCAGATAACTCCTATATGCCTTCAGTTTCGAACCGATGACCGACGACGAGGACTTTTTCCGGTGGTTTTTATCGTTGCAATGGCCACTCAAAGCTTCAGTTGAGTACTCAAACAGACACTCCTCAGGATTCAACTCTTGACTAATCCGACACGACTGAGACGGAGAAACATTGCAGGATTCAAATGGAGTGCTCGTTAAAGGAGTCCCATAGAAGTCTTCATAAACGGAAGTCGAGTTTTGCAGAAGTTTTTGGACCATTTGTAAACGAGGAGGAAGGTGAAGTGGAAGAAGCTTGCCTTTGTAAAAGAGTTCGTCAGCTGGTGAAGTAGTGGGCTGGATTTCCATGGAAGAAGACATTTGGAACTCAAACTCTATGGGGATGGGGAACTGCGGAGGTGGTGAGCTTATGGAGGAGGAGTTGCAGAAGAAGGTGGAGTATGAACTGACTTCCATCTCAATGTATTCATCATCTTCAAGATCATTTGATAAGTGGCTGACTTCCATTTTTTTGTTCTTTTTGTGTGTGGTTTTTGGATGTAAATGTTTGTTTAGGGGGGAGTTGAGTGTTGTGAGGAAGGGAGTGGAGGACACTCTTTAAATAGTTGATGCGGCCGGTGATCGGGTTATCCATCCCTTTGTATGACATTAATTAATCATAGAGTAATTATAGTATATTTACTCATAAAATTGTATAAATATTAATATATTTACTCATAATATAGACAAAGGCCTAGTCCCCTTTAAATACTCCCAAAATTTTAACGTATGCAAACATATATCATGTTGGGATAAAAAAATGGTAAAAATATGATTTGGTACTAAAAGTAAGTAAAATTAATTTGATTCGAAAAAATTAAAAAAAATCGAATTTTAAGTTAATCGAATAGAGCTATTTGAGCCAACTCAAATAAGTAATTCAAGTTTCAAGTTCGAGTCGAGTTGAATTTTACAATTTAAACGTCTCGAATAATTCAAATAATATATTTGTGTAACCCCTTTGGTCCTTATTAATTTTGAAAATGAGTAAATTGATCTCTCTCTCAACAAAAATTACAAAAAAATTCAAAATAAAAAAATAAAAAATTATATTTTTTTAAAAATTATATATTTTTAAAAAAATTCTAAAGAATATATAAATTAAAGCAATTAAAATTTTAAAATTTTTAAAATAATAATTTTGAGACCTAAATAAGTTAATTAATGGTTCAAGTTTATTGTATCTTTTATATTATTTTGCTTTGAAAAAGTTTTCATATATATATATATATGATTTTATTTATGTGCTCTATCATTGAATTAGTTATACTGTAACTATATTTTAATTTGGCATGTTAATTTTTTAATTTAACTCGAATAATTTCACTGATTTTGACTTGACTTGATTGGAAATAATTTTAAATCGAATTAGAATGATAAAATAGGACTTGTCAACTCGATTAACTTAAAATTTTTTTACTTGATTCAATCGAACACTCACCCCTAATTGCTGCTATTAAACTTTAAAATTTAATGTCAATTTACCATAGAAGTTGAAAAGTGCTTTTGAAACGTCTCATGAAAAATTACTTTTGAAAAATTTGATAACGTTTACTATTATTGTCAGAAAGTGATTTTGAAAAGATAAAATGTTCATTTTATGATTTTGTAAAGTAGAAGATTTAATGGAGAGATGAAAAGATAATTTTATTAAAAAGCTCTTCTCCAAATGTGAAAGGTTAAAAATTTTGGCTTTTTGGCATGTGTTAAAATCTTAATTTAAAATCAATGTTTGGGTTGAAAAGATGCTTGTTTTGTAGCACCCCAAACCTGGCCTAGACATTATGGCCGAATCTGGCGATGTCACATGGAATGGAAATTGAAATCGTACTTATCAAGGTAAAACTGTTTATTAGCTTCTGTTTATCACCCGTCAAATTGCAAAATTAGTTCCTCATTAGCTTGTTTCGTTTAAAAATATATCTTGTAGCGGAAGTTTTTAAAATCGTGATATTTTAAGAAAAACGTACGCTTTTAGGAGAAACATTGCTTTTAATTAAACCGAGTTTGCAGTTTAAAACCCATAAAACAGTTAAATCCAAAAATAAAGCAAACAGTCCAAAAGTCCCAAATTATATAAAAAATACCCCAATCAAAGAAAATAGGAAATAAAATTGTAAATGAAATTAAAATCAGTTTAGTAGACGTGTGGTCACCGTTGTGTCCTCCGCAGCACCAATCCGTCTAAGTCTGGGGATTACCTGTACAGATGAAACATAAAGGGGTGAGTTTAGATGACACACTTCTCACCATACAGATAGTGCTTCCAGATTTTCATAAAAAAACTACGGCGGCCAATTCTAAATCATATACCGGATAGTTCGCCTCATGCATCTTAAGCTGATGTGACACATATGCTACCATCTTACCATCCTACATCAACACACATCCTAAATTGACATGTGATGCATCACTATAAACCGTGAACTCCTTTCCAGGTTTAGGCTGTATCAGAACAGGAGCCTCAGTTAGTGCAGTCTTGAGCTTCTCGAAGCTCTCTTACTGCGCATCAGTCCAGAAAAACGATACACCCTTACGTAGCAGCTTAGTTAAGGGTGTTGCAATCAGTGAGAAACCTTCCACAAACTGTCGGTAATAACCTGCTAGCCCCAAAAAGCTGCGGATCTTAAACACATTCTTAGGCTGCTTCCAATCCAATACAGCTTCAATCTTTCGAGGATCGACTTGAATCCCCTCAGCAGACACCACATGGCCTAGAAATGTTACTTCACGTAACCAGAACTCGTATTTGCTAAACTTAGCATAGAGCTGCTTTTCCCTCAAAGTCTGAAGAACAACTCTAAGGTGCTCGTCATGCTCATCCTCAATCCTCGAGTAAATCAATATATCTTTGATGAACATTACCACAACCCGATCCAGATAGGGCTGAAACACCAGGTTCATCAGATCCATGAAAGCTGCTGGTGTATTAGTCAGTCCAAATGGCATCACTAGAAACTCATAGTGACCATAACGAGTCCTAAACATCGTCTTATGTACGTTAGCCTCCTTAACCCTCAACTGACGGTACCCAGACCGGAGATCAATCTTAGAGAACACAGATGCCTCTCGGAACTGGTCAAACAGATTATCAATCCTCGAAAGTGGATACTTGTTCTTAATAGTCAACTTATTTAGTTGTCGGTAGTCAATACACATCCTCATGGACCCATCCTTCTTCTTAACAAACAGTACCGATGCTCCCACAGAGACACACTAGGGCAGATGAACCCATGATCCAACAACTCCTGAATCTAAGCCTTAAGCTTCGTAAGCTCCTTTGGTGCCATTCGATAGGGAGCGATGGACACCGGAGCTATACCCGGAAGAAGCTAATCCCAAATTCCACTTCTCAATTTGGAGGTAAACCCGGTAGCTCCTCGAGGAAGACGTTCAGAAAATCCCTTACAGTGCAGATATACTTTACAGTAGAGTCCCCAGAAGCGGAAACTGTAACACCCCTTACCCGAGACCGTTGCCGGAGTCGAGCACGAGGCATTACTAGACTTACTTAACTTACTAGTTCTGGGCATAAAAATTGAAACTGTCCGTCTGCGTCATGTTCACTAAATTAATTATAACTCGAGTTACGAAACTCAAAATCAAGATCTGTAAATTTTCCCTGAAACTAGACTCATATATCTTCTTACTATAATTTTTCCAGAATTTTTGGTGTGGCCAATTAGTACAGTTTATTAGTTAAAGTCTCCCCTGTTATACAGTTTGACAGTTCTGACCTCTCTTCACTAAAAATCAATTATCTCATAATATACAACTCTTTTTACTACACCGTTTTCTTTATTTGAAAATAGACTCAATAAGATTTAATTATATATCTCATGCACAACCTAATTCAATTTCTACTATTTTTGGTGATTTTTCAAAATCACGTCACTACTGCTGTCCAACTATTCCCCTGCATATAATTACATAATTTCTTTGAAATAACTATCAACTAGGCATTTCATAACATCCAAAACATGTTCTTAATTAACCATTTTAATGGCTAATCATTACCAAGCATTTATAAGTCCATAATAAGCCATATCATAAGGTCACACACATAAAATGGCTAAGTCCCTATACATGCCATTACTTAAAACGTTCGAGTCACAAAATACCAATATAATCCTTTGATAGTGTGTAACGATCTCCGACGTCCTTTCGATCCCCGAGTTGGCTTGCAATACTATAAAAAAAATAAAGAATGGGGGTAAGCATAAAGCTTAGTAAGTTTACATGTAAATAGATGACAACATTCTTAATGAATTATCTTATGCTTTTCTTATCAAGATCACTTAAGCTTTTAACTCAATATACTCAAACTTGTATTCTTACCTTGCCTTTTAACATGAATTTATCTTACCTTACCTTTTTAACATGAATTTATCTTACCTTACCTTTTTAGCTTAAACTTGTCTTACATTTACTTTTTAGCTTGAACTTGTCTTAACTTACCTTTTTAGCTTGAACTTGTCTTACCTTTACTTTGGTTTACTCTTGAAATATTCCCGTTGAACCACTTGGAATACTAAGGATACGCGGGTACCTTTCCTTATGAAACTTAACCATTGCCATGTCTTGACATGGTCTTACGTGATATCCTTGCCTTGTGAACTCACCAATGCCATGCCTTGGCATGGTCTTACATGGGACCTTTGCCTTATAAACTCACCAATGCCATGCCTTGGCATGGTCTTACATGGGACCTTTGCCTTATAGTAACTTATCAATGCCATGTCTTGACATGGTCTTACATGATTTCCTTAAACCCTAATGTCATGACATTTGTATCCTACACATTCCTAAGGTTCAACCGGAACTTTCTGCGATAACTTTTCCGTTAATTCATACTTGAGTCATTAAATAATAAATTTACAGAATAAATATATAAATGCTGGAATTTAATAATATTAAATGTAAAATAATAGAATATTGCATTTATTTACTGCAAACTTACCTCGAAATAAAATCGATAAACTATATCGATTTAATCCTCTATCTTTTTCTTTCCCCGATCTAACTCTGGATTTCGTTCTTCTTGATCTATAATAGCAAATTTAGCTTATTTAATACTCATATTTATCAAAATAGTCCTTAACTCTCATTTTTGGCAAAATTACAATTTTGCCCCTAAACTTTTACATATTTACGATTTTGCCCCTAGGCTCGAAAATTAAACTTCAGCCCTTATTCTTATGTTTTATAACATGCTGAACATTTTTCCCTTCTATAGCAACTTCAAATTCTTATTATAACACATACTTATGAACAATAACAACTTTTACTAATTTAGTCCAAACTACTTAAATTCATCAAAAATCCAAAGACAAAACTTGTTAATCTAACACATATCTTTCATTTTCTACCATCAAACAACAAAAATCACAAGTTTTCATCAATAGCATAACTCAAAATATTCATCAAAATTCAAAATTGAAACATGGGTTTTGTAGCACTCGAAGAAACGATCTCAAAAACGTAAAAATTATCAAAAACCAAGCTAAAACATACCTTCAATTTAAGCTTAGAAATGCAAAAGATACAAAGCTTCAAAGTTTTCTTTTTCTCTCTTTGAGTTTCGGCAAGCAGATGGTAAAATGAAAACCATCCACTCATATTTCTTTTATTATAGTATTATATATTAATATATAATATAAAATAATACAAATTTTTAACATATAACTTTAACATATAAAAACATATATGTTATCATTATGCCGTCCACTATACTCAAATGAACAATTATGGCTAAATTACCCTATCAACCCTTAAATTAAAGAAATCATCAATTCAACCACTTAATCAAGCTATAAGGCTACTTTTACCACTTATGCGATTTAGTCCTTTTCTTTAAATTACGCACTGAAAATAATATTAAAATATTTTACTAACTCGGATTTGTGGTTTCGCAACCACTATTCCGTTTAGGCCCTATTTCGGGATGTGACAGAAACACTCACGTAGGCCAAGTACACCTCACATCCCTTGCGAACTAGTTTCTCAGCTACAAGTACAGAAATCACATTAGATAAGTAAGTCTGACGCTCTCCAATCATGGCTACCTTATTACCCTCTTCAGTTCTCAATACAACCCTCTTAGTCGCACAGTCCAAGCTGACGCGATGCTTGACCAACCAGTCCATTCCCAATATTAGGTCAAACTTCTCAAACGGAAGCTCCATTAAGTCAGCCAAGAAGATCACCCCTTGAACCTCTAACGGTACATTTCTGAATAGCTTATTAACTCTTATAGACTATACCAAAGGGCTCAGTATAGTAACCTCACTCGTACTGCTCTCAACTGAAATCCCTAAGATTTCAGATATGTTACTAGCTATGTATGAGTGAGTAGACCCTATGTCTATCAATGCAAGATATGGTACATCAAGAATTAGAAACGTACCCGTAATGATGTCTGGAGCATCTCTGTCCTCTTGGCGACGTGCAACATAAAAAGAGCATGCTGCCTCACCTCAGTCTGTCCAGCACCTCTGTCCGGTGCTATCTGACCACGGCCCATACCGTTACCTCCTCTAGCATGACCGCGGCCTCTCGGTGGTTGCTTTGCTACCCTTTATGGTTGTGCAGTACCAGTACCCTGAGCTTGCATCTGATCAGCCCTCAACGGACACTCCCTAATACGGTGATCCAATGATCCACACCTCAGATATACCCTAGTCCTCCTCCAACATTTGCCCTGATGGCGTTTACCACAATCGGCACATGGCTGTAGTCCAGTAGCAATAACAGGGGGTCCAGCTCTAACTGGCCCATCAGGTCTGGCATTTTTTTAAGACCTCTGAACAGAACTCGAGGGCTTCGAATCCCTCTTGTTCTTACCTCTCTCTGTCACGGTTTTGGCGCTCAGCGCACTTAACCTCCCTAGCGATCTTCGCCTTCTCAACTAGTGAAAAAAATCATGCTCCTTCTACGGAGCTATCAGGACTCTCAAATTATCCCTGAGGCTATCTTCAAAGTGGACACATTGCTCATACTCAGTCACCACCATCACGCACAGTGGCTCAGTCGCAGGAATTCAGCCTCATACTCGACCATAGATCTATCTCCTTGAGTAAGGTTCAGGAACTCCCTTCTACGGGCATCCACGTAGCTCGCCACCATATATTTCCCCTAGAAGGAAGTCTTAAAAAACTCCCAGGTTAGACGTTCGGGCTGAGTGCCCTCTTTAACAGTCAGCCACCACTGGTAAGCCTCATCCTACAACAGTGACACTGCACCCTTTAATTTCTGCTCAGGGGTGCAATCTAGATCATCCATGATCCTCTCCATGGCCTCAATCTAGTATTCGGCCATATTAGGGGCGACCCCAGTGACACCCCTGAAGAGCTCAGCTCCATTGGACCGGAGTCGTTTCGTAACCGAACCTCGGCCTCCAGATCCAGTATTGGGTTCAACTACCTTTTCCTATATCCTTAGCATAGCCTGGGACAATGCGTCGTCCCTAGCCATGCGATCTTGAGACCAAGTCTAAGTAGCAGGCGACACTGGTGTCTCACTCATGTCTAGATTTGGCTTACTGCCCAGTGAAGAGAACTCAGCTCAAACCCTTCTACGGCCTCTACCTCGGCCTCTGGTACCTCGTTTATGGATACCTCGTGCGCTCATGTCTAATCAGATTTATCTGTATTACAAATTTTATAAATCAATTACGGTTTCAGCATTTATTAGCAGATGTTTTATGTAAACAGTTTCAGTAATTTAGAATGATTTTCGTAAATCGCAATCTCTATCAGTTTTGCTACAGTCTCAATATACACTATTTAGGGTTTTTTCGCAGTATACTACCTACAGTAGTTTCATAATTTATTATCTTCAATATTTTCAATTTAAACTTATCACAGTTTCAGAAGACTTACAGGATCAACGTCGGAGACTCAGTGTACCACATACTCAGTCAAATCATTTGAAAATCAATTGTCAAAACAAGTTTTAAAACCTAAAATTCACAGCTGAGTTTTGTAACCTGGCTCTGATACCACTAAATGTAACACCCCAAACCCAGCCTAGACATTATGGCCAAATCTGGAGATGTCACATGGAATGGAAATTAAAATCGTACTTATCAAGGTAAAATCGTTTATTAGCTTCTGTTGATCACCCGTCAAATTGTAAAATTAGTTCCTCGTTAGTTTGTTTCGTTTAAAAACATATCTTGTAGCAGAAGCTTTTAAAATAGTGATATTTTAAGAAAACCGTACGTTTTTAGAAAAAACATTACTTTTAAGTAAACCGAGTTTGCAGTTTAAAACCCCATTAAACAGTTAAATCCAAAAATAAAGCAAACAGTCCAAAAGTCCCAAATTACATCAAAATACCCTAATCAAAGAAAATAGAAAATAAAACTGTAAATGAAATTAAAATCAATTCAGTAGACGTGTGGTCACCGTTGTGTCCTCCATAGCACCGATCCGTCTAAGTCTGGGGATTACTTGTACAGATGAATTAGAAATGGGTGAGTTTACGTAAACTCATTGTATAATCCCCACAAAAAATATGAATACAGTCAATCACAACAAACAGTCAAATGCAGTCTGGGCCTAAGCCCATTTCAATTTCAATATTAGATATGCATTAGGGCTTTAACCCATCACAGTAACAGTATCAGTATGTATAAGGGCCTTAGCCCATCATAGTATCAGTAACAGATATATAGTATTCAGTAACAAAGTCCTACCCAACCAGCCTCTATACATCATCTCCGTCCAACCTTACATTCTATGTGGGGATTAAATCAACCCACCCATCCCTACATTCTAGGTAGTACCAAATGCGGCACAAAACAGTAGTTTGCAGCTGAGCTGCCAGTATATTAGGCTTAAGAGCCTTTCAGTACACTTCTTCCAAATAAAATTAACCCAATCCCATGCAGTGCAACATACAATACATGACATGCTATCTCATGATATTAGTACATATAATCAGTAAATGTATATATGCATACTATCATCATACTCAATATATATATATATCCATCAATCAGTCAATTCACAAAATTAGGGGTCTAAGTAATGCTTACTGACTCTACAGTATGTTCACAGTCGACTTGGGTAACCTGTACAACCTTAGCAATCAATTCAGTGAAAATAGGCTCACATGCCCATGTGGCCTGCCCGTGTGGGCCCAAAAGCTTGTGTGGCCCACATAGCCTAAATTTGCCTTGGCCGTATGGATCATACGGCCTAGCTCAAAATCCCACACACTTATGTGGTGTACCTGTGTGGACCCACACGCGGCCTGCCTGCCTGCATGGTCATTACATGGTCGTGTCATGCCCGCACGGCCTAGCCTCGTCGAACACACGCCCGTGTTAGGGCACACGGCCTACCACACGAGCGACCACACGCCCATGTGGCGTTGACAGTGAGATTTTTAGCTTTTGCCAAAACCTTGTTTTCTGTGCAATCGAGTACACACCTGGTTTTGATTGATGCTAAAATGATTCCCGAGACTGTCGATACTTAAAATTGACCAAACGAACCCCAGATTAATCACCTAGACCAGTATTTACCGAATCAAAGCGATGAACAACCTCCATAAAATGACTAAACCCTTACCTTAAGACGAGCGAAAATTTCTCAAACGTTTACGTACTGATTGGAAAGCCCTCAGCACTCTGATTTTCACCTAACATAGAGTTCAACGATAATCCATCATTACTATCACTACTAGAGCCCAAACCACGAGAAAATGTTGAAAAAGATCACTTACCAGTTGACAAAAATCCACGAATACAATAGCGATGATTCACCGAACGACCCAACCAGAAGTCGAAAAAAAATTAGAGACAAAGAGACAGCGAAACGATGTTAGAAGTTTGAGAGGGAAAAGACTGCTGAAATTTTGCAAAAAGATAATCAAAAGGAAACTTCTGATAACTCCCCATCCCAATTCCCCTTATTTTTCTCCAGCAAACTCTCCACTACCCATACTATCAAATTTCCACTGCTAACTAAACTCTCTCTCAGAAACGAACCAAAAAGTGACTCCCCTGCTCACATGGGAATTCGAACACAAGACCTCCAACATACTAATTCTCCACTTAACCACCAGATCAGCAAGCCCATTCTGACATGTACTTACAAATAATTAAATTTAAGCCTACTGAACGGGGTTTAGGCTTTATTCAGAAAAATACCAGAATTTAGCTAGATTTGGCTTAAACTTAGGATCTCACACACAAACCTAAAACACTTAACCATTGAATCAGATACACACTTGTGTCAAAAATTTACAAAAGCTGAAAAATAAATTTTTGGGGCGTTACATGTTTAGCCAATTTTTTTGTTTGAAATCATGGTTTGAGTTGAGAAGTGCTTTTCAACTTCAATGGTAAACAAAACCTTAGTGACAATATAAAAGGAGGTTCTTTAAGCTATTCAACTCGAGTTCAAAAGTTTAGAATTCAAAAGACCAAAAGAGAATTTTTTCAAAGATCAAATGTTTCTTTAACATCCATGAAGTCTTCGAAAGAATTGAAGAAGTTGAAAAACTTCTAAAGAATTTTAAAAAGTCGTTCTTGATCTTTTTCAGCCAAAAGAAAAGAGGAAAATCATGTTGTCAATAGCATTCTTGAGACACTTGAAGTGGCATTAACTATCCAAGAACAAGTGTGGGAGACCTTTGGATATAAAATCTCTCCAATATGGTCCCATCAACACAAAGAAGATCAAATCCATTTTTTAAGACCAACCCTCAATGATCCTTGAAGTGATTCTCATCAATCCAAGATTAAATCTAGAATATCCTTTGATCAATTCACAAGAAATTTCAAGAAAACAACTCTACAAACTCGTTTTCAAGATCAAATCATGATGATCTTTGAAGCAAACCACATCCATCCACGATCAATTCTGAACAACTCAGATTAAAACTTCATGAAAGAAAGAATCAAAATATTTTCTTTATATTCAAGAAACTAAAGAGGTTGTAACTTATATATTTGATAATAGAAAAATATTTAATTTGTCTTAAAATTTTCAAGCCATATTTTCAACATGAAGTTTCTAGTACATATGGTGGGACAATTTCAACCTTTCACCTCTTTTATTACAAGTTAAAGCTCATCAAAATTGTAATAACTCGCAAGAAGAATATTGTCATCGATCCAAATCTTATAAATTCTCCAACAGAAAAGTTATAAGAAGAAGTATTCGCAATAGTAATTTACTAAAGCTGATTACAACTAGCATTGCTTCCTTAAAAAAAATTTACTACCATTTCAAAAGATGTGAAATCCACTATAAAACACACCAAAGGACGGTGAAATTTAATGGTGACACAAATTAAAACCTTAAGGCTTTGCTTGGTAGAGTGGAAAGAAAATTGGAAGGATGGAAAATTGAAGGGATAGAAAACTAGAATGATGGAAAACATAATTTTTCTTTCCATAAGTGTGCTTGGTAGGAAGGATGGAAAAAATGAAATAACAAGTAGTTTTCTTTCCTTCCATTGTTTCGTAGATTTGAAAATGAAAGGAAAGAAAATAGAACATTTGAAAAATGCATAATTATGAACTAACATTCACATATCTCCCATTTTCTCTCCTATTATCATTCCTATTTGGAAGGATTAATTTTTATGCATTAGGATGGAAAATAATCATCCTTCTTATTTTCTTTCCTCTCACTTTTCTTCTCTACCAAACACATTCAAAATTCATTTTTTCCACTTTTCAACCCAAACAAGCACACCCTAAGTGAAAACAACCAAATTCATGCAAGTGAAGCTCAACATCAAACTATTTAAGAAGTTGGTGAAATTTCTACAAAAATTGTTGAAGAAAAACTTTAAAATATTATTTTATCAACTCACGGAGCTTACCAAACTTAAAAGTTTAAAGAAGCAAAGGTTGTAACTTAAAACAAAGATGAGTTCATTGAGTTTGATATGCACCTCCAGATTGAAACTTTACTTCAACAAAAAGAAACTAGTTCTAGTTGGTTATAGAAATTCAATATGGCCAGAGATATTGACTTGAGAAAATCTACTTTAAGTTACTTCATTACTTTTGTAAGGGGAGCTGTCACTTGATAATCAAAATTGCGAAAATGTGTTGCTTTATCCACTACTGAGTCTAAGTTTATTTCAACTACCGAAGCGTGCAAAGAGTTTCTTTGGATGAAGAAATTCATGAGGTATGTTTGGTTTTGTGATAACCAAAGCGCTATTCATCTCGGTAAGAACTTGACTTTTCATTCTCGATCTAAACATATTTGTGTAAGATATCACAAGATACAAGAAGTTCTTAAGGCTAAGTTAGAGCTTTAGAAATTTCACATTGATGAAAATGATGCGGATAAGCTAACCAAGGCCTTACCAATAGAGAAGTTTGAAGCTTATTGTTTGATCGCTAGTATGGTGAACATCCCTATATATAGGGATTGCAAAACCTGAATCGCCCCATAGATTCTAAACTGATCCGCTCCATATTGAGTGAGTGGATTTTTTTTAAAAGTGGATGTGGTGTTGGATCACCAGTATGCCCCGTGGCACAGCGAAAAAATTATTCTGACGATCATCAGCCATGGATTCATGTACGAGGAACAAATTGGGTTGAAATAAGGGTCGAAAATATACCCTTTGAAATTGAAAAGTGACGAATATCGTTGTTGATAAAATTCCTTTGTGGAGATGTCGATTCGAAGCCGTAACAATATCGTCTTGGCCTCTACATAATCGACCTAGTCAAAGAACGAACAAAAAAAATGGGGCTTATGCCTTTATTATTAGATAAACAAATAGAAAGTCAAAAAAAGAAATTATATTCTTTCCTAAAGAATATCAATTTCCATGTCTTTTATAATTTGACGAAATTAATTATTATAATTGTTTATATTAATAATTTTGATAAACTATATACAATTAATATTTTGTATGAATCAAATTCGTATATTAATTTTATCTATGTTCTCTGTTTGTGTACAACAAGTTTGTACATATAATGTGTTAAATATTTAACTATCAACTAAAATTCAATAATTAATTTAATTCACGTGATAGCTAAATATAATACCAAATGTATTTAGATTCTGTTCACTTCAACTATAGGGTGTGACTTTGTAGGCTATTGTAACGTTAGTAGTGGTACTAGAACATTTATAATATTACAAGCAACAAGTGGCATCTTGCAATGCCTCATTGCTACTTAAGTTACAAGAAGTCGTGATTGGACATAACCTTTCTGTGACAATTTTTCATGTGTTATATCCTTTTATCCTTAATATCTAAATTGGATACAATCATGGAGTAGTCACACTTGTATAGTCCGATACCATATTTCTTGATATTTTGAGTAGATTATAATAAAAAAATAAGTGTGATATCTTATATCAACTTATTCACACTTACTTGAGTATGACCATGCATTTCTAGTCTTACTCCATCAAGAGCCCTAAAATATTGCTCCCATTAAGTAGAAGGGACAAATCCTATCTTGATCAATCATATCCCACTACATATATTGCGACATACCCAATATCAATCTTTATAGTATAACCTATTATGGTAGACGTTTGACTGTGTAAAAATATACGACTTACGATGTTGGGACAATGATGATCTCAAGTCTGAGGATCATATACATAGTTAGCACTATGAGTAATGTTGTTACTGTTGTAAAACATACTCATGTATCGATTTTGACATCCTTATGTCAATGACAACACTTTGTCATCAATCAACTACACATTAGCCTAAATGCATTATCATTATCCAAGCCCACACTAATACTTTACTAAGGACCTTTTAAGAATAATCATATTATTCTTGGGACTTTATTATTAACAGTTTATTTATACACACAAAAAAAGAAAATGAAATAATAATGAAACTGCCTTATATTAACAAATAAGATTAAACAAGCATGTACTTACAATCATCTCATGATTGGTCTTTGGGTATACTCTAACATGTGGGATAGGGCAGAATGGATTTTTTCTTTTAGACAGTGGGTATGGAGCGATTATGGTAATTGCTTGCCCCGCCCCACCCTACTCCATTATATAAAATTACCATTTTATCCTTGTATATATAATTGTAACACCCCAAACTAGACCTAGACGTTATGGCCGAATCTGGTGGCGTCACATGATAGTGCTTTGAAACACTTAAATACGTTAAAACCATTTGTAAATTTCTTAGGCTTTCGTCAAAACGCGTCATTTAATTATTCATTATCCATTTTTAAAATGTGATATGCTGCTGAAGCTTTTAACATAATTTGTGAGTTCGTGTATTTTAGATAAAATGTTTATTTATTTTGAAAAATCTGCGTCTTATCCTACTACTAGCAATTTATAAAATAGTAATCCCGAATTTTAAACAAAAATCCATAAAGGCCATGTTATATAAAATTTGCCCAAAAATAATCAGAACTATAAATGAAAAACCGTTAAAGGTCCAGAACTGTGGTCACCGCCAAGTCCTCCGCCGCACCGATCAGTCTACTGCTGGGGGTTACTTGAACAGATTAAACAGAAAAGGGTGAGTTTTCACAAACTCAATGTGTAAACCCTACAGAAAATACATAGTAACATCAATTAACAGACGTAATTTTCACAGTTCGGGTTTGAGGCTATTACAGAAAAGGTGTGGACCTTACCCACTCAGATACAGAATCAGACATAATACAAGGCCTCGGTCCATTTCAGACAGAATATGCAGATAACAGTCCTAGCCACCAGCTTCTACACACCAACTCCATCCAACCCTACACATCATGTGGGGATAAAATCAACCCACCTAGACCTACACACCATGGTGTATCGAATACGACACATAATCAGAAATTTTTAGCTGAGCTACTAGATAATAGGCTTAAGAGCCTATCAGACACTTCTTTCAATCATAATCCACCCACCCCGATGCAAAGCAACATACAAGAATGCCATGCTATTATGCAAATAAAACTCATATATTCAAATTAGTATACATGCTTAGTACAGAAATCAGACTGACAGATCATTCGGTTAGGGGTCTAAGTATTGCTTACCGACGTTACGGTAGGTCCACAGTCGACTTAGGCGACCCGTGCAACCTTACAGAGTTATCAGAAAAATGGGCTCATATGCTCATATGGCCCACACGGCCCAAATTGGCCTTGGTCGTATGGATCACACTGCCTGGCCTAGAATTCCAACGCCCGTGTAGCCCACACGGCCCAATTGGTTGATCTCATGTGTCGTACATGACCTCGCTCGGCTCTCACATAGCCGTTACTCACGCACGGCCTAGCTCGTCGATCACATGGCCGTGTGGTGACTTACAATCTTACACATGGCCTACCACACGGGTGACCACACGCCCGTGTGGCGTCGACAGTAAGGTTTTTAGCTTTCGCCAAAACCTTGTTTTCTGTGTTTTCGTGTACACGCCTGGTTTCAAAACGATGCTAATGCAATCCCAAACCTATAACCGACATTACAAATCTCGAAATTAGCCTATAAACACACTTAAAATGAATCCATCATCCCAATCAACGATCCAAAACAACCACTTAACACTTACCTCTAAAACTTTGCGTGATTTCCAACCGTTTGACAGCCCTTAAGAAGCCTTACTCGACCCATTTCTAACTAAAAAAGAACGAAATTTCGACATTCCCAACACTTACCAATTATCGACAAAAAGGAAGTAGGCCTGCAGAGCAATAGCCACAAGAGCTAACGAAGTAATCAAGGAAGAAGAAAAGGAGAATGGCATCAGAAATTTTAGGAAAAGGGTGATAACCAAAAATTTGTAACAAAGAAATCTGCTACCCCCTAATCTTTCCCCTTAATTCTCTCCATCCACCTCTCCACTATCAGAATTTTAGTCCAACTCAACCTTCTGACATGGCATAAATAGTAAAAATAAATCCCTTGATCGTACAGGGATTCGAACTCATGACCTCAACATAATAACACACCACTTAGCCACCAGACCAGCAGGCTCATTCTGTTAATGACTCACACACTTTAGCTTGTAAGCTTATTAATCAGAGTTTGGGCTGTATTCATAAAAATACCAAAATTTACCCAATTGGGACTTGAACTTAGGACCTCCCACACACACCCAGAACATATAACCACTAAAGCAGACACTCATTCATGCCAAAATTACAAAAGTCGAAAATAAGCAAAAAATTGAGGCGTTACAACCTACCCCCTAAAAGAAAATTTTGTCTTCAAAATTTTACCTAATAAAAAGAGGTGAGGATACTTCTGACGCATCGAATCCTCCGGCTCCCAAGTGTCCTCCTTAGTGCTATGATTTTGCCATAGCACATTCACTAAAGGGATAGATTTCCTTCGTAGAACCTTAATGTCGCGCTCTAGAATATGAACCGGCTATTCCTCAAATGTCAGATCTGGTCTAACTTCAATGTCCTCAATAGAAACAACATGCGTGGGATAAAAGAGGTAGCGTCTCAACATCGAGACGTGGAATACATCATATATGCGATTTAACTCTGGAGGAAGCTCTAACTGATATGCAACTAGCCCCACTCGTTTTAGAATACAGTACAACCCAATAAATCGAGGGCTCAGCTTACTCTTGTGACTGAACCTCAATACCTTCTTCCATGGTGAGACCTTGAGAAAAACTAAGTCCCCCACAGAATACTCAATATCCTTTCTTTTCATATCCGCGTAGGACTTCAGCCTATTAGATGCTGCTTTCAGACGATCTCGAATCAATCGGACCTTATATTCAGTTTCTAAAACCAATTCCAGACCCAGAACATGTCCTTCCCCTAACTCAGTCCAACATAAGAGAGTGCGACACTTACGACCATATAGGGCCTCATACGGTGCCATCTGGATGCTAGCCTGATAGCTGTTGTTATAGGCAAACTCTACCAACGGAATATACTCCTCCCAACTACTTCTGAAATCAATAACACATCTCCTCAACATATCTTCTAGTACTTGAATCACCCTCTCTGACTAACCATCTGTCTGAGGATGGAAAGCAGTATTGAAGTCCAACCTTGAACCTAGAGCCTCATGTAATTTCTTCCAGAACCGAGACGTGAAGCAATGATTCCTATCAGAGATGATCGAGACAGGAATCCCATGCAGTCTCACTATTTTCGATACATACAGTTCAGCTAACTTCTGGAGAGAAAAATTTGTCCTGACCGGAATAAAGTGAGCAGGCTTTGTCAATCGATCCACGATGACCCAGACAGAATCCTTCTTAGTGGGTGTTAAGGGCAACCCACTAACGAAGTCCATCATTACTCGTTCCCATTTCCACATCAAAATCTTTACTGGCTGTAGCAATCCCGAAGGCAACTGATGCTCAGCCTTAACCTGCTAACAAGTCAGACAATGAGCAACGAAGTCAGTAACCTCTTGCTTCAACCCTGGCCACCAGTATAGCTCTTGTAAATCTCGGTACATTTTATTCTCGCCGGGATGCATAGTGTAAGGGCTACTATGAGCCTCCCTCAGAATCGACTGTCTTAAGTCCTTGTCATTCGGTACACAGATCCGACTGTAGAAACAAAGCACCCTATCATTGTTAATTCTAAAATCCGTAGTATCCCTATTCTCAACCTAACGGAACCTCAACTCGAGAGACTTATCCCCCATCTGTTTACCTCTAATCTGCTCAATCCGTGTGGGCTTAACCTGAAGTTCTGCTAATAGATTCCCATCATCGAATAAGTTGAGTCGAATGAACATCGCTCTTAGATCAGTCATCACCCTACGGCTCAAAGCATCTACCACTATATTAGCCTTACTAGGGTGGTACTAGATGGTGTAGTCATAATCCATTAAGCAGTTCAACCCATCTACGATGCCTAAGGTTTAACTCTTTCTGAGTGAGGAGATAGTTAAGGTTTTTGTGATCAGTGTAGATAGTACATTTCTTACTGTACAGATAGTGCCTCTAGATTTTTAGAGCGAAGACAACCGTGGCCAATTCCAAGTCGTGCGTCAGATAGTTAGCCTCATTCGTCTTGAGCTGCTGAGACACATAAGCTACTATTCTGCATCAGAACGCAACCCAAACCTACATGCGATGAGTCACTGTATACGATAAAATTTTTCCCAAATTTAGGTTGTATCAGAATCGGAGCTTGAGTCAAGATAGATTTAAGCTTATCGAAGCTCTCTTGCTGCTTAACAGTCCAGACAAAGGGAACTCCCTTGCTCAGAAGCTTGGTCAATAGCACTGCGATTAAACAGAACCCTTCTACGAAGCGTCGATGATAACCCACCAACCCCAGAAAGCTGCAAATTTCAGACACATTCTTCGGCTGTTTCCACTCTAACACAGCCTCAATCTTGGGAGGATCAACACAAATCCCTTCCATAGAAACCACATGCCCCAAAAAGGTTACCTCTTGGAGCTAGAACTCGCACTTACTGAACTTCGCATACAACTGTTTCTCATGAAGCGTCTGTAATACCACTCGGAGATACTCATCATGTTCATCCACAGTCTTCGAATACATCAGAATGTTGTCAATGAAGAATATCACGAACCGATCTAGATATGGCTGGAACACTCGGTTCATCAGATCTATAAAAGCTGCTGGTGTATTCGTCAGTCCAAATGGCATTACTAGGAACTCGTAGTAACCGTACTGAGTTCTAAATGTCGTCTTATGCACATCGGTCTCCTTAACCTTTAGTTGATGGTATCCTGATCACAGATCGATCTTGGAGAACACAAAAGCCCCTCTGAACTGGTCAAATAAATCACCTATTCTTGGAAATGGGTACTTGTTCTTAATGGTCATCTTATTCAATTGGTGGTAGTTGATACACATACGTATGAATCCATCATTCTTTTTCACAAACAGCATAGGTGCTCCGCATGGAGACACGCTAGGGCGAATGAACCCACAATCCAGTAACTCTTAAATTTGAGCCTTAAGCTCCACAAGCTCCTTCGGTGCCATTCTATAAGGGGCGTTGGACACTGGAGCTGTACCAAGAAAGAGCTCAATCCCAAACTCTACTTCTTGGCTCAGAGGCAGACTCGGTAATTCCTCAAGAAAAAATCCAAAAAGTCCCTTACAGTTCTGATGTCCTTAATCGAAGAGTCCCCAGAATCCGACACTGACGTAGGCCAAGAATGCCTCATATCCTTTCCGTACAATTTTTTTGCCACCAATGCAGTAATCGTATTCGCCAGATAATCCTGACGTTCCCCAATCACCACTATGTTGTTATCCTCCTCGGTTATCAGAATAACCCTTTTTGTAGCACAGTCTAGACTCACCCAATGTTTGACCAGCCAGTCCATTCCCAGAATCAAATTGAACTCTCCAAATGGAAGCTCCATCAAATTAGCCAGAAATACCGTCCCTTGTACCTCTAGCGGAACGTCTCTAAACAATTTACTAACTCAGATAGATTGCCCCAACGAGCTCACAACAATTATCTTGCTCGAAGTACTCTCAACCAGAATCCCTAAAGTTTCAGACACAAAGCTAGCTACGTAAGAGTGAATAGAGCCTATATCTATCAATGCAGTGTATGGTACATCAAAAATTAAGAACATACCTGTAATGTAACAGCCTGAATTTAGCCCTAATCAGAACGGTGGTTCCGGGACCACAAATCCAAATCAGAATAATAAATTTTATATTATTTTAAATGCTTATTATATGCAAATTAATGGGTGTGAAATTTTCGTATTAAAATTTAATCGTTTTAGTGCTTAATTTTGGAAAAGGAGTTTAATTGCATAAAATGGAAGTTTGGTGGTTGAATGTGTAAGTATTTAATTGAAGGTGGTTTCTTTAGTTGAGGTATTAGAATTGAAATTTAGCTAAAAACATAAGGATAGTGGCCGGTCATCATTGCATGGAATAGTGTTAGTATATTCTATTATATTTTAATATATTTTATGTTAAAATGATTGGATTATCATATTATTAATTAAACAAAAAGGAAGAAAAACATTTGCATGTTCTTCTTCTCATTTCACTTGACCAAAACTAGGAAAAGAAAATAGAGAAAGAGTTCCAAAGGGGTTCCAGCACTTCTTAGACTCAATTAAGGTATGATTTAGTTATAAATGTTGATAAATTTTATGAAATTGTGATTGTTGTTAACACTACTCTTAAGCCCATGTGACAATTTTGTACATTGAGCATGTATGCGTGTAGTGCCATTGAAGATAGTTTGAGCTTTGAGATGATTTTTAGCATTAAATGAAAGACTTATGTTAGATGAACATTTGTTGTTTTTGGGTTGTTGATGAATGTTGTTAAATTAAGGATTTATTTGAAAAAGAAAAGAATTTTCGAGTTTAAAATGTTAAAGAAATGAATTGGATAGATTTGTAATTGAAGGATGAACATTCGACCATTAGTAAATGTAGTTAAATTCTTGATATTTTGTGTTTTGAGCTACAAGGACTAATTTGTAAACATTGTAAATGTTGGGGGTAAAATGGTAAATTGTACTATTAAGTATTTATGGATTAAATTGAATGGAAATGTATTTAAATGAGTTTAATTTGAACTTAATTAGATCAAGAACAAAAAGAAACGGGATTGGATCGGGGAAAAAAAAAGTTACACGAATAGCCGGAAAGCTTGATTCGTCAATTTCTGAGGTAAGTTTTAAGTAGTTGGATAAATTGAATTCAATTTTATACTATTGTATATTGATTATGAAATGTAAACATTATAAATTCCTAAATTGCCGAATGCATCTTGAAATAAGTAGAATTAGAAAATGTGAAGTAATGATGATTAAAGAATTGTATATTTGTGAATGTAAAAGGTTGAAATTTGCCGAATGCAATAGTGATGAAAGATGGAAATTGAGATGTTGATTGTATATGAAATAGTGAATAGATTTATGTAAAATTTAGTAAATGCCGAATGTATTAGTATTTGAATAAGATGAATTGAGAATGCATGAATGTTAATAGAATTACAAGGGAATTGAAAATCAAAGAAAAGGTTTCGTAGAAGGCACTATGTGTGCAAATTAAAGAGTAATGGCACTATGTGTGCGGTACATTACTGCTATAAGGCACTATGTGTGCGGATTAAATAGTAATGACACTATGTGTGCGATACATTACTGTCAAATAGTACCACGTGTACACTTTCTCAAGTAACGGCACTATGTGTGTGATACGTTACGAAATTAGCACTGTACGTGTAAAGTTATAGAGACTTTGGAGGCGTAAACTGTAGAAATGAGAAATATGAGAAACGAAATGTGAGTATGCAATACAAAGTAACTTAATGGGTAGGTATTGGTGAGGTATGTTATAATTGTTAGTAAAATTTTAAAACTAAGATGTGATTATCAAACTTTGAGCTATACATGTGTGTGTATATATATATATATATTAAATATGATGGATGATGAATTGTAGTTTAAATTGCATTTGGTAATTATGAATTCGATATTGATCATATTGTTTTGAGTAAAATGTATATTGATTAGTTGCATAGTTGTTACCATTGCTTAAAACTTACTACGCTATATTAGCTTACCGTATGTGTGTTTATTTGACTATGATATAGATTTTGAAAACTAGCTCGTACTCGAGGATCTTCGTCAAAGTCATTCGCACTATCATCTATCTTCGATATTCTATAATTTGTACCTTTTTGAAATATATGGCATGTATAGGCAATGTATCTTGAGTTGTGTTCAAATGATATTATATATATGTATACGCCATGCGAAAATGGCTATACTTTTGTGTTTCAGTATATTTATGTATGTTTGAATTTAATATAAGCTCATTTTGGAAGTTATTCAATATTATGCTATGTGTGATAGTTGAATACATAAACTAAATGTTAAATAGAGTATATAATGCATGTTGGCTGATGATTATCCATATGTTATATGCATGTATATTATTTGTAATATTGGTAATGGTGTTAATAATGTAAATACTCGGTTGTGATATATGTTTATATTAAGGGTTTGTTTTAATGATATATGCGTATTCTAGTTCGGGATTTTAGAAATGGATCGAATATGGTATATGTATACACACACACACACACACACACACATATATATATATATATATGACCTTTGGGGTGATGATGATTTGTTTTGATATGTTTAATTGAATGTATCAGTGTGATTAAATATAGATGATGTGTATATATATATATTGCACCTTGTGCATGTGCATACCATAGGTGATATAGTAAAGAGCAAAATTGATGTGTATTATATGTAAGCATTCGGAAATGATTTAAATGTTGGTATGGGGTTTAAATTTCCTTATTGAGTGAATAAATATGTTCAACTATGTGTCACAAATGGTTGAATCAATGATGTAATAATTATTAAGGTGTTTATATATATATATATATATATAGTGAATAATGCCGAGTGGGATAATACACTTATGCAATAAACAAATGGATTGAGCTTTGTATTTGTAATTTGAGCAAATAGGGAATGAGATATATGTTCGATAATGATTTAAGATGTTTGTTTGGTGGTTAGTAGATGTGTTCATTAAATGATTAGGTGCAAAAAAAAAAATTATTCGATCACTATATTATATGGCTTTATGATTAGTGATTTGTTTATTGACATGCATTGTACCAAGAATTATTTCTAATAAAGTGCAATAATTTCTATTAGTCCAGTAATGCCCGTAACTCTAATCCGGCGACAGTTACGGGTTAAGGGTGTTACATGTAATGACTTCCGGAGCATCACCATTCTCTCGACGACGTGCAACATAAACAAGTGTGGGTTGCCTCACCTCAATCAGTACCGCACCTCTACCGGTGCTCTCTGTCCTCAGCCCATGCCATTACCACCCCTGGCCTGACCTCGGCCCCTAGGTGGTTGTTGAGTTTCTCTCGGTGGCTACGCAGTACCAGTACTCGCAGCTTGTATTTGATCAGTCCTCAGTGGACAATCCCAGACACGATGCTCAGTCGACCCACATCTCAAACATGCCCCAGTCGTCCTTCAACACTCGTCCGGATGGCGTCTACCACAGTGCCCACACAACTCCACCCCAATAAGTGCAATAGGAGGCCTAACTCTCACTGGCCCATCCGATTTGGCCTTTTTCTTAGGCCTCATCATAGAATTCGAGGGCTCCGATTCCCTCTTATTATTTCCTTTCTCGCGGTTTTGGTGCTTAGCCCGCTTAGCCTCCTCCACGATCTTTGCCTTATCCACTAGAGCAGAAAAATCACGCTCTCTCTATGGAGCTATCAAAACCCACAGGCTGTCCCTGAGTCCATCCTCAGAACGGACGCATCGTTCATATTCAGTCGCCACCATGCCCCGGGCATAACGACTCAGTATGAGAAACTCAACCACTGAACGGTCTTCCTGGGTGAGATTAAGAAACTCACACCTCATAGCATCAATGTAGTTGGCTCCCACATACTTGTTCTGGAAAGCCATCTTAAAACAATCCCAAGTTAGATTGTCGGGCTAAGTGCCCTCCTTAACAGTCAGCCACCACTAGTAAGCCTTGTCGTGAAGCAGGAAACAACCCCCTTAAGCTTCTGCTCAGTAGTAAAATCTAGATCATCCATAATTCTTTTCGTGGCCTCAATGCAATACTCAGTCACGCTAGGGGCGACTCCCCTAACGCCCCTGAATAACTCAGCCCCATTGGACCGGAGCCGTTCCGTAACCGACCCTCAGCCCCCAGATCCAGTGGTGGGTCCAGTGACCCTCTCTAAAATCTGTAACATGGTTCGGAATAGTGCGTCATCCCCAACCTCACAATCATGAGACCTTGTCTCTGTAGCAGGTGATATTGGCGTGTCGCTCGTATCCAGATTGGATAGATTCTCATATGCGGAGGACCCAGCTCGAGCCCCCTATGGCTTCTACCATAACCTCTAATACCCCGTCCGTGGATACGTCGTGTGCTCATCGTAAATTTAGAGTTCATATGTATTAATAGTTTTATGCATTAATTTCAGTTCCGATATTTATTAATAAATGTTTTATGCAGATCAGTATCAGCAGTTCAAAGTTCGTTATCACGAATCACAGTTTTACTACGATATTTTGTTTCGCTACAGTTTTCAGTTTACACTAACTAAAGTGTTTTCAGTATAGTATACTACCTAAGGCTATTTCAAGCATGCAAGTAGTATTCCAGAAAAATTTAAACAAAGATCAGAACACTTACGGGATCGGCGCTGGAAACTTGGTGTACCACATACTTAGTTCAAAAATATTTTAAACCATTCAAATATCATTTCAGAAAATCAATTTTAAAAACCCCAAATCCATAGCTGAGTTTTGAAACCTAGCTCTAATACCACTAAATGTAACACCTTCAAACCAGGCCTAGACGTTATGGCCGAATCTAACGGCGTCAAATGATAGTGCTTTGAAACACTTAACAACGTTAAAACCATTTGTAAATATCTTAAGCTTTTGTCAAAACACGTCAGCTTTTGTCAAAACGCGTCATTTAATTATTCATTATCCATTTTCAAAATGTGATATACTGCGAAAGCTTTTAACATAATTTGTGAGTTCGTGTATTTTTGATAAAACATTTATTTATTTTAAAAAATTCGCGTCTTATCCTACTATTAGTAGTTTATAAAATAGTAATCCCAAATTTTAAACAAAACTTCATAAAGGCCATGTTACATAAAATTTGCCCAAAAATAATCAAAACTATAAATGAAAAATTGTTAAAGGTCCAGAACTGTGGTCACCGCCAAATTCTCCGCCACACCGATCCTTCTACTGTTGGGGATTACCTGAACATATTAAACAGAAAAAGGTGAGTTTTCTCAAACTCAGTGTGTAAACCCCACAGAAAACACATAGTAACATCAATTAACAGACGTAATTTTCACAGTTTGGGTCTAAGCCAATTACAGAAACGGTGTGGACCTTAGCCCACTCAGATACAAAATCAAACATAATACAGGGCCTCGAACCATTTCAAACAGAATATGCAGATAACAGAGTCCTACCCACCAGCCTCTACACACCAACTCCGTCCAACCCTACACACAATGTGAGGGTAAAATCAACCCACCCAGACCTACACACCATGGTGTACCAAATACGATACATAATCAGAAATTTGCAGCTGAGATGCCAGATAACAAGCTTAAGAGCCTATCAAATACTTCCTCCAATCATAATCCACACACCCCGATGCAATGCAACATACAAGAATGGCATGCTATTATGCAAATAAAACTCATATATTCAAATCAGCATACATGCTTAGTATAGAAATCAGACACATAGATCATTCGGTTAGGGGTCTAAGTATTACTTATCGACCCTACAGTAGCTCCACAGTCGACTTAGGCGACCCGTGCAACCTTACAAAGTTTTTAGAAAATGGGCTCACACACCTATGTGGCTTGCCCGTGTGGGCCCACACGACCCAAATTGGCCTTGGTCGTGTGGATCACACGGCCTAGCCTAGAATCTCACGTGTCCGTGTGGTTCACCGGTGTGTCGCACACGGCCTCGTTCGGCCCTCACACGGCTGTGTCACTCGCGCACGGCCTGGCTCATCGATCATACAGACGTGTGGTGACTTATGGTCTTGCACACGGCCTACCACACGGGCGACCACACACTCGTGTGGCGTCGACAGTAAGGTTTTCGACTTTCGCTGAAACCTCATTTTTTGCGTTTTCGGGTGTACACTGGTTTCAAATCGATGCTAACGCAATCTCGAACCTATAACTGATATTACAAATCCCAGAATTAGCCTATAACCACAATTAAAATGAATCCATCATTCCAATCAATGATCCAAAACAACCATTTAACACTTACCTCCAAAACTTTGCGTGATTTCCAACCGTTTGACAGCCTTTAAGAAGCCTTGCTCCACCCGTTTCTACACGATCAAAACAGAATATAAGCCCCTAAAGAAAACTTAAAAAGAATAGAATTTTGACATTCCCAACACTTACCAATTGTCGACGGAAAGAAAGTAGGTCTGCAGAGCAATAGCCAAAGAGCTAACGAAGTAATCAAGGGAAGAAGAAAAGGAGAATGGCGTCAGAAATTTTGAGAAAAGGGTGATAACCAAAAATTTGAAAAAAAGAGATCTTCTACCCCCTAATCTCTCCCATTAATTCTCTCAATCCATCTCTCCACTATCAAAATTTTAGTCCAACTCAACCTCCTCACACGGCACAAATAGCAAAAATAAATCCCTTGATCGCACAGGGATTTGAACTTATGACCTCAACATAATAACACATCACTTAGCCACCAGACCAGCAGGCCCATTCTGTTAATTACTCACACACTTTAGCTTGTAAGCCTATTAACCAGAGTTTGGGCTTTATTCATAAAAAAAGTTACCAAAATTTACCTAAGTTGGGACTAGAACTTGGGACCTCCCAGACACACCTAGAACACATAATCACTGAAGCAGACACTCATTCATGCCAAAATTACAAAAGCCAAAAATAAGCAAAAAACTAGGGCGTTACACTATTATAAAGGTAAAAATGTAATAATGTATTATAAAAAATTCTTATATTTTATGCTCAAATATTTTTCTAAAGAATTATATTTTAATATTTACTTGATTTTAAAAATATTGAAAATATTACAAATAAGTAGCAAAAATTATATTGAAGCGGGGCGGGGATGGATGCATCCAACATCTATGGATGTGGAAGTGGATTTCAAGATTATACATCCATATTGGAACGTAACAGATGGTGGAGCAAAGTGTACCAACTGTAGAGTTGTGATAGATTTCGCAACATCTACCCCCACCCTACTCTATTGCCATCCCTACCTACATAGCGAGAGAGGGAAATTTGTTGGGCATGGGTCCCCATGAGTCCCACTATGTGTGGGAAGGCCTGTAATCCCTTGCGCCCTATAATACTAAAAGTGGGGCCAAACTTTTTTTTATCAGTTTTTATTACCGCAAGTCAAAGAAAAAAGATAAGTGGGAGAGCAAAACATTTTTTTACACGAACTAGTTTTCATCTTTTCTTGGATCGAAGGTTCATCCTGTGCTTATTGGAGCTGATTTTTTAAAAGTAGCTAGTAGACTCAAAGATCTTTAATGTGTACGGTCTTATTTTTTTGGGGGGTAATGTAGCTTTGGGTTTTCAACTTTCAAAGTTAGACCTATTTTGGTGATATTATCAACTTTACTCTTAAGGTTTACTTAAGATTATTTGTTGATGGTTTTGGCTTAGATTGTGATCTTTTAGCAAAATCTTATTTGTAGTGGGCTTTTTTGAAGAACTTTGGAGTCCCTTAATTTTTACACTTTGCTTTAAAAAGATTTTTTATGTAAAAATTGTATCTCAATTTTACTATTTTTACTTATAATATTGTGATTGATTTGCATTGGTTATTGATATATTTTGCTAGTGGATTTGCTATAATTACTAAATTTTATTTTCCGAGAGTGAGAAAACACCATGTATGTATTTGCCATGTTTCGTCGGGCTTGATTTCATCGGAACACATCTTTACTCTTTTTAATATATGCAATCTTATGTTTTCTTTTGTATTGTAAAATAACTTTATGATATTTTAATTATTTTAGATAGACAGTAAAATTTTTTTAACATTGAGATATTAATTTATAATAAAATTTCCATATGCAATAATGCTTATGATATTTAAAATTTTCATAACTCGGCCAATGAGCATTGTTTTGTCAAATTAAGAGACGAAAATAACTATGGATACATAGTAATCATAAAGTAATATTACAATCCTTATTTTGGAAGTTTCATTGTTTTGCCAAGCTCAGAGTTGAAAACTTATCATTGTTCAAATTTAAATCTCATATGTGATTTATCTACGAATTTTTCTTTATATTTATTTTAATTAATTAATTAAAACAGAGTTAAATTAATTATTCAATTCAATGTTAAAAATTATGTCAAATTTTGCCTTCAATATTTTATATCTAGCCCTTGTTTTTTAAACTAAAATTGACTATCAACCTTTCAAAAAGAGTCAAATCTAGTTATAACACCTCGAATTTTAGGGTTAGAAATTTTAAGTTTTGTGGTTAGGGTCTGAGTGTAGGGTGTGCTATTGTGGTTAGTTGCATGTTAAGGTGCTAGAATGGGTTTGCTGGTCTGGTGGTTTAGTGAGTGTGAGTATACCCTTTAGGGTTCTGGGTTCGAGTCTTTGTGTGGGTGTTTTGGAGAATAAAATTTCTTTGTTGTTTTGTTTTGGTTAGTAGCAGTTTTGTTTTAAGTTAATATTTATAATTATTTATTTTTATTTTTATTTTTTGGTTACTATACGTTTTTGTACCGCTGTTTTATGCTTAGAATTTGTTTGAAAATCGAGTTACTGAGGGTCGGGAAGTGCTACGAGGGTGAAAGAACGTTTCTTTGGGCTATTTTAGGGTGGTTTTGTGACCACACGGGTGGCCACACAGGCGTATGCTGAATCAAACGGCCGTGTGCAGTTAGGAATTAGGGTTTTCGGGCAAAATTTGGTGCCACAAGACCGTGTGGCCAATTTGGAGATTTTTGTCAATTTCTATATGATAGTGTCCCATGGGCATATGGGCGTGTGTGTTTGGGAACTAGGGATTTAGTAAAGAGGGGTATACGGTCGTGTGGCTAATTTGGGGATTTAGGGATTCCACACGTGCATGTGTTTTGGACACACGGTCGTGTCTGGCGGCCACACGGGCGTGTGAGACCATCACATGGTCGTGTCAACCTTGTAGTCTACTTTAGTACAAATAGACAGTGAGTTTCACGGCCTGTTCCCACGGCCATGTCCCTGGTTCACACGGGCGTGTGCCTCAGCCACACGACCATGTGCCCCTCTTCACTAGGGCGTTTGACCTCCCACACGGCCTAGGCATTTCCACACGGCCGGAGCACACGGGCATGTGGTCCTAAGACACCAAATTTTAATTTGTGTATGTGTTTGATCTGAAAATGTGTCTGTGTATTCTGACCCTTGGCTAGGCTTTAGTGAGGGTATTTAAGTCTCTGTATCTGTGGCCATGTGCTCTGCTTATGTGTTGTTTGTGACTGTGGTGTGAGATGACTGATCCTGAACCCAGTTAGCTGGGTGTGTGTGCATATCTGTTTCTGTTTGGCTGTCTATTGATGTGTTCATTGTTTATATAAGATTGTAAGCATACATGCACTTGCATAAAGTATTTTAGGGTTGGTTGTGAAGAGAAGGAAGACTAATTTTGTTCTGATCTGGCAGTTTTATTGCAACCTATTTGTACAACGTTTTACCGCACTGTACCACACGTACGTCAGCTTTGCTACGTACCATTATCTGATCTAGCAATTTAAACTGCAACCTGTTTGTACAGCGGATTACCGCATTGCACTGTACTGCATATACGCCAGCCCTGCTACGTAGTAATATATGAGTGACATAGTCCACATACATGGTGTGTAGGGTTGGATGGGCATTTCGAGGTCCTATGTGGTGTGTTCGGTTGGATGAGCTTAATCAGCTCTTATGGGGTGTGATTGGGGGACGGAGAGGTGTGTTGGCTGGACGGGTGGGTTTTATTACTTGATTGCATTCATACGCATCTGTTTGAGTGTTCTGGGTGAAAATTATTTGATTGCGTTCTGTCTGATTGAATAACAATTGTGACTGAGTATCTGTGTGTGACATGGTGTGCTTAAATTATTTCATTCTGTTAGGACGTTGGTTCCAAGTTTACTTTTTCTGTATGTATGTTTCGCTTTCGAACCAGTTTTCGAAAATATGTTGTTATTCATTTTGAACTCACATTGAGCTCATGTAGCTCACCCCCCTTACTGTTTCCCCTTGCAGGTACGTTTTTAAACTTTGAAGCTGGACGCAGTATGCGGAGGTCTCGGACAGTCTCAGTTGAAAATAATTTATCAGCTATCTTTTCAGTTTTCATTTTGATTTACTGTTTTAATCTGTAGGGTTTCATAAAATTGTGGTACAAGTTCTGTTTGGAATGTTTTTTTTTTCGCTCGAACATTTTATTTTGTTCATATATTAAACTTAACCATAATTTTTTTGACTGAGTTCTAAACGATTAAATTTTTTCTGTTCGTTGTGACAACTTGTTATGTAAAATTTTCCATCGATCGCTTCGGTGATCAATGTGATATCCGAAATTCGGTTTAAACTTTTAGGCCGGGTTTAGGGCGTTACACTAGTCATCAACCTTCCAAAACAAATCGACTTGTTGTTTTTTTAATAAATACGGACTAAAATGTTAAATTTTTAAACATGACAACCTGCATAACAATTCACATATACTTGATACTATTTGTTAAAAAAATTTATGAAGTTTTTATATTTTTTGAATTTTAAATGTTTTATTTTTTAGTATTTGTAAAATGGTGTGGTATGTAAGACCTATAGCGCCTGCAGATTGCTAGGACAACATTGTTGAAAAGATAATATTTTAATCAGAATTTCTGTTAACAAAGCTATTTGACTATTTTGAAGTATCAGTGACCAAATTTAATTTAAAAAATAAAAATAAAACTAATAAAGGATGTAAACGTTGAGAATTAAATTTAACATTATACTTTTTATTTTATTATATTTATCATTTTTCTTGAAATTACAATCATTCTAATAAAATAAATAAAATTTAAACTTAAAACCTTAAAATAAAAAAAAATTAACCATTGTAATCAAGTCATGACCTCATTACCTCTTATATTTGTATTTATTGCTAATATTGAACGCAATTGGCTTGGATGTATAAAATAATAAACATTATGGAAGGTTCATAATAGAAAATTACGGAAATTCATCCTAACAGGCCCAACCCTCACTGCTTTTTCCTTAATTAAAAGGAAAAAAAACCCCTAAAAGCATTGATAGAATATCCCTTCTTTTGATACTTAGTTAAATATTTAGAACACAAAAAGAATCAACTAATGATTTCCAAGCTGAATTAATTGTTAGTGTATCTTCTTTTAATCATGGTGGCTTTTGTGTCATCATTAACTATTAATTATTTGTGGAGATCAAAAGCTAGCTTTGTGTTTAATAGTTCTTAAAAAAAATATTTCTAATTCTAAAAGTATTTTTGGATGAAAAACTGTATTAATTGTTCTTTTTGAAATTTTTGGCTTTTCACTCCTTAAAATGAGAAGCTAAAATTTTTAACTTTCTTTTCTCCCAAAAGCACTTTTAGTGCTTAATTACTTTTTCACTCCTCTTATAACATGTGTTAAAATCATTAATTAAAATAAATTTCTTTTAAAATACTAATTACAAATTTTTAATAGTTATATTTAAATATTTAAAATATAGTTTATATATTCTAATTAAATTTTATAATAATTAATATTTATTACTTAAAAATATTTAAAATTTATATTTCTTATATTAAAATACTAACAACAAGTTATAATAAATTTTTTTATATTCTTACTAAAATATAATAATATTAACTAATTTAAATACTATTTAAATGCATATTTGTTACTTGATAATAATATGTCTAAAATAGACATTTTATTTCTCAAAAATACTTTTTGAGAGCAATGCTAAACACTCAAATTTTAAACCAAACTTTTCAAAAGCACTTTTCCACATTACTTTTCAAAAGTATTGCTAAACTAGCCCTTAATTATCGATGAAGCTCACTTTTATAACTTAAATATGATAATTATACATTTTTCTCTATTTTAAATAAATTTGTTCATGGTCGGACCTGGCCTGAAGGTACGCCCAAAAAATGATAGGGTTTGAGCAAAAATATATGTTCGGAAAAAGTGCTTGGAAAAAAAAAAGCCTGTTTAGAAAACAGATCGAGCCTCGGGTAAGATTTTTTGGGCCTAAACCGACTTTGTAATAAAAAAACTGTTGTTTTCCACTGTTTTGCTATTGTTTTCCCACTGTTTATTGTCATTTAACTATTTTGTTGTTATTGTTTAGATATTGTATAACTCTTGTTTTATTATTAATTTTGATATTATTTTAGAGGCATTTTCTTATTAAGTTACATTTATCTTAGTGTTATTTAAGTATAAAGATTTTTTTAATTTATTTTTAATTTTTGGGAAACATTTATTTTAATATTTTTAGTGCTTTTAATGTATTATATTTTTGTAAAAAATATATATAAAATATTTGTAACCAAATATATTTAAGTAATAATTTAGAAAAAATAGTACTAATCATATGCTTGAATTCACATGCAAATCCAAATAATTTTATTTTATTTTATTGTCGAAATTAGGGCATTCTCCACTAATAGTAGTGATTCTCATGAGTGGGGATCGAACCCCAACCACATGATTAAGAAATAAGATGAGCAATCACCACACAACTCATGGTTAATCCAAGTAAATTTTATTAGTTATTAGTCCAACTTGCACATGAAAAAACGAGTATTCAAACCTTTCCTAATGGCTTAAACTTTTGGGATAAATGGTCATGATTTACGTATCCAAGAGCTGAGTTATTCATGTAGTAAATTTAACCTCAAGTTGATTTGATTTGCCGTAACATGAATTATTATTTATTAATCAGAAATAAATTTTGTTTAAATGTAAATTCTAGAAAATATAAATAAAAATTAGTTTTAACATTTAATGTTAAATAAATGATGAATTCAAACTTTTTCGCTGGGTGGTAGATCAAACTAGATATATTAATATGTGGTATTTGACCTGCACTCATTTAAAGCTCTAAGAGCAGATTGAATCCATGTAGTGTTCTACCAAAAGAATTAGGAGCTGGTGGGCCCGGGAGTATGTGACCTTGTTCACAAGACATTTTCAGGTGGGTTTTTCTCTAGTTGGTTTAACCGTACACTTTTGGTTTTGATTCCTAAAACCGATAGCTTGAAGTCACTACCACATTTCTGCCCCATTAGCCCTTGCATGGTTCTTTTCAAGATCGTAACAAAGACGACTGTCAATTGTTTATAGCCTTTTGCCCCGAAATGGGTGTATCCTAATCAAATCAGCTTTGTTCTAGGAAGAAGCATAACTGATAATATAATTATTATGCAAGAATTTATCCATTCAATGTGAAGTAAGGAGCGCATACAAAGGTTTATGGCTTGTAACACCCCTCATCCGATCCGATCCGATCCGATCGCCGAATCTGGGTTACAAGATGTCACATTCGTTGCTGAAGTAACTACAGTAAAAACTTACAATAAATAAGCATTCACATGTGCAATCAAACATCGAACATCATCAAAATTACATTAATAAATTATTTACCAGTCTTATTCGAGCTTACGAAAGCTCTTTTGTCAACTCGAACTTAAAATAGGACCAATTGCAAAGTTTTTAAAATGTATGGATCAGCATTGCGACTTCCTCTAGTTCTCGTCACGATGTGGCCATTTAGTATGTCATGTCACAACGACAAACCATATCTTGTCATGATGTCATTCACTGTAATGGCAACATTGCGATGTCCAAAATCTGAGGTCACGATATGGCCTCTGTTTTTGGTAAAAATGAACCCTTTTGGAACCTATTTCAAGTTCAACCAAAACTCACAACATTTGCACCTAATATCAATTTTCTTTGAATCAAAATAATGCCAAAGTCATGTCAAATAGTTCAGGCATCTATATTCAAGTGCTTAACAAGTCTATCACTACTTATACAACATTAAATCTAAATAGTTCAATGTCATTGCAACTAATAATCAAGTCATGAAATCATCAAACCTTATGTTAGCTCTATTTTTTCAAGTATTTTAATGTAAAAAAAGTATATTAAAAATTCCCTACTTAAATTTGCAAAAATTGTTTATAAGTCCTTAAAATTATTTTCAAAGTGTTGGACAAAATAAACTTTTAAAAAGCCTTGAATTAACTTAATTTTTAATGAGTTTTTGAAGTCTGAAAAACTTCTACCAATACTTAGGTGGACAAGTATCGGTAGAACTTAAGATGAAAAGGCTTTGAAAAAGCTATAGAATTCTACAGGTAGAACTTCCATTTCTACCGATACAACTCTGGGTTCTACCAATACAACTCGGACTTCTATCGGTAGAACACACTCCAGTAAGCAAGGTAGTTTTGGCCTAAGACTTCTACCGATATCCTGGTCTATTCTATCGATACAACCAAAGTGCTACCGGTACCTTGAGGACTTCTACCGAAACAAGTCAAGTTAGTAGCCAAAGTTCAGCATCTCCTGTACTTCTACTGATACCTTGAGGACTTCTACCAAAACAAGTCAAGTCAGTAGCTAAAGTTCAACATCCCCTGCACTTTTATCGATACTCTGATGGGTTCTACTGGTACCAAATGAAACCCTTAGATTTCTACCAATACAAGAGAACTTATACCGATATAACAAGACCAACAGTCATATTTTGAAAAGACTTCTACCGATACAAGTTTCCTTCTACCGATACAACGAAGCTGCAGACTACATTTAATGCTTGTTTTTATGGATACAACGACTCCATTTTGTTTCTAACGGCTACAAACGTCCACAAGGTTGTTAGAGGACTTAAATACAAGGTCAAGGCTCCCCATTGAAGTCAAGAAAGACAAGAAACAAGCACCTAACTTCCAAGAACTCAATTTTCCAGTCTTTCTCAATATTTTACTAAATATTTCTTGTATACACTTGTGGGTTAAGTTTTCTATCATTCTTTAAAGTGTTGTAACTTTGTGTGAGATTGCTTAATTGTTGATTATCTACCTTTTAGAGGTAACATCTTATACATCATTATTTTTCTCTCATTTGTGAGGTGTTACTTAAGGTTTTGGGTAAAAAACCTTAAGGGGAAGTGGTTCTATCTTACTTTTGAAAAAGATAGGGATTTGTAAGGTTAAACATTGTCCTTAAAGGTTCAAATCTAGTAGATTCAGAAATCCTTAATTGAGGAAAGCTAAGGTAGTGGATGTAGGAAATTGAGGTCGAACCACTATAAATACTTGAGTCATTTTATTTTTGTGCTTTCCCGAAAACATTTTAATACACCAATTCACCCCCTCCTATTGTATTTCAATCTCAACACATTACCTAAGCCAAGGCATCTTGAAATATGTCATTTCAATTTCATTATGACCATTTATGGACACACACACACACACACATATATATATATATATCCATAACTCATAGGCATTAAACATAACTATCAACTATCAACTTTAGGCCACATTTACAAGCATACTTCAAGTTAATAATGTTCAATTATAATTCCATCTCATTCACCTTCAAACAAGCTACCATTGCCTCCTCATTTCATACCATTCCATAGCCTAACATTTAGATATAAATTATCACACCATTTAGCATAAGAGTACACCTACATATCTATCACCATATGTGAGTCAAAACACCAAGTCATCACAAGTTACCAAAAACACACATATACAATAAGGTAACATTAAGACACTTTATATGTACGTGCCACAATCCAAGACTCAAAATGACCAAAAAGATATTGATTCAATGATTGGATAGTGTGAGCTTTGAACGAGCCGACTTGACGTGTTCTGCAAGGTAAAGATCTACAAGGGAAAAGGGAAAAATAAATGGGGTAAGCATTTACGATGCTTAGAAAGTTCATATGCATTAAACAAAAACTTATCTTATCTTTCATTTAGATACAGTAAGCTACTAAACTTGCCATAATTGACTAGACATGGCAAAGCACAACATAAACAAGGTGAGGTTTTACACATAATCAAACCATGTAATATCGCAAGTATGTAACATACCATGTCATAATAAGTAACCAATTTGAATCTCATTCAATTCAAGAGTAATATATTACATATATACCAAGGCTTATACTCAAATCATTCACTAACACTTCATTTGAACATCAAATTTATTTCATATCATTTCAATTTTTCATTTCATATAAATTGTTCCGCCTGATGAACCCTAGTAAATGGACTGGGATACACAGGTACTACACCATACTAATTGCTTGTCCAAGCTAAGTATATTCATGTTAGGTTACCAGTCTAGGTTAAACCTTTATATCGACACATCTGATTACTTGTCCAAGCTAGAAATATGCATGTCAGTTACCAATTCGCGCTAAACCTTTAAAACGGCATCATGTTACCAATCTAGGCTAAACCTATGTCACATGTATCTTTGAGTCCACAACAAATGTAAGATCTTGATAATATCAATCATCAATCTGTATGAGTGTGCACAAAACCTTATTGACATTTCAATCGTATCCTAACATTTCCTAAGTTCACCCAAGCATTTTCAATACACACACATATATATATATATTTATTTACAATTTAGTCCAAATATCACATTTATACCAATTCACGACCAAACACATATAATCACAAATCAAATACACAAAAACTTAAACACATTTATATCATATGAACTTACTTGGAAAAAAACAACAAATAAGTTGAATCTTTAGGGCTATTCGATAATTTTGGCTTTTCCCTAATTATCCCAAGTTTAATTCAATTCTCGATCTAAATAATTATTTTAGAAAATTTATCAATACCAAACATTTTCATGTGCCATTGTATGTATGAATCTATAAAATTTTATTTTTTTGATGCCCCTAAAATTTTACATTTTATTCAATTTAGTCCCTGAAATTCTTTCAAATTTGAGTTTCGATTTCTCAACCAATCTCAATCACATCCCTTAGAGACCCTCTACTATCTATTATTACAGAAATTTCACAATTTATTCACTTTAGTCTTTATGTACAAAAGCTAACAATTAGTCATTTCAATTTAGTCTTCTTCTTTTTTGTTTTTTCATGTCTAAGGTTAAAATCTATCAATTTAACACTAATTTCTTCAAGAAATCAACAATAACAACTTTCAAAAACTTGGTACATGGGCTAGCTAAATCAAACTCCCATGACCTCTAAAACATAAAAATTACGAGAAAAGAACTTGAAATTACTTATCTAATAGGGACAAAATAGTGAAAAGCTTTCAAAGGTTTTCTTCTTTTCTCAGAAATGGTGGTTAAGTTGAAGAAATAAGAAAAGATGAGCATTTTTAACTTATGTTTAATATATATACTTTAATTAATTCATTAATCATTTAATCATTTAATCATTTAATCATTTAATTAATCTAGTTAATCTTTAATTAATTAATCTTAATCTCAATTAATAAAATTTAATGGATGATAACATCATCCTCCACTAATTGATGAGACAAAATGGTTTAATTATCAATTTGAACCTTTTTCTAATTAAAAATCTATAGCACTAAAACTTTTACAATGTAGTCCTTATACTTTAATTAACTTTAATAAACTTTTATACCAACTCTGTAAATATTTTATATTTAAAATTTTATTAAAGTATAGGGACTAAATTGTAAATTTTTTATCGCTATAGATTTTTAATTAGGAAAATGTTCAAAATGATAATTAAACTCTTTTTTTCATCAATTAGTGGAGGATGATGTTATCATCCATTAAATTTTGTTAATTGAGATTAAGGTTAATTAATTAAAGATTAATGAAATGATTAATGAATTAATTAATATATATTGAACATAATTTAAAAATGCTCATCTTTACTTTTTTCTTCAATCGAACCACCATTGTTAAGAAAAGAAGAAACCCTTTGAAAGCTTTTCACTATTCTATCCCTATTAAGTAAGTAATTTCAAGTAGTTATCTTGTAATTTTTATGTTTTTGAAGCCATGGGAGCTTAATTTAGCTAGCCATATAAAAGTTTGTTAAAGTTTGGTCTTTCAATTTTATCTATTAATTGTTTAATTAAAGTACAAGGACTAAATTGTAAATTTTTTTATCACTATAAATTTTTAATTAGCAAAAGGTTCAAAATGGTAATTAAACCATTTTGTTTCATCAATTAGTGGAGGATGATCTTATCATGCATTAATTTTTTAAGATTAATTAGATTAATTAAATGATTAATGAATTAACAAAGTATATATATTAAACATAAGTTAAAATGCTCATATTTTCTTCTTTCTTCAATCGAGCCACCAGTTCTAAGAAAAGAAGAAAGCCCTTGAAAGCTTTTCACTATTCGATCCCTATTAGGTAAGTAATTTAAAGTCATTTTCTTGTAATTTTTATGTTTTTGAGGTACCGGGAGCTTGATTTAGCTAGCTCGTGTATCAATTTGTAAAACTATTAAAATTTTCAAAATTTTTCGTTATTGATTTCTTGAATTTTTGGTACTAAATTGTTAGAATTAAAGCTTAGAAGTGAAACAGACTAGTTTGTAGAGTTTAATTGCTACTTTTTGAATATAGGGACTAAAGTGCATGACTTTTGAAATTGGTATAATATTTCTGTACTTTTTTATAATAGAGGGTATAGAATGATGAAATTGAGATCAATTTCAAAATTGAAACTTAAATTTGAAAGTTATTACAATTTCGATTTTAGGGGTTAAATTGAATAAAATGTAAAACTTTAGGGGCATTTGAATAATGAAATTGAATTAACGTATGCATATTATAGGATGTTATAAAAGGGTTAGAGTTGATAAATTGAATTGAATTATTATAGATCGATAATTGGATCAATTAGAAGATAATCGAGGAAAAGGCAAAAATGTTTATTAGTCTTTAAAGATTCTTTGCTTGATGTTTTGCTAGGTAAGTTCATATGAGACTTACTTTATTAATTCATAATATGTTTGTATTGTATTGTTTTGTTTTCTAGTTTAAATTGTTATGAATATAATGTCTTTTGGCATCAAATAGACTAAATCGTAAAATACAAACTAAATAACAAATACGAATAGGTACACGATACCGAATGGATGTGAAACTATTATATGATTTAATGATATGTATATGATGATGTTACAAGGTTTGAAATTATACAAAAATGGTAATAGTGCCCGTGTGAACTTAGTAAATGATTAGGATACGAATGTCATGTCATTAGGGTCCAAACAAAAAGGGGAATGGGAATTTGATCAGAGACTTATATGATGATTTGAGATCCAATATGTGTTGAGGATTCTATGAAGCTTGTGTGAGCAATCATCGTACCTAATTTGAATCTTGTGTGAGCAACCCAATATATATCAACTTATGAAAGCACACAAGTTTGGTATCCGAATTCAATTCACTATAGTTCTCCCAAGCGAAAATGGTAATTAAAAAAAATGAAATGGTTGAAAAGATTGGATATGAATTCAATTATTATGTTTGAAAAATGAGCATGATTTGAATTGTTTATGATAAAAAATGATATGGTTATACATGTATATGAATTGAGTACTATGTTCTTGTCCTTTTGGTTGTATTGTTGAATTGAATATGAAAGTTTAAGGATGCCAAGGGAATATTGTATTTATGCCAATATGTTTCGATTGCTTAATTTAATGTAATGTCAAGGTAAGTTAAACAAATTTCATATGGACTTACTAAGCATTCGAAATGCTTACCCCGTTATTTTCCTTTTTGCTGTAGATTGCTGACTTGTGGAATGTGCCGATCGGATTGCCTCAAAGCTCACAGTATCTTGCCTTTTGATCTTTTTAAGTCCTATTTTTTGGCATGTAGATAGGTTGTGATATATGTGTTAACTTTGAATTGATAGCTTCATTTAAACTTAGTCAATGTTGAATTATGAGCTGTTAATGTTCATATATGTAGTTACACATAATTTGGTAATGTGTTGAGACCTATGAATGATATTCAAATTGGAATAATAGAGCTTAAAATGACATAGTTAAATGTTGGTGTGAATGGTTAAAAGCATGATTGTATAGGTGAAGTTTGAATAGGTTAAATTGGCATGTTTAGTGTCAAATTTTGGCATATTGGTTTAATTTATTTGAATTTGTTTAAATGTGATGTTTTGGTATGTTTTTGAAGTGATCTTGTGCAAGTAAAGGTGCCCAATTATACACCAAATGTGTATTTGGTTAGGTTGAATTGATCTAGGTACCAAATGGCCTAAGTGGTGCCAAAAACAAAGTCCATGTCACGACGTCAAGTGATGGTCATCGCAGCATCAAGTGATGGCCGTCACGATGAGACTTGGATTTTAGACCACGGCATGACAAGGAACCCTTGATGTCATAACGAGGCATGTCAATATGTCATGTTGCAACATCACGCTGAATTTTGGAAATGTTTCAAGTTGGTCCTTGTTTGATTCTGGGTTAATTTTAGAGCATATCCATACTCGCATAAGACTTGAAAAAGGTTGTATTGTATGATTTATGTTTTGATGTAAATTTTCTTTGCATGTAGTTTCTCTAACAATGACTGTAGCATTTCGTAACTCAAAATTGACGATCGAGTTAAACGAGGGGTGTTACAGATGTCATCTACACCAAAGGCCCACAAATGGTCACTAGGCCTTCTAGTTTTGTTATTGATGAAGTCCAACTAAAAGCCAAGCTATTGAATTTGTTCGAATGCTCCTCAAACAAGCAATATTTGAACACCTTCCGAAGGGTAATGTCTTAGGGCACAACAACAAAACCCCATTCCGCAGATTGTTGAATTGGGTCTTAACCTCCTCGTAACCCTGCAATGAAGGCTTTAATTTCACAATTCGGTGGGATGTAAGGTCTATTTGATGAGGAGGTCAAAATTGTCCCAAAATTTCAACTTCACAAATATGTACTTGTATCTATCCAAGCTTAAATTACTAACCCTTCTGTAAAGTAATTCTTCATAGAAAGGTCCCCAACCATTATGCAAAGTATAATAGCCCTGGTTGGGTAGTCTTGTTCACTTAGGCCAACTAAAATAAATTTTGGAAGACCTTCAACTTAGGCCACCGTCTCGGTCCGTTGCAATGGATAATAAACCTTACAATGATCAACCAAAAGGCTTTGATTAGTTTCCCCGGTGCAACCCTATAGTAGTTTAAATTTTTTCCCCATAAACAGATGGATGAGAAGTGGAACCCTACCTCCAATGTATAGAAAGAAAAATAGTAACCTGACATCCGCCGCCGTGCTTGGGCCCACTCATTGTGCTCAGAAAGTTTACCCTTGTGGGGATGCTAAACTAAAATTTGTAATGATCCAATTCTAGCCCACGACAGTGGAGCAACTACCTCATCCCTCTCCCTCCCACCCACCACAAATTCCATTTCTAATCTTGGGCCCTTCCTAATCTTTTTTTCAATGACCTTGCTGGTGTTGGTCTCTCTATTGCGAGTATCTTAGGCCATCAGAATCAAATGAAAATGAAGAAAAACAAAAGTGAAAAGGCTAAAAGATAGAATCTTACCCGTAAAACCCTAAATCTAAGAAAAGGAGAATGACAAGGAAATAATAAGAATGAAAAATGAATAACAATGAAGGAAAGTAATAAAAGAATAAGAAATTCTAAAGGATACAGAGAGTAAAAATTTCAAGAACACTTAAAAGATTTTCAATTGAAGCAAATAGACTTCAACTGTTAAAGTTTAGGGACTATTTAAATGGTTTCTTCAAAATAGTGTGTCTAGAAAACCAACAAGCCTTATGATTCATGTCCAGTCTGAACAGAACACATGTCCCACGAAAGGACACAAAAGTTTACTTCAACATCGGTGTTGCTTCCTAAGACACAACTTTAGCACTTTAGCACTAATGCAACCATTCCAGAACCTTCAGTGCACTCCCATTTTCCTTTGAGCATTCTTAGCATGCACAAACCACATATCTCTTCATCTTCCACCCCTTCATCACCTAGTTTTCTAGGGTAACTCTTCGTTGAGAAAGTCATTTGGAAGGTCCCAAATAAAGCCACTTTGTAACCTACCCCTCGATCATGAGGCAATTGTTATACCCCTACATTACTAAGGACACATAGAAAGATAGGAAGCGACTTGCTAATTACCCTCCGTTAGATACTGTTTATAGTGACCCTTCACTTAGAACCATACATGATTGACCCTCCACAAGTCCTTACTAAGTTGCCTTAAAGATGATCCGCTATGAACTTTCTATAGGGACCATTGAGGGACCACTAAGGCATAACAACCTCATTAAGGACAATGTCAGACAAGACCACACATTACCACATATGGTGACAACTTACTTGTAACGACCATTACCATCTAGTCAACAACTTGATCATACCCACCTCCCATACTGTTGGCTATGTGGCATAAAGGGACAAAAGGGTATTCCTTTATAAATACCCAAAGCATGAGAGATAAAGGATCTCTTTATTCCCCCCAAAAAAAGCTAAGTATCATACTCTTTCTTCACCTTATCTGTAACACCCCCTACCTTATCTCAGATTGAGCTCGGTTAGATGACATTACTATAAGGAAAACACAATTTAAATGGTCAGGAGATATCACACTATCAAAAATAATTTAAATGGCATGTATAGCTAATTCGTATTCGCTATGTCGGTCCTAGAACCGGCTAAACCGTAGCTCTGATACCAACAAATGTAACACCCCCTACCTGTATTCGTTGTCAGAATAAGGTACGAGGCATTACCAGAGTTTACAATTTTTTTTTAAACCGAGACCAGTCTAATTCAACATATTTTCAAAATAATTCATGCATATTTATAAGATAACTTTAACACATAGGCCATACCAATGGCTGACCTTACATTTATTTCATATTAACATCTATTTTATTAGCTTATACATGCCATTGATTTCTAAAATAAAGTTTCTTAAAATACCGAAATCTTGGGGTTGATAGTGTGATATGTCTCCGACTGAAACCGACCTCCGAGCTCTCAACACTACAAAACAGGGAAAAAGGAAATAGGGTAAGCACTTTGTGCTTAGTAAGCCCATGTAACAAGAACTATACTTACCTAGTATTTTCAATACAAGCGATAAACATTAATATACTCATTCAATGCATTATTACCCTAACATTTACAAACTCAACATTCAAGTTAGTTCAATAATTTCCATGTATCAATAATATATATATACTATGATTGATGAGCTCATCAATACCATGATTTCCATTTCCTTGTTATTTTTCCATATTTATCCCGTTGAATTACTCGAAATTTCGATGGATTTTCAGAGGTACACTTTTGTGTCCAAATCCGGGTCCGTCAATTCATATTTATGTGCGCACATTTTCATTTCAGAGAGCACACTCCCGCGAACCTCATCTTTACAGCGGGATTACCAGTCCAGGCTAAATCCCCTGCAACGACAATTACTCTAATGAGCTTGGATCTGAATTACCAGTCCAGGCTAAATTCAGACCCTAATAAGGATTACCCGTCCGGGCTAAATCCATTTTCCACATATTCTTCGGGAGGGCTATATCAGGATGGGATCACCCGTCCGGGCTAGATCCTTTTTACCGTCAATTCCTTTTCAGAGATCCATCGAATTTTCCTTTCATTCAATCGGGATTTCTTTCCCCTTTTTAGCAAATATATCAATGTTTCATCAAATTTCATACAATGAACATTCAAATCATATTCATATCAATAACATACATTTCAAACATTTAAGAATATAATTCAAGTTACACGAACTTACCTCGATACTATTTTGTTTACAAAATCTACTAATCCGGGACTTTTTCCTTTCCTCGATCTAGCTTCGTATTTGAGTTTTCCGGATCTAAATAAATAAATTCAATCATCAATTCAATACATTTCATGTTCACATGTAACATTTTCTATAATTCTATTATTATTTTTAGTTTATTCAAAGCTGTCTACTTGAGTCACAGTCACTAAATTATTTATTTCTCGAGCTACAGAGCTCCAAATGAAGAACCGTTAATTTTACCTGAAACTAGACTCACATTTCTTTATACCATAAAATTTCCAGAATTTTTAGCCTAGCCAATTAGTACAGTTTATTCATCAAAATTACCCCTGTTCTGCTGTCTGGCAGTTCTGACTCTTCTTCACTAAAAATTAATTATTTCTTCATACAGAAATAAGATGTTGTTCCCATTTATTTCTATAGAAAATAGACTCGTTTAGGATTCTAAACATATAAATTTAAGGCCCTAATTATTTTTCTTCAATTTTTGATGATTTTCTAAAGTCAAAACAGGGGAACCCGAATTCATTCTGAACCAGTCTTACAAAAATCTAAATATCTCAAAATACAGAACTTCTTTTCTTTCCTTGTTTCTTTCATATGAAAATAGACTCAATAAGCTTTATTTTCATATCTCACTCAACTTCTAATTCCACTTCTACGAGTTTTGGTGAATTTTCAAACTTACTCTACTGCTGCTGTCCCAAAACTGTTTTCTTATAGCTTGTTTTACAATTAAGTCCTTTATCCAATTCTAACTTCAAATTCTTTCAATTAAACCACTAATTCATCATTTTATTCATCATATGCTATATTCAAAAACTCTAAAACTTCAAAAACTTCAACTTAAATTCATCAAAACTTTGTTCTAAAACTTATAAAGCATCAAAATTAAAAGAAAATGACTAAATTAACTTACCTATTAAATATCCAAGCTTCAAACTTTCTATTTTCCCTTTTTCTTTCTTTCTCCCCTGTTTCTTCTCTGTTTCGTCTTGGGTTTCTGTTTCTATCTTTTTTTTTCCTTTAGCTTATTTATATATAATAATAATAATATATAATATAATATATATATAATAATATACTTAAAAAAAAATCTCAGATTTTCATCAATACACCGCCTCAACTTTACAAAATGGCATAATTGCCATTTTGGTCCTTCATAATTTCTTTTAATCTATAATTTAACTTTTACTTTCATTTCAATTTAGTCCTTTTCATTTAATTTACTACCCAAACGTTAAAATTTTCTAACAAAAGTTTAATACCACATTACTAACATTTTATAAATATTTATAAAAATATTTCCTATCATATAAATACTCATGCAAATATATTGAAATAAATTTCTATTTAAATCGGATTTATGGTTGCGAAACCATTATTCCGATAATCTTGAATTTAGGCCATTACATTATCTCTTCTCTTTATTCATAACCACCTCATCCAACTTTCCGTCTGTAATAGGTGAATCGGCTACCTTGCCTCCACCACCTTTTTTTCTTTATCTCCTCCCTTATTAAAATCTTGTATCAACATATATATTTGTCTTTAACATATGAATTATCATTACACACAACATTACCATTTTAAAAAAAAAAATTGTTAATATAAATATGAAATAAATTTTCAAAAACAACATTAATTTATATCATTGTAATAATAATCATCATCATCTTCCATAATTTATAAAAGCCATTCTATAAACAAATGAGAAGCATGAATTAAGAAAAGCAAAGAAAATATCTTTTAGACTTTTTGGATGTTATTTTTAAAAACTATATACATTTAAGGTATTTTTCAGAATTTTTATGAATTTTAATTTTTTTTCACATAATCATAATTTTTAAAATACATTTTTTATAATTTTAGAATATAATTATAGATTTTTAGATTTTTTATATATTTTTAATTTTTTTTTAGAATTATCATTAAAGAATTGTAAATGTACGAAACTGATATTTTAGTTATAATTAGTTATAATTTAGAGGCCATATTAGATATTAACCCTTGAGTTAATGTGTCACATCATCATTCCATGAAGGAGGTAACATTGATTGACAGACAAGTGGTTAAAATGTTATAACCCAATAATGTGGGTGACTATATTATAACATTTGATGGTTGGGTGACTAAAAATAAAAACCAAACTTTAATTTAGTGATGATTTGTGTAGTTTACCCATAAAATATTTGATGTGTAATAAGATATCTCAATTGATTTTTCCTTCAAAACCTTCAATTCTCTGTTTTTTTTTTTGGTAAATAAATAAGAGTTTAGCCATAAGCTAAAAGTAGTAGTATTATTATCCATCAACCGTTGTATGCATGGCGCATTGGACATTTTCCTCCAATAAATCTTTCACATATGGTAGTGGATCAACATGAATAATCAACTGTTACATTCCACCTCTAGCCTCTTTGGCAATGCGATCTACCACCTTGTTACTATCCCTCAAAATATGTCGGAGTTTCACATCCTAGTCTTTAGAACACCAGTCATGTATTAGCCTAATTTTGCTGCAACTGCTTCCCGCTTCTAACCCATTCTGTATAACATCAATTAGCAAAGCATTATTGCTCTCTAGCTCCACTTGACGGAAGCCCTGTGCCCAAGCTAGCTTTAATCCTTCAAGCATTGCCCGAGATTCAACATGAAAGATATCAGACATACCTATCATCATCTCGAAACCCCCATCCATCCTCCATTCGACCCTCTCATCACTCCACCTATAACCGCCCTTGGCCTAGTCATTATTTAGATTTATATTCAATATTAATACATATACGAAATGTATACGAAAGTATAATTTTCAAAATATATGAAAGCTTTTCAAATAAACTTAAGTATACATGTATTATCTATTTATCTATATTATATTTAAGTCCCTAATTAAACTAGTGTGATGAGTGAATCAATTATAACTTAAATGAAAAGCTCATAATCTCCAAATCTTAATGTTACTATTTTAACCAAAATCTTATTTGTAATATAATTAAAAACTTTATAAATATATATTTTTACATAAATTTGTCACTTGCATGCGTAATGCAATATATATCATAAAGAAATACTTTTGATTGCATGATTTACTACTTTTACTGGATTTCAGGGACTTTCTTTTGTTTTGTTTATTATAAATAATGGAAAACTCCCAGGAACAAAATTTCCACTTACTGCATCCTTAAAATGATCCACATGACTGCATTCTTTTCATCTTTTCTTTTTCACCCTCACTTGTTCATCAATCTGCTTTTCTTTTCTTTTATTTATTTCAGTAAAATAAATCCAGAGACCAAGGTCTTTTATATTTAAGAATGTGGGAGTTGTTGACTTTAAGTAAGAAAACAACAAATGATCCGACATTTGATGGTGGGCTGGGAATCATGTCGTGGATGAAATTCCAGAATTAATACCTTTCTTTTTCCTTCCTTTTTAAGCATTAAATCCATAGCCCAATCACATGCTTTCCCCTTTCCCCCTACCAATCCATTTAAAAAATTTAAATCTTTTTCTTTCAATTAGACGTATTCACCTCATGGCCTAGTTTTTCAACAAAATCTCATGCCCTTAGCTTGACTTGTCAGCTTGTTTTAGTGTTTAAAAACAATCATTATTATTTAGATTTAATTCCAATAGAATGGACCCAAACCTAAAAACATCTTATCTTAAGCTCGAGTTGTATGGATGGAGTGTATTGAGCCAAAAAACAATTTCTCCTTTTTGGTGAGCAAAGCTAAATGTGTGTTGAAAACAAGCAACAGGAAGGGTATTGTTGCATTGTTGATATGGAACATAATTATGATAAACTCTCCCGATTTTAAGACCTCATGTCGTCAGTAAAGCAAGGTCACAAAATAAAGTTGCATAAAGGAACCAAAAACTAATTAAATAAATTAAGTCCACGTTTTATCTCTGAGAAATCAATAAAAAGTCCACGACTTAAATCATATAATAAAGCTCGATAATGACCCCAAATTCTATGTTATCATCAATTTGGTTTTTTTAATAAAAATGGGTTGGATTATCTTTAAATTCAACTATTTAAAGATAAATTGCAATTACAAGCCTCTTCTTCAAGACAAGATAACCCAAACCCAAACAACAATAGGTTTGGTCCAGTGGTGGGATCTGAATTTATGATACAATTTCTTTCTTAAAGATAAAAGACATAATGGGACGAATTAAATCCTAAAGGTAAGAAATGATTTTGTTGGGCCATCCAAAGAAAGAAATTGAATTTTTTTCCCGACAATTAATGGAAGTAAGAACAAAAGATAGCCACAGATGCATTAATCCCAAAGACCCACCACCACCCCCACAAAATTGGGATTTTTCCAGTGTTGTAGCTTGCTTTCAGTGGTGAAAGCAAATGATAAAAGCAGAGCCTTGTCGGAGCTCCACCGGAGGGCCACCATTGCCGGCCATCCAACCAGCACCAGATAAAAAAGAAAATCACTATGAATTTGGGACGACAGAGACTATTGCTAACGAAGAAAAAAGGGGTTGTTTTGGGCTAAGTGCTGGCTTTTGAGAAGAGATTTTAAAACGCCTTTGATCCCCATCTCCGGCTTCTTGTTATTTTTTTTAATATTTAAACAAAAGTTAATGTAATTATTTTAAATTCAAAAAAGAATGTTCAATTTAAAGTTTTAAAAATCAGAATAAAAATAAATACCATAGTATAGCAAATTCAAATATTTAAAATGAATGATGATTTGAATATTAACTAGACTGACATGGGTATTTTTATCAATATAGGAGGATATGAGTTCAAATGCGTTGAAACGCATTATTCTCCTATTTATAAGTTGGAGAGAAGTTATGGATAGTTCTAAGTATTGTGTCGAAAAAAAACAGATATGATTAGAACCTATAATAAACAAAATATATATTTATCAAATTAAAATGGATTCAATAAATATATGGATGTCGTATTGATTATGCTACTTGATGTTGAAAGGAAAGGATTGAGGGGGCGGGGGGCTTTGCAAAATGTAAATGATGGTGTAATTGTAAAAGATAAGACAAATTTGATATTTGTATAATCCTTTTTCATTTACACCTTTATGTTCCTTTCATGGGGTTCATCATTCACTCTATATCACCTTTCATCCACCTCCAAGACTAAGGTGAGTAGACCTATATGAGTATGAAATACTAATTAATAATTATTTTAAAATGAATTTGTTCTATTTTGATTGCTCTAAGTTTCTTTTTTTAATTTAATCTCCAATTAAAATAATTATTTAAATTAGACACTGTTGTTTTTGTTAATTCATTAACAAATTGTTGTTGTGACATATTAGTCAATTGAATAACGTAACTTGTATTGTTTTTTTTTTTTAACTTTTGACTAAAGTTTAGGGACTTTTTATAACTATTGAAAAGCTTCTCTTGTTTTCTTTTCTCTCAATCATCTAACCACTCCCTGTTCAAGCCATCTCAAACCTTACAATCACTCTCCACCACCCATCTGACTCCCTTCTTTATTTCGTAAGAGGATGTTTGAGGTACCAATTTGTATTCTTAATTGAAGCTTTCAATTTCTAGAACATTTAATTTTTCAGAAACCTCAAGGTTTGAATATTCTGCATGGTTGCAACTTAAGTTATGGGTATTAACATGGATCTTAACTTCAATCTCCTTGAAACTGGTTATCTCACCCTATCTATTGTTGTTGTCGCCTTCACTTTACAAGTAATATCACCATCTTTATTTCAATAATTCTAACAGCCTCATTTATAATAGTATTAGTATATATATATATACACCAAGTTTGAGCTAAAATATTCTAGGATGGTAATTCTCACTCCCTCAAAGGATTGATTCTTATATTGTTCTACAATGTTATTGGAGCTTGCTTTTTCATATCTAAGACACCTAAGTAAGAATAGATTACCATATATATACATTGAAACTTTCTTTTCTAACTCTTTATTATTGGATTTTTCCTCATATTTTGTCTCAAAGAAAGTTGACATCACAAAATCAACAACTAATAAGTAAGAATAAATTACCACACATACATATATATATATATATATATATACATATACATATACATATATATATATATATATACATATACATACATATATATATATATATATATATATATTCACACATTCATCACTTGAAACTTCCATTTCTAACTATTTATTATTGGGTTTTCCCCCCACATTTCATCTCAAGCAAGTTGACATCAAAAAATCAACAACTAATACACCCATTGATCCAATCATTAGAGCTTGAGAAAGTAAGTAAATTTTTTAGATAGCTTTTTTTTTAACAAATGGATTCAAATATTATGGAACTAAAGGCCCTGGATTTGTCGATATATGATGAAATATTGTCTGAAACTTTTAACAAGGATGTCATCATATACATTTTATTTTGAAGGAGGGTGTTTGCTTCTTTATATGAATAAAGAAAGGAGTCAGATGGGGTGGCGGAGAGTGATTGTAAGTTCTAAGAGAATTTGGGTAAAGAGTGGCAAGACGGCGACAAAGAAGAGAGAAAAAAAAAGTTTTCGAATAATTACATAGAGATCTTTAAGGTTTAGTCAAAAGTAAAAAAATTTACCACATGTCGTCATTTAATTGGTTAATGTGCCTCGCCAATAATTCGTTAGTGGATTAACGAAATTTTTAACAGCGGTGACTAGTTCGAACAATTATCTTAATTAGAGTGACTAAATTGAAAAAAAAAATTATCTTAATAATATTTAATTATATAATCTATCAAGTTATTAAAAATTTATTATATTATAATAATGAAACCAACTACTAAATTAATTTAAGCTAACTTGATTTACACATGAATTTTAAAATTATCAACAAATGTTAGGTGCAATGATAAGTCATATTACAGTATTGATGAGAGAACATGTGTTCAAACATTGAAGGCAATATTGTTGGAAGAGACAACGACAAATCTCGAATATAAACTCTAAAATAAACATAAAAAATAAAAAAATTTCTAAAAAGAATTTATCCGCACCATCATAAAGAAATTAGAGGAAAATGGGGTTACTTAATATTAAACCTAAATTTTTATATCTACAATATATAGTTGTTGTGAATTGTGATTGAGCCAAGAGATTATTTATATATATATAAGTAAGAACTCGACATTCAAAATGGTGGGACAATATTAATGTTTGTATTTTGGGAAAACTCAATTATTTCTCCAACATATATGTTTGGGAGGGGTGTATGGTAGATTGGCTCATGAACCCAATATGGAAGACTTGGAATATGGATTCAATTAGAGATGTAAGATAATGGATCCTAGAGTGGCTATATGTTGGGATCCTGTGTCTTGTACTGTGGCACTTGTAATAGCATAGGAATCATGATGTGCATTATAAAGGAGTTGTTCCCAACCCAACCCAACCCAATCCAATCCAAGTGGGTATAGATGGAAGGTGTGATGGGCAGCTCTAAGTAGAGTACAACACTTTACTAAATATCTGCAGGAATAATGCTGGCAATGAAATTGAGCAAGTTCATATCAACAAATATTCTTTTATCACAGAAAAATTAATTATTATGATAACTTTTTTTTGCCATAAATTGACTTCTAGAATTAAGATTATTTGTCAAAATAAAAAATATATATCTATATATGCAATCGTTTATTATTATCACAATTGTTTGCAGTTTTGGTGTCAACAATTTAATTACGAAAGAATTGAATAAATCTAATCACTTATTTTTATCACATTTACTCACAATTTTAGCATATAAAACTTTGCATTAAAAAGATTGAATAGTTACAATTGTCGAATTTTTTTTAAATCAACTTTTTATTAAAAAACGAAAATGAGAGTCGCCATCAATCTTTTTTATGATGTGTAATTGGATCACCTCGTAATCTGATTATTTTAATAAAAGGCTTGATTTACTAAAATAATGATTTTTAGTCTACAAAATCCAAAAAATGGGCTCGGGAGTCGATTACGCACGAGGAAGGATTAGCACCCTCGTTACACCCAAAATTGGTACTTAATTGATTACTCGATGTCTTAGTATCGAAAATTAAAATTTTGAAGAGAATTTAAAATGCGATCCCACTTTGCATAACGTTATTCTTTAGTTAAAACCGCTTGAATAAATAAAAAAGTATATAAAAGGCTCTCTCATCTCGAGGTAACGAAAGGTCACATCCTGTAAGTTAGGACACGACATCTCGAATCCTCAAAAATAAGCTTGTTCTTTATTTAATTACTATTTAAATCTCATTTGTTTTAATTTTAAAAGGGATATCCGGTTATCTAGGTTCAAGGAGAAAGTCGAACCCCGTAAGTTAGGATACGACTTCTCGAATCTCCAAATACGAGACATTGCCTTAATTTTAAAATTTCCTTCATTAAACAATATGTAACATTTAAACAATGTGATTTATCTTATTTTGGGGTATAGTATAAAAGCGGCCAATTACATTTAAACTATAACACCTCAAACCCGGCCTAGAAGTTAAGCCCGAATCTGGTGTGTCACATGGAATTTTTTTTTTTAAACCATCTTTGAGATTGTTAAAAACTTGTTTGAGAATTACAGCCTCTTTGTTAAAACCCAAAACACTTAAGCAATTGTTATTTACTTGAAAATGTAATTATCTTTAAACACCTTTTTGGTTGTGAAAACATATTTGAAATAAACAATTCACGAAAATGGGACGTTTGGGAATAGAGTTGCAGAAGCATTTTGAAAGAAAATCCGAGGCCTGATTACAACATTTAACGCAAAATAGTAGAGTAATAAAATAAACAAGAAAGAAGTCTGAAGTCCAAATAAACCATTTCTGAAGTATGGTCTCCATCGAGTCATCCAAGGCCCAAGTCCACGTCACTGAGCATTACCTGAAAAGGTTAAGAGAAAGGGGGTGAATTACAAGAACTCAGTGTGTAATCCCCTTACCGTTATCCATTGGGTCGTAATCCAATTAACAATATTTTGGGCCTAGCCCATTTTCAATAATAATAATGTATCAATTATAACATGAATATGAAATGCAATTCCCAAACCAAGCCTAGTATTTCCATCCGCTACACACCACCCGTACCAACCAACACACCTGTGGGGAGCTTTAGTCACCCACCCCGCAACCCAGGGGTATTTCAGTAATTTACCCTCCAAGGGTATTTTGGTAATCTCGTAACTAAAACTTAACTAGTAATTTGGGACATACAAATTTGAACTGTCCATCTGCGTCATACTGACTAAATTGACCATAACTTGAGTTAGAAAACTCGAAATCTAGATCCGTAAATTTGTTTTGGAACTAGACTCATATATCTTCTTACTATAATTTGTCCAGAATTTTTGGCCTAGCCATTTAGTACAGTTTATTCCTTAAATCTTCCCTTGTTTCACTGTCCAACGATTCTGACATCTCTTACATTAATTTCAAATATCTCATTGTACGGTTTTCATATACTGCTCCAACTTGTTTCTCTTGAAAATAGGCTCACTAAGAAATCCATACATATAAATTAGAACCCATAATTCATTTTGTACAATTTTATATTATTTTTCCAAAACAGATCAGTGAACCCCAAAGTTAATCAGAACCAGCCTCACTAAAATTAAGACATCTCAGAATATAAAATTCCTTTTCCTTCTTCGTTTCTTCCATATTAAAATAGGCATAGTAAGCTTTAATTTGGTATCTTATTCACTTTCTAATTTTTTTTCTCCTATTTTTAGTGATTTTTCAAAAACACGTCAATGCTTCTAACCGAAACTGTTTTATTACGAAATACGATTACCACTACGATCATACGCACGCCCGAGTGATCACGGATGCCCGTTTTTAGTTTTCTTCAGTATTTTGATCGATTAACAGCATATTTCATACAAACTTTCAGAGAAGTGTGAGATTATACACCATTTCAGATATGTATATGGAAGGATATGAGATTACACACCTTATTCGGAATCCGTAACACGATGCTCACCACGGCACCTAAAGGTACAATCGGTCAACAATTAGTCCAAAGCCCAATTTACAACTTAAACCAAGTATTGGATTGATTAACAATCTATATCACTTACCAACAATCCGAGTCTCTTATTACGAGAGATAAGTGTTCGATTGGCCCTCTAATAAAGTACTTCGAGACTTTACTTACCAACCCTCTTCCGAAAGCCAAAGACTAGAAAGATGACGAGAGTGTAAGCTAACACTCTACCGATTCAGTCCACACCAAGAGAACCAAGAGGATGGAAGTAGCAAGGAATAGATTTGGCCTTGGTCAAAAGAACAGGGTGACTAGTCGATTTTAGAAGAGGGAGTAAAAGAGAAACAAGAAGAAAATGAAAGAAGAAGAAGAACACTTTCTTGCACCACCGAAAACCCGAGAAGGCAAAGAAGCTTCGGCAACCACAAGAACCAAACTTCGATTATGAGATGAACTTGATGTTTCAGTTATGGTGTAGAATAGAGATTGTTTGAAAAGAAAAGAGTAGAAGTTAATAGGCGAATTGAAGTTTCGGCAAAGAGGAAATACAATCAAAAGAACCAAAAATATTTTTGAAAGGAAAAATGACCAAAAGCTAAAATTGCCTAAACAACCCTCTTCATAGCCGAATATCATCCCCCCATGCACTTCTCATTTCATTCATCTTTCCTCCTTCTTTTTTTTGACCTAACTCCTCCACTACCTCTCATCCATGATTCACTCCCTAAAATGCTCCATAATTCACTCTCCATCATTCCTTTCTTTCTCCCATAATTACTCCCTCACCTACTCCACTAATCCATCATCCCATCATTATATTTTTCTGTATTTCTTTTTCCTTTCTTTTTCCTTATTTTCCTCCTTACCATACCTTTCCATAATTTAATAAGTCCACCTTACCTAAAATCTCTTATTTTCCTCCTTACCATACATTTCCACAATTTAATAAGTCCACCTTACCATAATTTAAAAGTCTAATTTTGCCTTATTTACAAGCTTGGCTGAAATTTAGGGAAATAGTACAAAAATAATAGTCAAAATTTGCACACAATGGGATTTGAACATCTTCCCTCAAGGTACTTCACTTGATGCCATAACCTTCTTTCCATATGCTCATTTATGCTAGCAATTTACTCTTTTATTTCCATAAGCCTTGCTGCCACTTACTATCTCTCCTTAATAGGCTTAAACACAAAATTTTACTAAGGCCCAACTCGAACTCGAAACTCCATAGAACTCCGTAACATTCCAAAATCACCTTACTAATAAGTCCCACTTGAAATAATGTCATTCTCAAATTCCCATAAATTTTAAACACTCCTACGCCCAAGCCCATTGGACCCATTCCTACTAGGCCCAATTTCGGGATGTTACATAAACTTAATGCATGATATAGTGATTATAAAATGGCTATATGGGTAGAATATTAGAATGATAAATGAATAAGGAAATGCTATGATAACATCAATATAATTGTAACAATAATAATAATATTAATCCATGGTATAAAATAAATAAAATAATAAAAATAAAAATGCTAGATGTCTTATGACGATTATAAACATAAATAATGTGAGAATGATAAAAATGACAAAATAGTAAAAATAATATAATAATAATAAATGATTAAAAATGTACAAATAGAAAAATATAACAATCTTGTTTTTAAATATATAAAAAAATAAACAAGTAAATAAATAAATAGATAAACAAATAAATAATAGTAATAAGAATGATGATAGGGGCAACAAATGCATGAATAAAGAAGATGCAAACATTTGTAACACCCCAAACCCGACTTAAATGTTATGGCCGTATCTGGATGTGTCACATGAAATGAGTTGAAAAACCATTGTCGTTAAGTTAAAACCGTTCCAGTTCATTAGCCTTTATCACTATTATTAATTTCAAAGTTCTCTTTCTTTTAATCATTTAGAGATAAAACGTATTGGTAGCAGAAGCTTTTGGAATCGTTGTGTTTAGAAAACTGTTCGAGATTTCAGAAAACCCTTGCTTTTGGTAAACCATCACAGTTATATGTAAGTAAAAACTAAAAACCCAAAACCAACGTCAAACAGTTTTAAAGAGTCCAGAGTCCCAAAAAATACAACATCAATGCCAAATCTTAATAATCATAAAACAAAATAAAACCGTGAAAATAGGTGGTCACCGTCGAGTCCTCCCCTGCACCGATCCGCCTAAGATTGTGGGTTATATATACAAACAAACAAAGAAGGGGTGAATTTACATAAACTCAATGTGTAACCCAACAGAGTTAAGCATGTACACATACAGAATATCACAAATCAGACAGATTCATATTCGGGCCTGGGCCCATGTCAAATACAGATACAGTTACCAATATGCAAATCAGATTTCAGAATCCTACCCCCATCCTCTACACACCATCTTCGACCATCCTTATACACCATGTGGGGTTTAAAACACCCACCCAGCCCTACACACCAAGCTGTACTGATACGGTACATATCAGATATAATGCAGCCGTGCTGCCAGATATTAGGCATAATCTGCCTTTCAGAATACTTCCTCCAATATACATCATCCCACCCCAATCTCAGTAACAGAACATGCATACAGAATTACAGATAAATCATGCTTAACATGCTTTCATAAACAGAGAACAGATAGACAAACATAGTGTAACACCCCTTACCCGAGACTGTTGCCGGAGTCGAGCACGAGGCATTACTAAACTTAATTACTAATTCGGCATAAAAATTAAAACTGTCCATCTGCGTCATAGTCACCAAAATATTTATATCTGGAGCTACGAAACTCCAAATTAAGATTTGTTAATTTTCCCTGAAACTAGACTCATATATCTTTTTACTATAATTTTTCCAGAATTTTTGGTATGGCCAATCAATACCAGATTTTTCTTAAAGTTTCCCCTGTTTTACTATTTGACTGTTCTGACCTCTCTTCACTACAAATCAAATTACTCTTTGTACAGATTCATATGACCTTATTATTTATTTCATTTGAAAATAGACTCATTCAGGATTTCATACATATAAACTTTGCTCCACAATTATTTTTGTGCAATTTCTAATGATTTTTCAAAGATAGAACAGGGGATCACGAATTCATTCAGAACCAGTCTTACTAAAATTTAAATATCTCATTATTTCCATTTCTTTTGCTTACCATATTTCTTTTATATGAAAGTATACTCAAAGAGCTTTCAATTCATATCTCTTTCACTTTCTAATGCCATTTCTTCTATTTTTGGTGATTTTTCAAAATCACGTTACTGCAGTAATTCAAAAACTGGTTCATTACAAAATATTATTAACTAGTTTAAAACATCTTTACTTCATCTCATTTAAACTCTATACATGCCATATAAATCTTTAAACATAAAACAAAAGCTACCGGAGATAATCTTGATAGTGTGATCCTCAGTGTTGATCCGATCCTCCGTATATTTACACGTCAATCTACATGAGACATTGAAAACACTCAAGTAAGTTTATAGAAACTTAGTAAGTTCATAGGCATAAAATATAAATCTTACCAAACATTCATACACTTATACATTACGTACAATTACTAAATTCACCTGTCAACCACAATTTGGTGAGTGCTTTCATATAATTTCACTACCATTTATTCATTTACTTTAACTCTTTTGGGCCCTTTTTTTCACTTACCATCTTTAATCAAATTAGGGAACGATTACGGAAAATTGAGTACTTCACTTCCACTTTTCGCTGATCAGGTAGCCGAAACTACCACTCTTCACTGATCAGGCAGCCGAAGCTACCACTTTTCACTGATCAGGCAGCCGAAGCTACCACTTTTCACTGATCAGGTAGCTGAAGCTACCACTTTTCAGTGATCAGGTAGCTGAAGCTACCACTTTTCACTTTCACTTGTCACTGATCAGAAGTACTCAAATCCGATGTTCCGCTCAATTTGATTATTTAATCACTTTTCGCATTGTCATTTTATCCTTAACTCATCAACAAATATATCTCATCATTCATGATATAATTCATAAAATTTACATTTAATCATTAAATTTCAGCCATATGAACTTACCTGAGTCGATTTGCAGAATTTGAGAAAATTCAGGGACTATTCAGTTACTTTTTCTTTTCCTCGACTTGCTTCGGGTTCTCGATCTATAATTGTAAAATATTTTCACTCATTAGCATATATTTCATTTCCATTCCACTTCACAAATTATGCTCTTCAAATTTCGAAATTACACTTTTACCCCAAAATTTATAGTTTTTACAATTTAGTCCCTGCTCAATTCAGCCATCAATTGAACTAATTTTTCTCAATCAAAACTTTATTCTATTATTACAAACTATTTCACAACCTTTGATATTCTAAATTTCAACAGAAACCTCTAATTCACAACTTTTTCACAATTAGGTCCTAAATATCATTTCCTATCAAAATCACTTAATAAAACCACCTTAATATGAAATTAAAATTTAATTTTCATAATAATTCATCATAAACTTCCATTTCTCAGTAAGGGTAACTTTTAATTTTACCCACCAAATCAAAAACTAATGAATTCTATAAGTGGATCTAATTGTAAAAGTCATAAAAGCATAAAAATTATCAAGAAAAAGCATGAATTAAACTCACAGGATGTATTAGTATGAAAATCAGCTTTCTCCAGAACTCTTCTGACGTTTTTGGCTGAGAAAATGTGAAGATTTTGTCTAGATTATTTTCAATCTTATCTTAATACATATGTTAAAATTACAAAATTCCAATTTTGCCCTTATTTCCCTTATCTCCAGCTGATTCCCTTGCCTTTACCATTAAACCTTCTCACTTTTAGGTTTAATTGCTCTTTAAATCCTTTTCTTTTAACACTTGAGCTATTTAATTCTTCTAGCAATTTTGCATTTGTTACAATTTAGTCCTTTTTATTAAATTGACTACCCAAACATTTAAATTTCTCAACCAAACTTTAATACTAACTTAATAACACTCCATAAATATTTCTAAAAATATTTATGGCTCGATTTTCAAATTCGAGGTCTCGATACCTCGTTTTTGACCCATTTGACCTAATAAATTCTTTTAATTCACTAAATTCACCAATCCACAAATTCTTCTAAATTCTCACTTGACTCATAAATATTAAATTACTACCTTATTCAATCTTACTTGTCAGATTTAGTGATCTCATATCACCATTTCCGACACCACTGAAAATTAGGTCGTTACAACTCTCCCCCCTTTAAAATTTCGTCCTCGAAATTTGTTACCTGAAAATAGATTTGGATACTGTGATCTCATTGACTCCTCTGTTTCCCAGGTTGCCTCCTCCATACCATGCCGATGCCATAATACTTTAACCAATGGTATTTTCTTATTCCGTAACTCTTTTACTTCACGAGCCAAAATCTTTATTGGTTCTTCTGAATAAGTCATATCTGGTTGAAGCTCAATTTCAGTATGAGAAATTACGTGTGAAGGATCTGACCTATACCGCCTTAACATAGACACATGAAACACATTGTGGATCTTTTCAAGTTCCGGAGGTAAAGCCAATCGATAAGCTACAGGACCAACCCTTTCCACAATTTCATATGGCCCTATAAATCTCGGACTCAATTTTCCTTTCCTGCCAAACCGTAACACCTTCTTCCACGGTGACACTTTTAAAAATACTCGATCACCCACTGCATATTCTATGTCTCTTCGTTTCAAATCTGCATATGCCTTCTGACGGTCTAAAGCAGCTTTTAGACTATCTCGAATAACCCAGACTTTCTCTTCAGTTTCCCGAATCAAATCAATCCCAACTATTTTTGATTCACTCAATTCAGACCAACACAATGGAGTCTTGCATTTCCTACCATAAAGAGCTTCAAATGGTGCCATTTTTATACTAGACTGATAGCTATTATTGTAAGCAAACTCAGCCAAAGGTAAATACCTTTCCCAACTGTCACCAAACTCGAGTATGCAACATCTTAACATATCTTCTAGAATTTGAATCACTCGCTCTGACTGTCCATCTGTTTGAGGATGAAATGCTGTACTAAAATTTAATTTAGTACCTAAAGCTTCTTGCAGTTTGTTCCAAAATCTCGAAGTAAACCTCGGATCCCGGTCTGAAATGATAGATACTGGAACTCCATGTAATCTCACAATCTCTGACACATACAATTCTGCTAACTTCTCAAGTGAAAAATCTGTTCTGACTGGAATAAAGTGTGCTGACTTTGTCAATCTATCAACAATCACCCATATCGAATCTTTCTTTCTTGGAGTCATAGGCAATCCTGACACAAAATCCATTGTAACACGCTCCCACTTCCATTCAGGAATCATAATGGGTTGTAATAAACCTGATGGCACTTGATGCTCTGCTTTACTTGCTGGCAAACCAAACATTTTGCAACAAATTCTGAAATTTCTCTTTTCATACCAGGCCACCAATATATCTTTTTCAAATCACCATACATTTTCGTACTGCCCGGGTGAATAGAATACATACTATTGTGTGCTTCAGAAAGAATATTATTCTTCAAATCAGAATTGTTTGGAACACAAATTCTGTTATGATAACGCAACATACCTTCATCATCAATGCTGAACTCTGAATCTAAATTATCTCGAACCATTTGTCGTTTAAATACCAATTTCGGGTCTTCATTCTGTAGTTTCTGAATTTGTTGAAGAAACATGGGTTTCACTTTCAATTCTGCTAATACAACACCTTCTTCATTAAGAGTCAAATGAGCATTCATTAACCGAAGTGCAAATAATGATGACTTTCGACTAAGTGCATCAGCAACTACATTAGCTTTTCCTGGATGGTAGTCAATAACCAAATCATAATCTTTCAGCAACTCTAACCACCGTCTCTGTCTTAAGTTCAGTTCCTTCTGAGTCATTAAGTATTTCAGACTTTTATGATCCGTATAGATATAACACTTCTCACCATACAAATAGTGTCTCCAAATTTTTAAAGCAAAAACAATTGCAGCTAATTCAAGATCATGTGTAGGGTAATTCTTTTCATGTGGTTTTAATTGCCGTGAAGCATAAGCCACTACCTTTCCCGACTGCATTAACACACAACCCAAACCATTTAAAGATGCATCACTGTACACAATAT